>OW388081.2:38390200-38817700 GCA_936449025.2 Sarcophaga subvicina | reverse complement strand
TATTTATTTATTTATTTATTTATTTATTTATTTATTTATTTATTTATTTATTTATTTATTTATTTATTTATTTATTTATTTATTTATTTATTTATTTATTTATTTATTTATTTATTTATTTATTTATTTATTTATTTATTTATTTATTTATTTATTTATTTATTTATTTATTTATTTATTTATTTATTTATTTATTTATTTATTTATTTATTTATTTATTTATTTATTTATTTATTTATTTATTTATTTATTTATTTATTTATTTATTTATTTATTTATTTATTTATTTATTTATTTATTTATTTATTTATTTATTTATTTATTTATTTATTTATTTATTTATTTATTTATTTATTTATTTATTTATTTATTTATTTATTTATTTATTTATTTATTTATTTATTTATTTATGTACACATTTTGGTAATTAAAATCTTTTATTTATTGGCGAAATTCAAAATCAACTGAATATCATTTGAATGACAAAAAAAAAAAACGTAATTGATCCAAACAAAGAACACAAATAGTTTTAATGTTTTATTCTCGAAAAAAGAAATGTTTTTAATTGTATTCAACATTTGTATTTTAAGCGATTCCTTAATAGAAACTCAATTGATTGTAAAAAATGGAAAAAGAAATCATAAAGGAGAATGCCGTTCAGTTGTCACCACTTAGACAAAGTCGTACTTGAGTCATCATTCAGTTCTAAGTCTTCATTCAGTTGAAACGTGCAGTAAATCCGTGAATTAATAAAGTTTCCCAATTAAAAATGAGGACTAAGAAAATAATATTAAATTTCCATTTTTTATTTGTAATACTTTCAATATCTAAATTGTGTATGACAGAATTTGAAGAGGTACAGCTGTGTGAAATACAATAGTAGCGCTGTATTAAAAATATTTTAGTTAAGTAAAAAAATTAATTTTTATTCAAGTTAAAAAAAGTTTTTTATTACATTTTATTATCACCACCTGTCTAAACTTTGGAAAAATAAAAAAATTTCAAGACAAATATTAATTTTCCAAAGAAAACGATGCTAAATTGTTAAAAACTCAAAATATTTGGCGTCCAAAAAAATAGTAGAAAACGTATCTACAAAAAAGAAAAAAATGTTGTCACAAGTGATTACTTTTTTATCTTATTTGGTTAGATATACTTTAATATTTAGTTGAAAAGCCCTTATTGGCTATTACAACTGCGCAACGTCGAGGCATTGAGTCAACTAAAGATCTGCACCTCTCGATAAGAATACTTTCCCAAGCAGACCTCACTGAGGCCAACAACTGCTCTACATTTCCCGGGTTATCTTTAAAAACACCTTTTTTTACATCGCCCCAAAGATGTTCAATGGGATTTAGGTCTGGGGACTGAGCCGGCCATTCTAATGCCTCAATTTTATTTTCAGAAAACCATTTTTTTTCCATTTTACTGGTATGCTTGGGATCGTTGTCCTGTTGGTGGCATATTTTATTCTGCATAAGATAGCATGACAATTTTTAAAATTTTTACATACATTGAGGAGTCCGTCCATGTTGCCTTTAATCCAAAATATGGGTCCTGTACCAGTATAAGAAAAACAACCCCAAAAGTTAATTTTTGCAAAACTATGCTTTACTTTCCTTGTTCTTTGGTCTTCTCACATATTTTTTGGTGCCAGGATGACCAAAAAGAACAACTTTGGATTCTATTTGTCCACAGAATATTTCGCCATTTCGACTGAGGCCAATCAACGTGAAGCCTAGCAAATTTAAGTCGGTTGAGAACATGTCTTGAATTCAGCAATGGTACTTTCCTTGGACTTCTACCACATAAATTGTCTTTAATTAGTTGTCCTGTTTTATTTTTGTTGAAGTAACAAATGGGTTTAATGATACCATGCGTTTTATTCTTTCTTCTAATAAAATGCATATACAGGGTTGTTGTCATTTGTAAACCGCTCGTCTGACAGCTAACAGATTTATTCCAATGACAGTTCATTTTATAATTTACAAGCTTACAAAAGCGTTTTGATTTATTGCATTCAGAAAAAAAGTTATTCGTGATGGAATTCAAGTGCGATTGCTGTGATTGCTTTCTATTTGACTGGAAAACCACAGGTGGCTATCGTTAGAGCCCTCCAGCATTTAAATGTGAATAAATCTTTTGTTTCTCGTACCATTGCTAGTTACCGCGATACTGGCAGTGTTGCATCGCGTCCAAAAAGTGGACGAAAAAAAACGGTAACAACACCAGAAATGATCCGAAAAGTGAAGGCCAGATCTGATCGAAATCCACGCCGCAGTGGTACGGTACGAGAACGGATGCAACACATATTGAAAACCGAGCTTGGACTAAAGACATTGAAGTTCCATAAAGTGCAAGAGCTCACCGATGGACAAAAAAAAGTTAGACTGGAAAGAGCCAAGGAGTTACTTCGCCTTGCACGAAAGTGGCCAGTTACCGAATTTGGTTTTCTCCGATGAGAAGCCATTCCAAATTGAGCAGTTTGTAAACAAACAAAATGATCGGGTTCACTTGCCAAAGAGGTCAGCTGAAAATTTACACCTGCGATTGGCCACCAGAACTCAAGCCCCCGCCGATGGTAATGGTATGGGCAGCCGTAACGGCCGATGGTCGCTCCCCGCTCGTATTCATCGACCGTGGAAAAATGATCGGGAAAATGTCTTAAAGACAGTATTGAAGCCCTGGGCAGACAAACATTTCGGCCGCAGACCATGGACATTCCAACAGTACCACCGCACTGAGCACGAGTCAACCAAGAATGACTTAAAAAGGAGGTTCCTCGCTTCATTTCTATCGCACAATGGCCACCAAAATCTACGGATCTCAATCCGTTGGACTTTTGCGCCTGGCGCATTTTGGAGAAATTAAAAAAAAAAAATTAAAAAAATATAGCGCTTTACTTTGTTGCATTATATATCAGCCACCCTGTATACATACGTTTATTTATATGTAAATAAATTGGACACTCATAGAATTAAATTATAAATTAAGAAACGCTTAAAATTACTTGTAATCTTCCATTCTTTATAATACGATAAATTAATTATTAAGGGTGGTACGACAGCGGTGACAAAAATGTTCACCGATTTCAATGAAATAAAGGAAACAATAAAGGATTTAAAGTCAAGGTAAACATTTAAATAAAACGTCTGTTGTTTGCTTAAATTGTTATTCAGTTTTATTTTGATTTCTTTACTTTAAGTATACAAGAATGCTCCAATGAAACAGAAATGTTTTCTAAATGTGAGTTGTATTGTCATTAATTGTTTATATTTCTTAACAATTAATCTCACTTTAATAATTTAATCATTTTTGTTTTTTTTTTGTTGCTTTAATTCTTAAAACAGATTTGCCACTTTTCGATATTCGTTATGATGCTTTACCCAAGAAATGGTAAGTAAAACTGTGATTTTGTATTCGTTGCGATCGTTAATCCAAATGATAATGCGGTGTACTGTTCATTTCAAATTTCTTTGTAATTAACTAGAAAGTTCTACAATCAAAGAACATGACTATAACAAATAGTTGCACGGTATTTCAATGCAAAGTATTCAATTGAAGTAAAGCAACGCTTTAATATCTCATTGACTTTCTGACACACATTTCTAACTCCTTTTATTTTGAAGCTTTACAGAATTTTTACCAAAAAATTGCGCAGAAGCTATGGCTTGTACTCGCCGCAGTGGAATTTACAAAATTCAAGCAGCTCAGCATAATTATGAACCGAATTGAATTATGTGGAATGTGATACTGAAACTGGAGGCGGTGACTGGACGGTGATACATACATAAGGTGATGTTGATAATGAATATTTTATTGGTTTGAAAAACCTTTATGCTCTTACGAATTTCCATGGATCATAGGAATTGTTAATTGTATTGGTGGATGTGAATAATACAAAAGCATTTGCCAAATACAATTCATTTTCTATAGGCAATGATACTGAATTCTATAAATTGAAAAAAGTTGGCATGTACTCGGGAAATGCTGGTGACTCATTAACCACACATTTGGGTATGATGTTTACAACAAAAGATCGTGACAACGACGCACACAACAGTCTTAATTGTGCTGCTCATTTCACTGGTGCTTGGTGGTATAAAGCGTGCCACGTGAGGTAAGTTTTTTCGACGTTCCTTTTATGTCTTGATTATTAAAGTTTTCATTTCTTATTTTGCAGTAATCTCAATGGAAAATATGGCGACAACACTTATGGTAAAGGCATAACTTGGTATGCATATCGAGGTAACACTTCGTCCCTTAAATATGTGAAAATGATGATACGAAGACGTGGAACAATTTTATTTTGAAATCAGATGTTGAATTATTAATTTAAGCAGCATATAAAACTAACATAAAATAAACAAAAACAAGAGAGGGAATAACAAGTAAATTACTGTTAATAACGTATAGTTAGATGTGTGTTTGAATTTCAAATTTTGTAAGATGTGTGTCATTGTGATTAGTACAACAAAGTCTAACAAATCTTAAGTAATGTTACGACTAGGGTTTTCGTAATAACCGCATTTTCAGTAACCGCGGTTATTGGATAGTAATTTTCCAAATAACCGCGGTTATCGGTTAACCGAAGGAAAATTTAAAAAAATATATAACTTCAGTAGAAAAGTTTATTTCTGTTTTTCATGGTTAATATAATAATGTTTTAGAAACACTAAAGCATTCAGTGACTTACAAGATAAACGAGAAAGAATTTTGGTGTAAAAATTTCCTGAAACTGAGAAAGATCTCTCGGAGTCTGTTGATGTTGGCTTAACCGTTTTTAGAGCATTATAGACATAGCTGCCAGATTTGACGATTTATCGTCATTTGGACGATTTTGAGCTCCAAAAATCTCATTTGATTTGACGATTTTTAGAAATTAAAAATTTACATTATATTCTTTACTTTAGTACATTCAAAGCCTGTTTAAGCGTTGTATTGACTTTGCTATTGTTACTATTGGAAATTTATGTTAGTAATAACAATATTATGTTTTTAAGTTATTTAATTTATTTTATATTTAATTATTATATTTTTAATATTTATTTTATATTTAAGTTATTTATGCCTGTGATGATTTTTCTGTATTTTATGCCTTTTTAATACCTTAAAAGCTAAAAAATTACAACACCGAAATAACCTAACAATTTTAAAAATTTGAATATAGCTTCTAATATTACCATCGGAAGAACAAAGGCAAACGCCGTTATTTTTTTTCGTACGACCAACACTCAGGGAATGGAAGAAGGGAAGAAGGAAAAAGGGAACAGTGTTTATGGAAACTAGGCTTATATATTTTTATACCATAAGTGACAGGAAAGATCTCTGCAGGAATCGAGTTCCACATATGAATTGTCCGACTAAAAAATGTATTTTTACTGTAAAGCAGTGTGTGATCAACTGGACAATCGACCACATACGGATATGCTTGAAAGACGAGCGTTACGTAGGAATATATGATTTTTGGGAACAAGTCCCCTTATTTTGTTCGAGCAAAATACTTTTATAGTAGCGTTAGAAGGTTAGGTTAGGTCTGAGTGGTAGCTCTGATTTCACAAAGCTCACTTGAGCACGCATAGTGGCCCGTTGTGATGCCACGGGTGAACGCAGTCCCTCTACTGACCAAGTTCCACCAAAATCTAGGAAGAGGAAGAAGTTGGTCAGCGCAAGGGCTGAAGCCAGAAAGTTTGATGAACGAAGCTATATCCTTGATATCAATATATGATAGCTCCGTCAAGCTGACAAGAAATGGAGAGCCAAATAGCCTATATCTACACCTAGCAAGAGACGGGCACTGACAAAGAAAGTGGATAACAGTCTCCTGTAATGAAAGTAATGTTTGTGTATTTGAATTGTCGGCCAGTTTTGTGTCTGTCCTGGTTTGCCTATTATTAAGGCTTGCACGCCGCTTAGTTATGGCTAAAAAGCCGCAGTTTAAATGAGAATAAAAGATGAAATCTTTATCAGCTAATGAGCCGTTATGATGATCAATTTTATTCTAAATTATATCAATCAACTTACAGCTATTTATACAAATTTCTTAAGTCTAACTTCTTACATATTAATATTTATGACTTAATTTAGTTTTTTTACTTAAGTCTAATTTCTTTACATAATACTTATGACCTAATTTAAGTTTTACTTAACATAGAGTGTGCATGGTCAGCATTTTGCTACTTTACAATTATTACGTACTGAACATTTTTATAATGCAATTTGATACCTCGTGCCATTGGTCATTGACAGTTTCGTTTATATTATTGAGGAATGTATCAAAATGCATTTTTAGGTAGCACAAACGTAACCAACACACAACGGTGGATAAGTGTAACCAACACACTACACTCCTCTTCCTCAGCGGATCTGCATCCACGAAAGCGATAGAACAGTGAAACAAAAACCGCATTGCAAGGATAATCCAATGATTGAATGAAGTTGGATACACTACCGACTTTAACGAGCTAATACGGCCTCTCCTCTACACGGTCGAGAAATCTCAAAATAGACACCGACCGTTACATGAGAGTTGTATTCTACTCCCGGTCGGTTATAAATGGTGTAAATAGTAAGACAGATGATATGATCTTAAGAAGGACCTGAAGAAACTGAAAAATGTGTAGGTTCCAGCCAACATTACACTGAATTTTCACGCTCCGAATGATCATGACTCCTTAATATTTACACCACCCATAAATAACATTAATATGATGCAATATTATTGCTGCGCTTATGTGTCAATAAACAACACTGGGAAAGATTGTTTAAACCTTAAACAAATTTTTCCTGAAAATGATGTAAAATTGCTCCATTTTTGGAAAAAAAAAATAAATAAATGAAGATGAGGGGCGCTAGCTTTCAATTTCTAAAAATTTTTTTTTAAATGTTTTAATTTTGAACTGTCAAAAAAAGTCAAAAGTATCTGGCTTTATATGTTTTACTAAAATAGAAATAATTTTGGTTTTTAAAAACTTTTTTAAATTTTGACGATTTTTTCTCAAATATTTGACGATTTGGTGCCTCATTCATTTGGCAGCTATGATTATAGAGCATTTCAAGATTGGGAGTTCTTTTCAGTGTTCTTTTGAAAATGTTGAATTCTTACTTTCCTTTATTGTTTTTTTCTTTTTATTCAAAGTAAATCTTAACAAATTGTACTCAACTGTTTATTTGATATCTCTCGAGTACAACCAAATAAATAAGAGAATTAAAAACAGTGCCATTTTCTAGTGTGACTCGAAATAATTACAACGATTACCATTATAGAAACTCCATTTCGTTTGCTCATGATGACAAACACTTTTACAGAAAGTTATGAAGCTAGCGTTTAAAGTACACAGTTTTGTTTCATCTTCAATTTGTATTTTCCTTCATTACATACTATTTGGAGAAAAATTTTATACTCAAATATACAGTAGACACCAAAAGTCTTAATACGGCAATATACTTTGACAGAAAAAAGTCCCTACAGGCTTAATACTCTTGCATAAAGTCCCGATATGACTACAAGAGAACGGTTACGTAATCGCTAACCCTCTGCTCATGGTGCCACCAGAGAACACTAAATGAAACTTGTATATTCAATTCCAAATGGGTTAAATGGAGTGCCTGACCTTAAGGGACATTCTACTAAATACAAGGCATAATATTAATCATATATCAGGTCTTTGAATTTTAATTTTACCCATGGTTCTCCTTGGGGGTACCTATGGAGCCATCTGAAACTTTTCTTTATTTTTCTCTTGTTTTATGAGAAGCATTAAAAAAATTGTTTGTTTTATAATAAAACAGAAATAAATTAATAAAATAAATATATAAACGATAAATATTTATACAAACTCTTGGCTAAAATTCATGAAATTGCTGCAATATATTGCTATACTAAGACTTTTACTGTTCACTGTAGATTTAAGAATTTTTCATCCTCGTTTTTAAACAAGTTTGATAAAATTCTCATCACCTCAAAAACCTTTTTTTTCAAATCGCCATAGAAAACATCATTCAAATGAAAATAATCTTACACTGTGCAGTGAAGGCAAAAAAGAAATCTGGAAACAGTTTTAAAAGAGTTAACAATAATTTACACCTAAAAGTATGATTTCTAAAAGAGATTTAAAGCTCCTCAATTTTTTCATTATTTAGATGATATGAAGGTACCAGAATATATTTGTTTTTTTGGTTGATCTTACAGTGTCTATCAAACACAGAATATGTATGTGTGTGTTTCAAATAAATTTAAAACTTAAACCTCTTGACCCCTTACGCTGGAAATTCAAGAATTTATTTTCTTATCGTATCTATGCACCATAAAAACAAATCAACAATTAAAATTCTTTCATTCGATGTGAACAGAAAGTCTACTAAAACTGGAGTCGTTAGTTCAAATTTGATTTGATAAGCCAAATAAGATTATTTACAAATTATTTTTGGTTTTTACACATCGTTACCTAAAATGCAAATGGCCAATATAGATTCTAAAGTATTTCACCAAAACAAGCCTACAATGTTCACAAATAAATTTGGTTTTCTCTGACAAAAATAATGATTTTATAGAAAAAGAAAAACAATGCCTTCAAGAGAAAAGTGCTTATAAGCTTATAACGTGTGGAGATCCTACAAAATGTTAGTAAATTATATTGCATTGTGAATTGTATAAACGTCATATTCGCTTATAATGTTGTTAAATGCAAGTATTAGAGTTGTATCTTAAAGCGATTTTCTACACATGTTGAATAGAGATTGTTATTCAAAATAAATAAAAATCGTAAAAAATCGCTTTCATGTTATAGAATTTTTCTTTTATGACATCTTTAATTTTGCAGAAATCGTAGGATAACAAGAAGATTTGTATGTTCAAAACCTCGTTGGATGTTTGCAACAATAACCTACGACTGTTGAGTACTCCATACAATACATCACAGAACATTTGGTCAATTCACACAAGCCATTGTATCGTTGTATTCATTGTATTGTTGGACGACTATACGGCAGTGTATGCTTGTTGCTGATAATTTTCAAGTAAAAATCCGATACACTTATACACATTTTTTTTTCCATATGTTTTTAATAAGTTGTTATGGTTTCGAGCGATCAAATTGTTGGAATGAAAAAAATTATGAAGAAGAATACGATAGCATAGCATTGAGAGTTCACAAACAACCAAGTGTATCCAATACAACATACACGATAAAAAGTGGTGTGAATTTGAGCAATTATTTTAATGGCATGTTCCACTAATTTCAATTCTGTTCAAAAAGTTTTTAAGCAAACAGCAGGTAAAGATAATATTTATTGCACAATGTGAAAAAAGAAAATACCTAACACATCTATATTGAGGCGGACTGCTTCCAAAGTTACAGAAAATATAAGATCTAATCGGGTAAGTACTACAAGGAAAATAATACAGGAATTGTATCCTTGTTATCCAATGTTCTGAAAATATTAAAATAATCTAATTATTCTGAATTAAAACACTCAAAAGTATCAGAGTGACTCATATTTGTTATTCTTATATCCATATAACCCCTATCAGGAGTAATTGAAAAACCATCGAAGTGATATTCGCAAATTGAGATCTGACGTGGAAACTGATATTGAGAATGAAAAACATATGAATCAAAAGCTGGCTTATCTTATTATATAATTAAGGTGACGATTATGAATGGCATCTCGATCTCAATTAAGTTACCAGTTGCCAAATATGCTACTACAAACGGCAACTGACAACCTACATTTAGCAGCAATTTAAACAGATCAAGTACCAGAAAAAAAACAATTGGTTGCTGAACTACAAATTTTTAGTTGCCAGCTGGCTTATGACTAAGGGCCATTATTACAACTTGCCGTTAACTAAAGGTAGGATTTTAAGGGGTAGATAAATTGTTTTTCAGTATTATGAGTACCTAATAAGATAGAAGTGGTCTTTAAGCTAAAGGGAGGATCATCCTGCCGTTAACTTTTAAAGTTAGGTTTATTTTTGAAATTGCCATATTATATATTATTTTCAATACGGCAACTTCATATGTAAACAAAATGAGCATATACAGCTTGTTTAATTGGAGCAGTTTTTCAACATTGCTCCGCCACTGCGATATATTTGAAAAAGTTAACTTTATTTTATCTGAAAGTTGTAATAACGACAGTTCCCTTTAGCTAAAGGTACCCAAGTTTAACGGCAAGTTAAAGTTTGGTGTTTTTTTTAATGGCACGTAGTATTTTAAATAATTTCTTTTTTGTTTTTAAATACTTAGATCTGAGCCATAAATTTACTAAAGAGTGCTTATAGAAATTGAAACAATCCATTTTGTAGTAAAACTGTGTTAAGTTGGTATTTAGTTATTGTCTTTGGTTTTAGGAAAAAAATTATCAAAAAATTAGCTCAGACCGCCAAATGTTAACAAATTTCACATTATACCACTAGAAATTCATGTGTCAGTGTTTTTCAAATAATTATGATAAGGATGTCGCTGATAAGAATCGTACTTTTTATTTTCAAAATGTTGGATTAGGCCGTTTGCATTTGAGGTGACGACATGCATTTGGCCATTTAGTCTTCATATATAAATTAAAATTTCTTAAGCGATCATTCAGTTTGAAATCTGTATTCGTGCAGTTTAATACGTGAATTAAAAGAAATTTTTGAATCGAAAATGTTTCATCTTCAGAAAATATTTGGAATTTTATTTAATTTGTTCGTCATACTTACGATGTTGAAATTTTGTTCAGCACAGTTGGAAGAGGTAAGTTAATAAATAACAGACATTGTGGGTATCGTCTTATTATCATAGAAAATATTTCATTTCTGATTTATTTGTAACGCATGAGTAAGAGTTTCTTATCAAAGGAACAATGGCCTCGAAACATTCGGGAGAAAACAAGCAAAAAACTTCAAGTTACTTTCATGAGATATCATGGAATAACCATGAAATTAATATTTTCACGCGTAACCACTTCTTATTTAACTTCATATAATTGTGCTTTAAAATAATGTGAGATTCCAAATCCAATATCTCATGAAAGTTACCTGAGGTTTGTTCTTGTTTTCTTCTCCTCTATTGAAATATTTAACGCGATTAGCTTTAAGAAAATTCAAATGGACTCCTTATCAATTAAAATGCTAATGGAATTTCCGGATGATAAGCTTGATGTCTCTGAAGTCATATGTTTATGTGTGTATAATCAATGTGCAGGCTATAGCAAATGGGTCATAAGAAAATTCTTCACCTTGTAACCAGATGGTGCTAACCAATCGGGTTTGATCAAAGTCGCAATCTAAAAGTGTAATTAATGGCTCGTCAAAATTTATTATTTAAGAATTCTCTTTTGAGGATCCAGATTCTACTCGGACAGCAGAGTTTTCGTTAATTGCGATCAATTAATACGTGATGTAATGCTGAAGCATAATGTAACGTAGAAGGAAATTATGTGAATTGAATTCATGTCTTTGAAAACGCTCTGAACATTTCGAGTTGTTGTCTATTAACGCCTAGAGCCTTTTTTCTTTTTAACGCCCTTAAAATACATATCAATGTCGGTCGCTATCTGAAGAAGTTTAAAGGCCTAAAGACAAATGCTACGGGCGAATTATTTAGTATTTTATTAACTCATAACATTTATTTATTTTTTAAATTTCTATTAAAGTCACCTAATTACACCTCACAACAAATATTCAAAAAATGAATAGCCTAGGATCCTGATCATTCTTTTCTAATGAAGCTCAATCCGACAACAAAGTTACACCATTGCCCTAAATGTACAAAACATACAGTTTTTTTTTATATTCAAGTGAAAACTACGTTGCAGATTAATTAATACTCCTTTACACCAAAAGACAATGTACAAGAAAGATTAGAAGAAGTCAAACGCAACCATCGTTGCAATAAGTGTTCTACGATCGAACGAAACCAATCTCACTTCAAATAGAATCGAAAATCCCATCCATATCGGCAACCAATTAAATCGAATACGCACAGAAGACATTTCATTGGATGTCTCGTCGTGGTCGAGGGTTCCATTTCCAATTGTAGTTCTGGCCGGTTCAAAGACAAAATTACTGACGCTAATGCAAGAAGACAATCACAAATTTTTTACTGAATTACTAAATTAACCGTCTATCTCAGTAAAATTTTTAAAAACAAAACTGTTTCTCTTCAGCCTACAAATGTGAGAAACTCTTTGTGAGAAATTCTATGAACAGCTGATATCAGGTTATTAAATCTTTAAAGATAACGCGATACTTAAGACTATTAAAAGTGGGGGGATAAACGCCAAAATTCTTAGAATACAGTGCAGTTTCCCTTTTCATTTTGAGAACCCTTTAGTTTGTTCTGGGTATAGTGAACTCGTTAATTTTTGCATTCGTTACGCGAAATAGTGAACAACACAAAACTCTATCGAGTGAACACTGTTTTTTTTTTTGCACAGCCAATGTCAAAATAAGCAAGTGTAACGCTATTAATCCAATCAATGGACCACAATGTTATTCAGAAAATGGAACTTTGGATGATTCACCAAAAACAGAAATTATTCCAGTCACTCAAAGTGTTGAAATTTTTGAAATGGCAATTGAGTGGACTGAAAATAAATCGAATGACTCTGAAGTCATTTTAGTTTAAAATACATTTAGTTTCCTAGCGATGAAGTCGCCGTAGTCTAGTAGGTGGTGTGTTGGCTTATTAGACGTAAAGCCAGGGTTCGAGCCCCAGGCCAGACATCAAAACGACTTCCTCTCAGCAGATTTCTGGAAAAAACTGTGGAGAGTAAATAAAATTGCAATGAAAAGTTTCTCAAAAATCTGTCTTTCGGAGTCGACTTTAAAACTGTAGGTCTCGCCACTCATGTATAAAAATTAACACACACAACATAAGTGGTGTGAGAAACTAGGACGTTGTACAATGGGTCAATTAAACCTCCTGGTACTGTACTTGTCTTAATTGACAAGAACACGTCCTCCAACCTAACCTAGCTTCCTAGCGATACAGAAAGTTATAAACATCTCGTATTTATTTGTGTGGCATCTATTCGTGGGATATACAATTAGCCAGTCATGTGAGTACAAATGTCATTATTTTTTATTCTTTTAAATGAAATGCATAACATTTATTCAATTTCCT
The DNA here is from genome assembly GCA_936449025.2 of Sarcophaga subvicina. Lineage (NCBI taxonomy): Eukaryota > Metazoa > Arthropoda > Insecta > Diptera > Sarcophagidae > Sarcophaga > Sarcophaga subvicina. The sequence continues at coordinate 38,804,588 of OW388081.2, read as the reverse complement.
TAAACCCTAAACAGTGAATTTCTTGACTATGTGAACAGTCCTGTGCATGAATTATTCATTACATCCCGAGTTCACTGTACACTTTATTACAAAAACTGTAAAATGTCCCTATTATATCCTCCAGATATTATTTTCCAAGATTTTATTTATTTCTATGAAATACGAAGAGGGTTGACTCTTTTTTATGGTTTCTCTTGATGACAACTTCAAAATCCTTCAGAGTAAAACGCTTTCTTCGTTGTTGAGGTGCTGCTTTTACTTCTTTCACCACAGTGTGCACACAAACATGTTTGAATAAAAATTGTTTCCAATGGAATTTAACACTACATCCGGCAAATATAATTTCGTTTCTTTAAATTTGTTTTCAGTGTGACAAACTAATTATCGAGGGCGGTAGGAAAGCAGTGACAAAAATATTCTCGGATTTTAAAGAAATAAAGGAAACGATAAGCGATTTAAAGTCAAGGTAAACATTTAAACTTAATCTGTATCAAATATTTTAACAAAGAAGACAAATTTGTATTATTTTTAGTATTCAAGAATGTTCCACTGGATCAAACACTGCTCATGAGGGTGAGTTTATTTTGCTTTAATTATTCGAAATCATGAATAATTTTTATTATTCTTCACACAGATCTGGAATTCTTTGATATTCGTTATGATGTTTTACCCAAGAAATGGTAAGAAAAACTATAATTTTATTCGAGTCTAAGATAGCACAACTCAATGTAGCAGTGATGATTATTAGAATTTAGTTGCATTAATATTGCATTTAAAGCACTCATTTGTAGAATACATCGTACATCCAGTTCAAAAGTGATTCAAGCCAAAATTATCATTTTCATCGAAAAAAGAAAACTGTTTTTAACCCAAATAAAAAGAATTTAAAAAATTTTTGTACCCCCCTTATTAACAACAGTTAACAACAATCAAATACACTTTTATCGATAAGCAAGTGTAGTGTGCATAGTGTGCCACCGTTTACAAGTTGATGAATCCAACAATAATTTGCTTTATTCGTTATTCTTCTTTTTACTTCTATTCGCTTACACACTAACAAATGTTCGGTAGATCTTTAGAACGACAATCTTCAAACCACCACTGGTTTCTTCACACGCAACTCGTCTTCACACAAGACTGACTGAGTTCTTACTACTGCCAGTTGCCTGCATTGTCTTGCCTTTTTATATGCCCACGTAATAAGTCTGATGAAGATTCCTGAAGTCGAACGTTCGGGGTTTCGCCTTCTCGAGAACTCTATCGCGAGTTCATTGTTGTTTGTGTATTTTTCTTACGTTTTTTGTTGCTGCGTTCTCGCTTACTTTTCTATCCCCTTTTCTTTCATAATGATGTTGTTGGTTTATTTGTAACAAGTTCGTTGTATTTGTTTGTGTAGCTTTCACTCATTTTAATGTTAAACGATGTACACAATACGATATTGAAAGTATTTTTTTTAATTTATTTTATTTCCTTAAGCCTCACTGAAATTTTACCAAAAAATTGTGCCGAAGCTACGGCATGTACTCGTCGTAGTGGCATTTACAAAATATTAGTCACGCAGCACAGTACTGAACCTTTCTATGTTGAATGTGATGCAGAAACTGAAGGTGGTGGCTGGCTGGTGATACAAAGTCGAGAGGATGGCACCGAAGACTTCTATCGTAATTGGGAGGATTACGAGGAAGGATTCGGAAATGTCGATTCAGAACATTTCATTGGATTGAAAAAACTTTACGCTCTAACAAATTTCCAGGGACGACAGGAATTGTTAATTGTAATGGGGGATGTAAATAATACTAGAGCTTCTGCTAAATATGATGGATTCTGCATAGGCAATGAAACGGAATTGTATAAATTGAAGAAATTGGGAAATTTTTCGGGAACTGCTGGGGATTCATTGGGCTACCATTTGGGTATGAAATTCTCAACTAAAGATCGTGACAATGACAGCAATACTGGCAACTGCGCGGAACAATATACAGGGGCATGGTGGTATAACAGTTGCCACTACAGGTAAGTTTGTTATTTTAATGTGATCCTAACGTGTTCAATACTATTGTTCTGGTTTCTTACTCAACAGTAATCTTAATGGTAAATATGGCGACAATACTCATGCTAAGGGTATTAATTGGTATGCATTTAGAGGTCACGCGGCGTCTCTTAAATATGTAAAAATGATGATACGAAGACGTAGAATTAATTCGTAAACGCAATACATTGAATAAATTTTTTTTTTAATAATATGTATATAAAAAAATATTACAATAAAGAGTCGAAATTGAATTAGAAATTACTAAATGAGCACACAAGTTATGCATCAGGCACTGTCACTCCACACTTGATGAACGTCTATTGATAGCCCTTACTTCGGGAGACAAAATACATGAATTTTCATTAAGCTTTTTATACTACACAATAGTATTGTATTTAACCCAGGACGGTTACTGTTTGATCATTTACTCTTTATCATATAATTCCTTTATTTTTGACCAAATTTCTATCTCTCAACAACGTTACTTGATAACGAAAGCTTGCAGTGAGCAGACGTAAAAATTTTTTTTAAATGTTCGTCGATTCAACGAAGAGTAACCTTAATGTACAAAAATGAAGAGTAACCGTCCAGGGTTAAGACAAGATTACGATACATAGCGACAGCAAATTATGTAGAGATTTTTCAGGAGTTTTCATTTTTATTTTTTCTAGAGTGTTTCATGTGTATTCATCACCGAAAAGTTTTAGCCGTGCACCGAGTAAACAAACAATTAACACCCACCGTCTATCCGGCTAATGTATTTCTGCAATTATGAATTTTTGTTTAGTTTTTCTAATAATTTAAAAAAGAACATAATAATATAAGGAAAGACTATAAACGCGATTAAAATAAAGATAGAGGAGCATATACAGTAATAAGGCCTACCTCCACACTGCACATGATTAAATTTAATTTTACAAAGTGCACTTGGTTTAGGACTTGACGATAAACAATCATCCGCAACTCGATGTTCAACGTCAGAAGCTTTTGCACAACTCCGTGTTACTATTACACACAGAAATATGAAGTGCGCTCTCCGTCAAAGGATTACGAAATCGGAACTTTTTTTGTAAATTATTGATAACACGATGCAATTTATTGTGAATGATCAAACAGGAAGATAAAGTATAATTTTTTAAAGATTTCGAATTACTCCGGTTGGTTAGTAGTATTGTTTTATGATTTCATTAATGTTTGTTGCGTTATTCTGCTTGAACCTAAGCTACGGCATTGTCTCATATTTAAACTGTAGATCAAATCAGACAATAACAATCTTAAATTTCATGAATTATATCTGGTATGTTGGCAAGTACAACGGCTAAGAGACTTTTGGATTTTGAACTGAAAGGACAACGCGTGGATTCGATGCGTAAATTGCCATAGAGAGACTGAAGTACATTTAACTCACAGAAACGTGAACTAATTTTTAGGAAGACTGCTCATGTTGTCGATTTGTTTACGTTTTCAATTAGTTCTTGGTAAACCGTAAACTAATAAGCACTCATGAAATTCTTAATATAAGTGAGTCAACAATTGACATTAAACTCATACCATTCGAAATATGCATTGTTACGTTTTTACCTTTGTAAAAAAGTTTAAATATGAGTTCGTTAATTGCAAACAAAGTAAAAACAAATATGTCTTTAGTTTTTCTTAAACTCTCTTTATTATTCACACTACGTTTGTGCCACTGTTCACGCTTAACGATACAACAATAATAATCTGTTTATTCACTTTACTAGTTCACACAAGTATTCACTGGATCTTTACAACCACGACTTAGTTTGTTCACAAGCAACTTCACACAAGGCTGACTGAATTAACATTGACTGCTGCTTGCTTTGTCCAGCCCTTTTATAGTCCGACACAACTAGTCTAACGAACATTCTTAAAGCGGAAGGTTCGTGATATCGCCTTCTAGAGAGCTCTGTTGCTAACACATTGTTGTTTGTGTACCTTGCTTACGTTGTCTATCACATATTTGTCGTAGCTGGTTTATTTCATTCCATGTTGTTGTTGCTACCAGGTTCGTTGTACATATGTGTGTGTGCAGCTGTAGATAATCAACACGTTCATTGTATTCTTAGTGTTAGTGTGTATTTGTATTGTGTAGCTTTTGTTTATCGTTTATAATGGTCGTCTCGATTTGCGTAACAGTATGTTTGATTCATAAGCCTACTCATCTAAACTCACAAATTTAGAAAAATACTTATAATACTTATAAATGATTCGAGTGACTCGAATCCTTCATCAAAATATACGGTCTTAGTTGTTGTTTCATTTACAAAAAAAAGTGAGTATTGTAGTGTTCGTATACGAATCACACTCATTTTGTGATTCGTCTAAATGTTGAGTCATGGAGAGTCGAAATCAACAACATCATACGTATTGTTACGTTTTTTATCTTTCTAAAAACGTTTAGAATATGAGTTCGTTGATTGCAAACAAAGTAAAAACAAATATGTGTTTTGTTTTAATTAAACTCTTTGTTGTTCGCACTACTTTTGTGTGCCACAACTTAACGATACAACAACAATTTGTTTATTAGTTATTCTCCTCCGCTCATACCCTTTGCGTAAGCACAACACTTGTTCGTTAGATCTGTATAGCGGAGATCTTCAAACCACGACTGTTCTTTTCACATGAAACGCGTCTTCACATATGACTGACTCAATTCTTACTACTCGTTGCCTGCTTTTTCTTGCCTTTTTATATGACCACAAAATCACTCTGATTAATGTTTTTGAAATGGAATGTTCGTGTGTTCGCTTTCTCGAGATTTCTATCGCTACTTCATTGTTGTTTGTATATTTTGCTTACATTGTTTGTTGTTGCTTTCGTTCTTATTGATGTTATTGGTATATGCAAGCAAGTTCGTTGTATTTGTTGGTGTAGCTTTTATTAATCATGTTAATGTTAAACGATGTTTCCATTATCGTAACAATATTATGATTTGAACTCAGCATATATGTACAATAGTATTCTACCATAAATATTTTAATTATTTGCAAAGAGATCGTAACGAACATTACAGTATTAAATAATTGTTTACATGATCTAATCGAGATATTAACCATTAACTGTAGTGATTACCTATTTTATTATCCTGATTTTCGTTGAAGCTTTAAATTTTCTTTTGAGAATTTCAAATTCTTGTATTTAGTATTGTGGTAGGACGCTCTCTATTGGTGCTATTAGTAATTGTATTAAAAAGATCTCTAATATGAAAGTCGCCCTGAAGTCACAGGCTATTTAGTTTCAGTGATACGGTTAGAGATACTTCGAAAGATATAAATATTGACAATTTCCTAGAATCAGTCAAAGAATTAGCCAATCAAAGGCAAGATAAGAAAGATAAGAAGTTGTATGGTGGGCCGTTAGGAACTAAATTCTCCTTACTCAGAGTAACTACTATATCATTGAAGCGACATCCTTTGACACGCAATTAGTACTTTGATGGTACACACTCTCAAAAGTAATTCATCGCTGCTTCAGAGTTGTTCACATTCATCAGTTGGTTTAATGTACTGATTCTACTTGCATCTACAAGCAAAAGTCTCGTCAACTAAGAAAATTTAATGCATCATTATTACAACGTCCAATAAATATATAATATATATATATATATATAAATAATATAATAAATTGCGTGGCGATTACAATTTATAAGAGCTTTTTGTATCTCAAAAAAATCTTCATTGTTTGTCTTTAGACTACCAGGTCTTATTAGAGACTATTGCAGCAACAACAACAATAATCTCCTGTATCTTTTTCTATTTAATTATGTGGAGCAACAGCATTAAGAAAGAACAGTTCAAGCAAGTTTATGTGCCACGCAAATCTCGCCGTAAATGTATGCGTATGAGTGATATTTAATTGTCATCAGTAATCATACGCAATAAGTAAGTGTTTGTATTCCATATGAGATTTTTTTTAATGTTTTTTTATTACCACAACGATAAAACTCAATAAAACTATAAAATAAAAAAAAAACGTTTGAGTACAAAGTCTGCATATTAAATTATGCACTTGAGCATGTACGCACATTTTAAAGAATACGCTCTGCATTAAATACAGTTTCAATTTGCTTTCTATTCATATTGTAAATCCCTTTTAGATTTAAATAAAAAGCGGAGTGTTAAAATTATTCAAAGAATTGTAGTTATCCTTCACTCAATGGATGGGTACCCAATTATACACGCGATGCTGATGTCTCAGAGCCAATTTTAACATAAAATTTCCCGTTGTTACTAAAATATTGACGCAATAAATCGTCGCTAAACCGCAGTTGGGATTTTTTGGAGAATTCCTCATACGTGAATGTCATTTAATATGTGTTCCAATGTTCCATTAGAGTCCACGTTAATTTTCCGTAATCATTTTTTGCTTTTGCTTCGTTGAAAGTGATTGATTTCTAACAATTATTTAACATTGATTGTATTTGTTTTCTTTGTTATTGCTTTCTGTTAACAAATTTTATATTGTCAGAAATTATTCCTGCTGTTAATGTATGTTTATTACAAAATTTTTGATGTATGGTTTTCAGTTTTTTATTTTTTGTTTTTAGAATTAGAAAATCAACCAATTTTGGCTGTGTATTCGTATTTGTATACCATTTTTTTTTTTCAAATGTTAAATAGTTGGCAACTTTGGAATATTTTGTGGGTTTATTTACTTTGGCAGAAATTCCACTTTTTTTTCTCACCACTTATGTTGTGTGTGTTAATTTTTAATACGACACCTACAGTTTAAAATCTACTCCAAACGATAGATTTTTGAGAAACTTTTCATGACAATTTTTATTTACTTTCAGAATTCTTTTGCCAGATAACTGCTGAGAGGAAGTTGCCGAAGAAATATTTTTTCATATTTTCGTTTTGTTGGAGAAGTCTGTTCTGGGGTTTGAACTCACATTACCTACTAGACTACAGTTCTTTGGTACCTTCAGGAACACGTTTTTCATCTGTATCGTTGTTTCAGACTAAATGAAGTAAATGAACAATATTGTACTTACATTCAACATTAAGACGGGAAATATACGCCCTAATAAGACCAAAAAGTAATGTTTTGCCTTAGCACTCGCACAAATCAAATATCTTGGTGTCCATATTGATAAATGTCTGTCGTGGAAATTTCTCATCTAGACAAAATAAGTACAAATTAAATTGAAGTTGTTCGATAAAAACTGATGGGGTCTCTGTATTTATTTTAATTTCATTATAATTTGTTTCACTACATCATTATGAAATGGAAAATTGCAATTTTTTACGGTAATTTTGTTTTTGTTTTTTAATGCTTTGTATGTAAATTGTGTCTTTAATTATAAAACTGAAAAGAAAATTGAAATTATTTTGACACGTTCAACATCAGACATTTTGTCCATGGAGATGAGACGTACAATATCCTTTTGAGCACGTACGAGCTACGGAATTTGAGTCGAATTCGAGCTTCAAGAGAAATTTCTCTGACTATTTTTCAGACTTTTGACATGTCGGTGTCTGTATGAATGTTCGAATTTCCCATATACCAATCTGCTACTGTAATAAAACGTACGATTATGTTTTAGTATCTCTGTCTGAATGTTTTCCCATGTATGAAGCTGACTCCACACTATAGCAACGTCTTAATTTTATACAATACGACCCAGTCTTCGAATTGAGTTCCTACCTCTGCTCTTTGTACTCATTTTGTTTTAAATTTCCATATCAGACATCTTTCAGAGTGTATGTCAAGATATTTTAGATGCGTTCTACGTGACACGAACGGGGAATTATGTTACTTTGGGTAAAATAAAGTGTTGCATGCCCACATTTACGTTAATTCGACTTTATAGTCCAATCTAGGAGGATATCGCCCTTATGTACGCTATGGAAAACATTGTGAATGTATGTATTATTGGAATATCTTAGTAATTACACAATTACACAAATACAATGTGTGTGTTTATGAGATATCATCAAAAATTTTTACTCGTTTAGAAAGACATTATGTGTGGAATACAACATCATTCATATTGTTATGAAAATGGAAACGGTGTAATATCATTTCACATTAAAACAACACGCAAAGGCTACAAAAACAAAGTTCATGAGTAAGAAAGTGAAGGGGATACATAACAAAACGCAACGTAAGCGAACGCAACAACAAGAAATGTGAACAAAATACAAAAACAACAATGAAGTCGCGATAGAACTGTCGGGAAGGCGAAGACAAGAACATTCTACTTCCAGCACCATCATCAGACTGTTGCGTGCGCATATAAAAAGGCAAGACAAAGCAGACAACAAGTCAATAAGAATTCAGTCAGTCTTGTGTGAAGACGCGTTGCGTGTGAAGAAAACAGTCGTGGTTTGAAAATCGCCGTTGAAAAGATATGCGTTGTAAGCAAAGAAGAATAACAAATTGTTGTTGTATCGTCAAGCTGTTATTGGCGGCACGCAAAAGTAGTGCGAACAATAAAGAGTTAAATTGAAACCAAACACATATTTGTTTTTATTTCTGTTTGCAATCAACGAACACATATCGTAAACGTTTTTAAAAAGGTAAAAACGTAACAATCGCTCATACAAAATATCGAATGTAGCATGAAATGTGTGACACGAAGGTCGTTCTGTGAAAACCACATGTTGTTGGACTCCAGAACATCCAATTCAGGTAAGAAGAAGTCATCGACATATAGTGCTTGCAGTTGGCAGTGATTGTCTGATCAACGTCATGCTAACCAGTGACTTTTTAGGATGCATTGGGTGCTCTTGGACCTCATGTGGATAAGTTTCGTCCCAAAATCGTAAATTTTGTTTGTTCACGTTTGCATTTATGCAGAAATGGACTTCATTGCTGAAGGTGATTTTCCGATGAAAATTGGACTGAAAATTAGACAACTAATTTGACAGATATAGTCGCCGTAGGTAGCAGCATCTCGAACACAACGATGTATGGAAAAATATATTTTTCGTAGACATCCTTTCAGTAGTCTTCTGGCAAAAACTCTGAGGTTAAATAAAATAAAATTGACATGAAAAAAATCTGTGGTACGGAGTCAAAGTTGAACTGTAGGGCTCGGCACATATGGAGGAGATTAATACACGTAACCAGAGATCAGCAATGAATCGCTTTTTCGCTACTCATAAGTACTTATGAAATTTTGAGTATGAGTAAGTCAACAGTGTTGAAATTCAACTACTCTGATTCATTCGTACTCCCTACAACATCGATTTATAAGTACAAGTTGCAATGAGTATGAGTACAACGTTGACATCAAACTCATAACATTCGAAATATGTTTGATTCATATGCCTACACATTTAGATTCATAAATTTAGAAAAATACTCATAATACTCATAAATGATTCCAGTGATTCGAATCATTCATCAAAATTTACAGTCTTAGTTGTTGTTGCATTTACAAAGAAAGAAGAAAGACACTTAAACAAAAAAGACAAAGACAGCAAGCAAAGCAAACACACAACCTTCTTATGAGTATGTGATCAATTTGTGATTCGTGTATACGATGAGTCATGGATAGTCGAATTCAACAACATCATGCGTATTGTTATGTATGAGTACCATGAGTATTTCAAACTTTGAATATGAGTAGTATGAGTATGACATTAAAATAAGTATGAATGCGTATAAGTATCAGAAATTATAAGTATGATTCGAATCTACTCATCGTTTTGAATACTCATTGCTGACCTCTGCACGTAACATAGGTGGTATGAGAACCTAGGTTGTAATCCTGACTAAAGAGCTGTAAAGGCCAATTAAGTAAGTATTGTTAGCTCGTAATTAAAATTTATTCGCTAAATTTGCTCATATTGAAATTTATAATTTTCTTACGAATTAGTTTTTATTTTGAAATACCGATCATATCATTCATCATGCGTATCTTACAACCTGCGTCTTCGTATCATCATTTTTACATATTTAAGCGAATATATGCGGCCAGTAAATGTTAACCAGTTTATGCCTTTGCCATAGTTATTATCACCATATTTTCCATTAAGATTGCTGTTTAAATAAGAAATCAGAAGTAAAATATGGAATGTATTAGAAATAGATTTACAAACAAGTAAACATACCTATCCTGACAGTCTCTATACCACCAACCGCCTGTAGAGTGCACAGCACAATTAAGATCGTCATGGATATCATTGTCACAATCTTTTGTTGTAAATTTCATGCCTATATGTGATGTCAACGAATCACCAGCAGGTCCTGTAAACTTGCCAACCCTTTTCAAAATATACTCTTCTGTTTCATTGCCTATGGCGAATGTATTGTATTTGGCATAAGCTATTGTATTATTCTCATCCTCCATTAATATTAACAATTCCTGTGGCCCTTGGAAATTTGTTAGCGCGTAAATTTTTTTTCAAACCTAAAAAATATTCGCCGTCCACATCACCAAATCCGTTTTCGTAATCCAACCAATTGCGATAGAAATCTTCAGAGCCATCTTGGCGTCTCTGTATCACTGTCCAGTCACCACCATCAGTTTCGACATTCCACATAAAATGGTTCATAACTATTCTCTGGAACTAGAATTTTGTAAACACCATTGCGTAGCGTGCAAGTTGTAGCTTCAGCACAATTTTTGGGCATAAAATCTGTTACGCTTTCAAATGAGAGAAGACAGATAAAAATAAAAAATGCTGTGAATTCTCTGTGATAACTTTCTATCACTAACTATGTATCGATAGATTAATTGAATATTAATTTCGTAGAAATTATAATTCTTGTCCTTACCATTCGGAAGGCAAGGCATCAAAACGTATATCGAAAAATGGCAACGCTGGTTAAAAAAAAAAAATAAAAATAAGATTATTATTTGACGATAAACTTACGAGTAATTCATTTGAATTTCAATTACAATAATACCTTTAGGCACACTTTCTCCTCCTATCGTACATTGCTGATTACTGGGATTACTAGGATTCCTTAAAGAAAAATGAAAAGAATTTTGTTCTTATATTTTTAACGAAATTAATTGAGAAATTTATTAAATCTTTACCCTGCCTCCAATTCATTGTTGACCTCCAGGGTTCTTGTTTTCATTTCAGTAAAATCGCGTTTACACTGTAAAAATTAAAATAAAGAAATATTAAGGAATTAAAAAGTAATTTAAAATCTTGATATATTTTTCTCTATTTCAAGAGAATTAGTCACAATTCGCTGTAGTCTGTGGTTCAAACCTCCGCTTAGAAATCTCGAATAAAATCAAATAAGAAACAAAAATATTTCTATTGGCGACCTTCTTTCACAGCAATCTTCTAGCAAACATGTGAAGAGAGTCTCAAATATGCTGTTTGGAGTCGATTTTAAACTGTAGGTCCCGGCATGCATGGATGAAATTGATATGCTTAGTATGGGTGTTGTGAGAAGCTCGGTTGTATCCAAACTAAAGGGTTGTAATCATTAATTAAGTAAATAAGTAAGAGCGCTACTTGGCAAGTTGCGCTGTCTTGTTTGCCGAAAATATGGTCGATGTTTAGCGGATAAGTTTTGGAAACAAAAATTCTGTTTGCTTTGCTTCATACGTTCGATTTAATTTTCGTCCAGTTTTCCCAATAAATATCGCCGTATAAAGTCAATGAAGGCTTGAATACGGACAAGCTGCGTTGGAATCAAATCACATTGAAATTTTTGGCAATAAAAATTCATCCAGCATGGTTCGGTTTTATAATACACGCCATTTGTCTTAACTGCAGCACCATGCTTATTTCGAAAGAAATATGGACACCGATGATGTTGCCAGCGTATAAACTGCACAAAAGTAGGTAAGTAACTTACTTACCACAATATTGGACAATAATCCAGGATATCATTTGATTCGTACTGTATTGCACACATATTTTACAAACGGTATGTAGCATAAGGGTACACAGAAATTGTTTTCGAATTTATATTCGAGTTTTCGTTTTTCGTAAATTGTCATTGCCCAATCCATTCTCACCTTATGTGGCAACTGAATACCCCAGAATATTACATAATATACGGAGCCATTTAAACTGAAAACTCTTAAGTGGACTTAGAATTGAAAAGACAATTATTTGTTGAGAATGTTAAACCCCATTTCATATACAACCAAAAAGAAACTTCTAGTAGGTTGAAATATGCTCTTTGAAACGTCTCAACAATTCTATGAGATTTAGGGCCTGTTTCTAACGGACGAATGGTTCTAAGCTTAAGTATGATTGTATGGAAGTCGCCGTAGTCTAGTAGGTATTGTCTTGGCTTATTAAACGTAAAGTGCGGGTTCGTATCCCAGGTTAGACATCAAAACGAAATATTTATGAAAAAAAATATTTCTTCGGCGACTTCCTCTCAGCAGATTTCTGGTAAAAACTCTGGAAACTAAATAAACCTGCCACGAAAAAGTTTCTAAAAAATCTGTAGTTCGGAGTCGACGTTAAACTGTAGGTCCCTCCACTCATGTATAAAATTAACGCACACAACATAAGTGGAGTGAGAAACTACGTCGTAATCCTGACTGAAGGGTTGTAATGGCCAATTATGTATGTATGGAAGACACAAAAGGACGTTCGTCTGAAATCATTTGTCTTAAAAAAACGCATTAAAAGCCTTATTTGTGCCACTTTTTTAGGCTGATCACTTAAAATTTTAAATTCGTTTTCATTTTGCCAAATTTTTATTACATTTTCTCGACACGTCTGGAGTATCTAGACTATATCTGACTATTGCGAATTGGATTTGAATTTCAGGATCAATTCATTCAGCCAAAAATTGTTTCTTTTAAGTTTTTCTGGGAGGAACAGAACATCAAAAATACTTTCACATTTTATATGTTTGTCCTGTTTGTCTGAAAGTCTGTAAGAGACGAGATAGAAAGTATCTTCAAAATGCTTCTTGTTCCTCTCATAGCATACTTGTACCTCTACTCTTTACGCTTAGACATGTCAAGATATTGTCCAAATCCAATGTTAAAAAGTCAAAATGAATGAAAACTTCAAGTTTTGCATTGAACGATACTTTTTTGCATTATTTGAACAAGACTTATAGTTTGTTCTTATCGTACATGGCCTATAGAACGTACATATATAGTCATGCCCAGTACTATGTTGCTTCTCAGCGCATTCTGATTAAATGCAACGAATACTTCTGCCCCTTCGTATTTTGGACCACCACTCCACTATTCATTGTCCAAAATTGATACGCAGTACAGTATTATTTACATCCAGACAGCTTCAGAAAGGTCATAAACTAACTCTAAATTGCTCTGAGAGTTTCCCACGAATGGAAGTGTTATTTAGTAACTGAATTCATATTACGTTCTCACAATCTTTTAAGTGGCACCCATAAGCCACTTTCTGTTTCATATCGGTTGGAAGCGCGAGTGCAGGATTTTTGTATAAGTTTTATAGTCTGGGAATAGATTGAATATGTTGGGGAATTTAAGTGTCGTTGCCATTATTCTTATGAAAATAGTACAATATCAAAGGCTCCAACATCACCATGACTAGCCCACTAGCCTCTACCAACCAGTTACTCCGATTATGGTATAACACAAGTGAACACTGAATTAAATGGTAAAAAATTATTCGAAAATTCTTATTCTGTATTTAAGTACCCGTTCGTCTTTGCATTGTGGCTCACAAGATTTACCAACTGAAAATATTACAGATAAACACAAAACACACGACACTAGTTTCGAACTCAACATTTTCTTAATACACCGAACAACACTACACCAATAAAGGTTTTGCACACTGATTGATACGATACTTACAGAAGCCGTTCATTTTTATAATTAAACTCGATGTGGCCATAGCAAATTGCAATTTTCCATTTCATCACTTCACGTCATCACTGTAGTGCAACGAATTGATAATAATTTCTTAACACAAAGCATAACAAATTGTTTTAATATGTCTAACTGACTAGACTATTAATTAAAAACAAAGTTTATCCCATAATGGGACCATAGTAATCGAAATATGAGTACGTCATAGAGAAATCCATTTCGTACAATTTCAATTTCCACAATCCATCACATGATAGAAAAAGGAAGAGCCTGCAAAGAATGTCAAAGACACAAATCATCGCCACTTTTTATAACGTGTCTTTCAACAGACACTTCCGACAGTTTTGACAGTTGGTAACGGTAAGCTTACTGTCAAATTACTTGTCATTTATTTAGTTTGTTTTGCCAAAGAACGATTTCACAACATCAAATTGAGAGTTTTGTTTGGATAACGTTTTCCATTTCTGTATGAATAGTTATATACGTGAATAAATATAATTTTCGAATTTCACCCATGACCCATCCACATGAGATCCAAGAGCATTCAATGCATCCCTAAAAAATCACTGTTTGCTGGGAATTTTAAACTGGTAGTCATTACAACCCTTCAGTCCGGAACTAACTTCTCACACCATTAACGTTGTGTGCGTTAACTTTTATACATGAGTGGCGGGGCTTACAGTATAAAGCCGACTTCGAACGACAGATTTTTTGAGAAACTTTTCATGGCAATTTTCTTTTTACTCTCAGAGTTTTTGCCAGAAATTTGCTGAGAGGAAGCAGACAAAGAAATAATTTTTTCATATTTCGTTTGGTGCGGCATGTTTGATCTGGTTTTTGAACCGTGGCCTCATGTCTAATAAGCCAGCACACTACCTACTAGACTACGAAGAGTTCAATAATAATATTTAGCACCATTGCTCCATAATCTCTTAGTTCTTGTGAATTGAATTGAATGATCTGAACACCAAAGACATGTAGTTGTAACACTACGGCACACAGTTCATGCCAAATAAGAGAATTTGAATGAGCGATAGAAAAGCATTATTATCTCACATGGACTTTCTCTTCTAAGGATTTTCTTAAAGCACTTCTACCAAGCCCATTTACGTCTATTTCTATTTCCTAGCTTAATTAAGAATAATAACACGGTGCGTAAGTCAAAATACACCCAGCTAATGACATAGTGTAGGTTGTGAGTTTTGTTAAGTAGAACACAAAAAAATTTTTTTTTTATTTCTCGAACCCTCCAAACTGGTTTTATTTGACAAAAACGGTATTTTTTGATTTTTTCACACAAAATTATTGATTACCCAAATATTTCAACCTATTTTCAAAATCCCAAGTTTTTTGGTTCAAACTTACATGTTATGAGTTTTGATCGGGTAAACTTGGAAAATATGATTTCTTTTTTTTCCTAATTTTTTCAAGCTTAGCCATTCTTTATTGAAAAAATTATTTAAAAAATATGAAATAAGTGATGACATTCTGAAAGTGCATTGATACTTGAAGAGATTGATACTTCGTTTGATCAAATGGGACAAAAATTACCGTAGTTATTAATTAAACAGTATAACAGTCGCGTTATATTTTGTATATATGTCACCTTATCAAATGACCTCCTAGTTCAAAAATTTTTAAAAGTTTTGATGGATCTTGTTTGTGTATCACAAAATGTGTCAATTTCACGTTTGCACCACTACCAAAAGTCGGCTAATATTTGTGTTTTTTACAAATAGTATTATTTCTCTTTGCGCAAACATTGGCCAACTTCTGATGGTCGCGAAATGACACATTTTGCGGCAAAAAATCAGGATCCATCAAAAATTCTAAAAAAAAAATTTTAACTGAAAGTTCATTTGATAAGATGACATACATACATATGTATGTATATAAAAAATATCACACGACTGTTATACTCATTAAATGATAACTACGATAATTTTTGGTCGATTTGATCAAACGAATGTCACCACTTATTTTATGTTTTTTTAATTAAAGTTTGTTACTATGAATGGACAAACTTGAAAAAATAGGAAAAAAAATTCTCATTTGTAAAGTTTACCTCATCAAACCTCATAGCATATTAAGTCAAATAATATACGTATACATATATATCGTTTTAAAAGTCCATCCTTCTCCTTTCTAATAGGATGTAAATTTTTTACATCGATTCAGAAATGTTTGTGTAATCCATAAATTAGTGCATAAAGTCCAAAATAGCAGTCTTTGTCAAATAAAACAAGTTTGGAGGGTTCAAGAAATATTATAAAAGAAAATATTTTTAAGTTCAACTTAACAAAACTCACAACTTACACTATGTCATTAGCTGGGTGTATTTAATTTTTTTTTTTTTGTCGCATAGTGTAATTACAATGTAGAAACAATTTATTTGTAGCTTTTTTTTTTGTAAGCTTTTACTTTGCAAAAGTTAAGATGCAACGTTAAAATTCGCTTTCCATCACTATAATAAATATTAAGCTTAAAGTTAGAATTATGTATGAGTTAAAATGTGACATTAGAGGGCGTTTTGCAACACTACAATTAATATTAAGCTTAAAGCTGAGCTTTTGCATTTAGTCGACGAGTTAAAAAATCACTCAGTACACTCTGGTGTACTGACAAAAGCAACAGCAATGTAAACCCTCAAAAACAACGTTCGATTTTGGCATGAAAAATAGCTTTAAAGCAACAACAACAAATGTCAAAAATAGGGAACCCAAAAAAATGTGATTGTGGTGATGAGAGAAAGCAAGAAATGGTCTCTCAGAAAAGTTTACCAAATTAGATGTTATCTATTGGACTTCATTTACAATATTTAACTATAAAAATATGGGTTTAAGCGATTTCCGATAACTTTCGTGAATTATAAAAGTTTTGGAATTGAAAAAATAGTACATTTTGACAGTGTGATACAAATTTTGAAAATAAAAACGGAATACCGCTTTCGCTGTCTACCATCTGATATGAACCCAGGTATATCCTTTTAGGATTTGGCATTAATATGCCACAAAATGTTCCAGGAATGTACTCCAAAGATTCATTCTCACCGTTAGAGAATCAAGATGATGAGTTCGAAACAATCCCCATTCTGAATAAGGTCCACAATACCTGGTGAAATGACCGGTTATCCACCTCAATTTGTTTCTTGGTAGACTGATTCATGATTCACAACTCTTCTGATTGTAATTTGGCAACAAATGTTTTGATTGCCAAAAACCCATTTGCATCTCTTTGTTTTCGTTCCAAACTTGCTCTCACACACCACAGCATCATCAACGATGTGGAAAATCCACTCCTCGCAAGCACCAATTTTTGTGCATTGCATTGTGAATTTTCACATGACATGGGACCCAACAGATATACTTCCCCGGACAGATATACTATTTATAATTTAACCATACATACATACATAATTGACCATTACAAACCCTTCAGTCAGGATTACGGCTTCTCACACCACTTATGTTGTGTGCATTAATTTTATACATGAGTGGCGGGACATACAGTTTTAAAGTCGACTCCAACCGATAGATTTTTGAGAAACTTTTCATGGCAATTTTATTTCCTCTCAGCGTTTTTGTCAAAAATCTGCTGAGAGGAAGCCGCCGCAGAAATATTTTTATATATTTCGGTTTGATGTCTGACTTGGGGTTTGAACCGTGGCCTTACGTCTAATAAGCTAACACACTACCTACTAGACTACAGCGACTTAATTTTTTTTTTTTTTTTTATAATTTAACCTCATGCTCGAATTGCGGCCTGTCTGTCAGATAGTATTTCTATGTCCTATCTATTGCATCCTCCATTCCAGTTTAATTGAGTACATCTTTTGATGTCATAGACTTTCGCTTGGAAGATACCCGCGAATTTCCTCATGGGTTCGAAATATTTCATTCTGGGATCAAAAACTCATGCTTCTGTTCCAAGATCCGTTTTTGATACAACTTTATACCACAAAATAGTTCATTAGTAAAAGCATCTGCAGCTTTCAGATAACAGTGTGACGTTATCAGAAGTTGTTCGATATCTAACGCTATTGTTTTCAATGCTACCCCATCTATTAAATGGAAAAAGTAAATTCAAAGCCAAGATTAACTAAGATACACTGGGAGAAACATCATACGTTCACCGAAACTCCCATGTCATGGGCCAATGAATATAAAAAAGTTCTGAGTTCCGACAGAACAAAAATTCAGATGGCCTAGATGCTACAGTTGCTATTGGACCCATCTAGCATTGTGCACTCCAAGCGAACTTTTGATGGAGGAGTTATGGGTAGTATTCTCTTATAACTTCAACTTGGCTGTTTGTTTTTTTTAGCACCACAATGATTTTGGCAAAGTATTTTGAATAAAACTTGACATAAAATTTCGAACGGATTTATAATGGGTGATTTTTTAAGAGTTATAGGAAAAATTTTCAAAAAAAGCACATAAAATTCAGAAAAATGCATGAAATCTTTATTTGAATCGATAGTACGGTCCATATAATTTAATATTTGAAGATTATTTCATGCAAATGTTGACCGCGACTGCGCCTCAAATGGTCGATCCGCTTAGTCCAATTTTGGCATACTCTTTCCAACATTTCGGCCGGTATCTCACGAATAAATGCTTCAATGTTGTCTTCCAATGCGTCAATTGAAGCGGGCTTGTCTTTATAGACATGAGCTTTAACATAGCCCCACAAAAAATAGTCTAAAGGCGTTAAATCGCGCGATCTAGGCGGCCAATTGACCGGTCCCAAACGTGAAATAAAATGTTCACCGAACTCGCCTCTCAATAAGTCCATTGTTACGCATGCTGTATGGCATGTAACACCGTCTTGTTGAAATCCCATGTCAAGCAAGTTAAGCTCTTACATTTTGGGCAAAAAAAAGTTGGATATCATCTCATGGTAGCGCTCACCATTCACAGTTACGTTACGATTCGCAGCATCTTTGAAGAAGTACGGTCAAATGATGCCACCAGCACATAAACCGCACCAAACTGTGACTTTTTCTGGATGTATTGGTAGCTTTTGCAATGCTTCTGGCTGATCTTCACTCCGAAATCGATAATTCTGCTTATTTACGTATCCATTGAGCCAAAACTGAGCTTCATCGCTGAACACAATTTTTCGATAAAGAAGTGGATCTTCGGCCAACTTTCCAAGAGCCCGGTAGGTCGTTCGGCTTCAATTCTTGCACCAGCTGTATTTTGAAAGGCTTCACGCCTAAATCCTTCCCCAAATTTTCCACGTTGTTGAGTAACAGAGGCCCACTTGCTGCGAACGGCGACGAATCGATAATTGATGGTCATCATTAACACTGGCCGATACAGCTGCGATATTTTCTTCAGTTCGCATTCTACGTAAGCGTGTTGGTGGTTTAATGTCCAACAATGTAAATTTGGTGCGAAATTTAGTCACAATAGCCCGAATAGCCGCTTCAGTGGGTCGATTAAACTGACCATAAAATGGAAGAAGCGAGCGATGAACTTTCTTAAGAGAGCACGCATTTTGATAATAAAATTCAATGATTTGCAAGCGTTGTACGTTTGTAACGCGATTCATGGTTAAATTATAGACCAAACTGAAGATGTTTGAAAGTGAAACAAAACACGAAACGTGCGTGAGCTGTTTAAACCAGTGTTACCAAAAAGATAATAGCTAAAAATTCACCCGTTATATGTTATGTTTAAAACTTGTACATAAATGTTGACCTATTCCCATAGCTTGCCTGCAATTCCGATTTCAAACCCATCGGAAACTTATGGGGAATCGCATCAAGAAAATATTGCGCAGAGGGAAGACAGATTTCGACCGTAATCATCTAAAAGAATAAATCAATGAATTCAATTATTAATAATTAAAGTGGCCCCACCATGAGTTATCAATCAAGATTTTCGAAAGTTTTAAAATTTTTTTGAAACGAATTTGCAAAAACTGCATAGTTTTATTAAATTTGTTTACGCTTACAAATAAGCCAATTATTCGTTTAATAAAAATTTTAAATTTAAACACGAAACTGCTGCGGTCACACGAACACTCTAATATTCTATTTCAGATTTATTTAGGCAGTCAAACTAGTTGTCGTATTAATTCTACGTCTGCGTATCATCATTTTCACATATTTAAGGGATGTGGTGTGTCCTCGAAATGCCAACCAATTTATGCCCTTGCCAAACGTATTGTCGCCATATTTTCCATTAAGATTGCTGTTGAATAGTAAATCCACATAACTCTTCATTTGATTCTCTACATCAACGGATCGGAACGAACTTACCTGTGATGGCACATTTTATGCCACCATGCGCCTGTAAAATTCACAGCACAATTAAGATCCTTATGAATGTCATTGTCACGATCTTTTGTGGTAAATTTCATGCCAAGATGTGCCCTCAATGAATCACCCGCTGTCCCTGAGAAACTGCCGAGACTCTTTAATTTATACATTTCAGCATCGCTGCCTATAGCGAATGCGTCATATTTAGCAAAAGCTCTTGTGTTATTTGCATCCTCCATTATGATTAACAGTTCCTGTGGTCCATTGTAATTTGTGAGAGCGTACAGTTTTTTTAAGCCAATAAAAAATTCTTTATCCACATCACCGAAACCCTTTTCAAACTCATCCCAATTGCGATAGAAATCTTCGGAGCCATCGTGGCGTCTTTGTATCACTGTCCACTCACCATTTTCGGTATCGGCATCACATTCAACATAAAATGGTTCAAAACTGTACTGAGCAACTTGAATTTTATAAATGCCACTGCGTCGCGTACAAGATGTGGCTTCTCCACAATTTTTTGGTAAAACTTCTGTCACACTATAAATGAAAGCAAATAAATGTTTGTTTTTTTAATAAATCTACTAAACTCTCATGACAACATATTTTTCTTAGCAAATATGGTAATCATAAAACCACAAAATTTGTTTGACACAAGTTTTGATTGTGGTAGTACTTCAGGAGCTTATTAAATACAGATAACTGTAGCATACTTTAAGGCAATAAATATTTACACAACAATATTTGAGTGTTTGGAATTATTTTCTTACCACTTTTTTGGCAGTTCATCATAACGAATATCAAATAACGGTAAATCTATATTCATAATAAATAGAAACAAAATATTTAACAAAAATTAATTATTATGGAACACAATAAATTACTTAAAATTTAACATACTTTTAGGTGAAATAACTGGCTGTTTAGAATATTCTTGAATACTAGAAATCAGTTAGAAAAAGGAAAGGAGTTATTAATTCAGGTTATAATATGTCCCTAATAAATTGAAATTATTGCCTTACCTTGTCTTTAATGCGTTCATCGCATCTCTTATTTGATTAAATTCAGTGAATATTTTTTTCAATGTGTTTGATCCGCCCTCAATAATGATTTTTTCACCCTGTAAAAAATGAAGAAGAAAAGACCGTTTAAACATAAATTCATAAGAATTTTATAAGGAAATCATAATCTCTGAAGATTTAAATTTTACTGAAAATTTGTTCGCCGAAATTATCGACCCCTTTTAGCGAATTTGAATAAATTTGGATTTATTTCTTAACGTATACTAGGCTTATTAAACATAAAGCCGCTGTTCTGACTTCGGCCCAGACATTTCGAACAAAACGAAATTTGAAAAAAAAAACATTTCCTTCGGCGACTTTCTCTCAGCAGATTTCTGGCAAAAATTCTGAGAGTAAATAAAACTGCCATGAAAAAGTTTCTCAAAAATCTGTTGTTCGGAGTCGACTTTAAAAATGTAGGTCCCGCCACTCATGGCTAAAATTAACACAAACAGCGTGGGTAGTGTGAGAAGCTAGAAGTAACGCATAATGGGGGAGTCAGCGACGGTCTGGTGTTACATAGCAGTATCGGGAGTTGTTTCGGATCAAACATTAAAAAGAGGGATTATCTGTATATTCTCAAACAGAATGTAGTTCCTAGAGTGGAGAAATTGGGTTTATTCCACAATTTGGTGTTTCGGCAGGACATCAATCCTCAAATGGTGAAGAAGTGGTTGCTTTATGAGTACCTTAAAACACTGCCATATGCCATATTCGCTAGAGTTGAATCCAATTAAGCACCTGTAAAATACCTTGATAAACAAGAAGAAGTAAGAAACACTTCGAGAAAGTGTATAAATGAAGAACGAAAAACAAAATAACTCTGCGACTTTATCAAACTTCAATACTTTGTAAAGTAAGCTTTGAAAGATCAAAAGGCCTCAAGCACAACCCATGACTGTATTTAAAGAATTTTTTTCTCGTAATTTTGTATGAGAAAAAAAAAACATTATGATCGTATTTTGTTCTTAATCCCGAAACACATAGAACCCGTCATATGTAGTACCTTGATTTTTTTCAACCGACAGCAAATTAACAATGTATGAGATCGAGACAATGAGTATCTTAAAGCACATTGAAATAAAACAAAAAAGAAAAAAAGCAAATCATCCCGGCTAATAGTAGCGAATGAACTCTAAATGCATTGCGTTAACACAGAGACAAAGCACGTATGACCACGTATGGTCAAATTACAAGACAGTATATATTTTGTTGGTCCCGGCCTTTACACTTAAAGGCACAATTGATAAAAAAATTGGGACACAAACCATTTTCATTGATTTCAAGCGGATGGTTTTTGGAAAAATTTTGCCCGTGACAGATTATTTCGCTTTAAATCAATATACAATTACAAATAATTCACGCTCTAATCTTAGCATTTTCTTTTGCATGCTATAGTGAAACACTGAATATAATTCAAATGAAATTCCTGTAAAGAAGTTGATAAATAACCCGACAGTCAAGATTTTCACCGAAAAATTTTATTCAAATGTTCCATAAGCACCAAAAACTTTAAAGAAAACGTTCGTAAACGAACATGCTTTTCTAGTACACAGATTATATGAACAAATTGATAAACTTTCCGAAAAAAATTTCTCTTCAATTTCATTAACAAAACAAAAACTTCCCATTAAATTTCATAATAACACCACCGGTTTATTTCTTTTCAAATAGAAATTTTATTCAATGCGTACCTCTTCAAACTGAGCTGCACATAGTAATTGTGATATCGAAAGTAACACAATGAAATTAAATAAAAACCCGATTATTTTAAATTGAAACATTTTTTTTTATTTTTGGGATCAAATCGCTTTTATTTGCCCCGTCTTACTACCTCTCTGTACGAATAAACACTTGAAACTGAATGAGGTTTTAAAAAAATCCTTGATTTCTACTCAATAAATTATAACACAATTACACCATTTCCACTACAAGAAAACAAACTTTAATGAAATGAAATGAAAAAAACAACTTTTAGACAGAATTTGATTAAAAATTCAATAAAATTTTTGCTCATATGCTAAATGGTAATGGTGTGTTTAGATTATTTTTGTGTAAAAAAAACACATTTTAATTGATAACGAGAAGAAAAAAGACAATGTGTATTCATATTGTATTGTTTTTAAGGCAGGGCTTATTTTATAATTAAAATTCTTGCTAACGACATCATGATTGATAAGAAGAGATTCAGAGTGAATCCCCCAAAACAAGACTAAAGCATAAGAGGTGTTTCAACCTCAGTGAATTCCCTAAAACAAGACTAAATAATATAATGTAATATGAATTTACATACATTCGGAGTATTCCAAATCTGTTAATAACTACCGATGGATACATATGAATTCCATTTAAGCACACATACTCATATTTAATGGAATTTCTTAATGTTCATTAATATTGCACATTTTGTATGTAAATGCTTGTGTACGAGTACAATTGTTTTGAAAAAGATTTAAATGCCATTTCTCGACATAATTGTTGCAATTCTGCAAATATTTCCATCAAGGCCTTAATTTTTTAAATGTTTTTCAATAAATTGAAGTCGCCGTCTAGTAGGTAGTGTGTTGGCTTATTGGACGTAAAGCCAGGGTACAAGCTCCAGGCCAGACATCAAAACAAATTACAAAAAGTATGTTTCGACGACTTCTTCTCAGCAGATTTCTGGCAAAAACTCTGAGGGTAAATAAAATTGCCATGAAAAAGTTCTCAAAAATCTGTCGTTCGGTGTCGATTTCAAACTGTTGGTCCCGCCACTCATATGTAAAATTAACACACACAACATAAGTGGTGTGAGAATCTAGGTCGTAGTCCTGACTAAAGGGTTGTAATGACCAATTACATATGTATGTTATGTATGTATGTTTTTCAATAAACACACACTTTAAGACTGTTCCATATTTTTTGCAGCGATAACTAAGGTTTGACCTTTCAAAATGCTAACATTTCTGTTTACCCGCTAATGAAATATCTATTGTCCAACAATCTGATCATAGACAGGGAGTATGGTTTCTGTAAGGCTGGTTCTCCTGGTACCCGGTGGCGTTACTCTCAGAAAAGTGGAACCACTCTATCCGACATTTAGTGGGAGCTTGGTTGTGGCTCTAGATATATACACGATGTTCTTATATTGAAAACTCTCTCCTTTTGGTATTGGTCACTTTTCTTTATTTGTAATAGGGTTTTTAGGGGTCACACCTTGCGGTTTGTTATAGATGGGATCCCTCCAAATGAGTTCAGGTTAAACTTAGAAAGATCGCAAGGTTCTGTTATATCTCTAACTGTATTTCTTATTTTCATTAATTCATTTCTTTCTCTATCTACTCTTTTGTAGATGACAGCAAAATATCCGTCATTCATATTCTTTAAATGGTCGGCTGAGTATAATGTAATGTTTTTTAAAAAAAATTTCATTACAGGAGAATATTAGCCAGTTACTATTATATAAAAACCGATTGGAATTTTAATTTATTACTAATAATTTATTACATTAAATATATATCTTACTAGAGTATCCCATAAGGGCCACTGTGAGAAAATTAAAAAATTTTAAATATCCTCGATCTATTGTTTATTGTAGTGTAAAAATATAAAAATTGAAAATAAATAAACAAAATAAAAAAAATAAAAAAATGCTAGGCTGAGCCATTTGGAGATTGAGGCGAAAAGACTTACAGTCAATCTCCGTATGAATAGAGTCGATTTTAATGCTTGGTAGACCCAATGTTGTTTATTGTCACACAAGTGTAGCATTAGGGGGCCAAGGCATTAAAACAAATTTCGAAAAATTGCAACGTTGGCCAAACAAAATTATTGTTTGACGATAACTTAAAGAGTAATTCATTTGAATTCAGACAACAATAATACCTCTAGGCATCTTTTCTACTCCTTTCGTACATTTCTGATAACTGGGATTACACTAGGATTACACATAATTGGTCATTACAACCCTTCAGTCAGGATTACGACTTAGTTTCTCACACCACTTATGTTGTGTGTTAATTTTATGCATGAGTGATGGGATCTACAGTTTAAAGTCGACTCTCAGAGTTTTTGCCAGAAATCTGCTGAGAGGAAGTCGCCGAATAAATACTTTTTGTATTTTGTTTTGATGTCTGGTCTGGGGCTCGAACCCTGGCTTTACGTGTAATAAGCCAGCACACTACCTACTAGACTACGGCGACTTCTTACACTAGGATTACTTCAACGAAAAAGAAAAGAATTTTTTTAAAGAATTTAATTGAGAAATTTATTAAATCTTTACCCTGACTCCGATTCAATGTTGACCTCAGGTATTTTTGTTTTCAGTTCAGTACAATCACTTTTAAACTGTAAAAATAAAAATTAAGAAAATAAATTCTGGTAGGTAAGTAGTGTATTGGCTAATTACACAAGAGCGCATGGTTAAAACTCCCTCTCAGACATCTCGAACAAAATCAAATAGGAATAAAGTATTTCTATCAGCAAATTCCTTTCACAACAATCTTCTAGCAAACACACTGAGAGAAATTAAATTACCATAAAAAGTCTCTCCAGTATCTGTCGTTTGGAACCGATGCTATTCTGAAAATCCGGCCATGCATTGATGAAATTAATATGCATAATATGGGTGTTATGAGAAACTAGATTGTATTGTGCTGACATAAATATTGTAATTATCAATTAAGTAAATAAGCAAGTGCGCTGTTGGGCAAATTTCGTTTTTCGCAAACATTATCCGACTTCTAGTAGTAGTAGCTCAAACGTGAAAATGTCAAATTTTTTGATACATGTTTGTATTTTGGACGCTTTTTATTGAATAAAACTAAAAGTAATAAAGAAAACTTCAAAAGTTTTTTATCATTTACTTAGCATTTAGTAATTAACAAAATAATATAAAATTTAAAACAAAAATCATCAAGCCCTAAGAAAAAACAAACAAAGCAAAATCAACTCACATGTACTCAATTTTGCACGTCTCCATTTTATGATATGTTTGCAAAAACAAAAATAAAAACTATAGTTATTTTTTCATGTTTTTGCACTACTTTGACTTTTTTAAGAAAATATTAGTTTAATATTAATTACTTAATCTCGTTGAGCGAATATTTTTTTTTTTTGTAACTCATCGAACAAAAATCAATTTCTATTAAAAAATGAAGAAACGCTCGAAATCAACTGAAGATAGTATGGTAGCTTTGACTGAAAGTGGCTATTCTACCAGGGAAATTTTGTAAACAACTTGGAGTTTGTCAGTCATTAGTCTTCAGAGTCCAAAAACGGTCTGTTGTTCCCTAGCTTCAAGACAGAGGTCGTAAAAACTACTAACTAATGCAGATCTCGTCTAATGTTAACAAAAATGAATTGGAAAAAAATTTTAACACCCAAAGGAGCTTTTTGGAAATCCGTAAAACCGTTAGTCGATGGACGGCAAGTAGAGCTCTCTTGGCTATACTTCAGCAGTCAAAAAGAAAAAAACCTGTACTTTCGGCTAAAAATGTAAAGGCACTGTTAAAGTTTGCCAGAGAACACAGAAATTGAACAGTGGATGACTGGAAACATGTGATCTGGACAGACGAATCAAAATTCAACCGCTTCCAGTCCAATGGTAAGCAATATTGATGGCTCCGCCATGGGGAAAGAATTGAAAGACATCATGTTAAGGAAACGGTGAAACACGGTGGAGGAAATGTCATGGTATGGGCTTGCTTTACATGGTGGCACCTCGGACCACTGCAAAGAATCAATAACATTATGAAAAAAGAAAATTATTTGAGAATTTTGCAGACCCATCTTCCCGATTTTGTCGACAAGTTCGCCTATTCTGCGCAAGAAGTACTTTTCCAACTGGGATGGTAACCCCAAACACACCTCCAAAATCATTAAGGAGTGGCTTTGTGAGCAAAATTTTTAATTAGTGCAGTGGCCAGCACAAAGTCCCGACCTCAATCCGATTGAGAATGTATGGTCAATCACGAAGAGGCGGTTCAGACAGTACTGATCAGCCCCAACCAATTTAGATGAGCTTTGGCAACGGATTCATCAGGAATGGACAAATATTCCGAAAGAAATTATAGAGAATTTGGTGGAGAGCATGCCAAGTCGCGTAAATGAGGTTTTACATAACAAGGGTCTTTGGACTATATATTAAAAATACTCGTATTCCCTAAAATTTTGGAATGGTGCAAAATTGAGTACATCCGAGTTATTTTCCTCTCGATTGTTTTTTCTTAGAATTTGATCATTTTAGTTCTGAAATTTATATAATTTTGTTAAGTACTAAATACTAAATTAAAAACGAAAAAAATTGTTTGAATTGCTTTAACACTTTTATTTTTATGCAATTAAAATTGCTCAGAGTACAAACATATACGCATTTGTGCACCCCACTGTATATAAAAAATATAACACGACTGTTATACTCTTTAAATAATAACTACAGGAAATTTTTTCCGATTTTAGCAAACAAAGTGTCAATCTCTTCACAAGAAAGAAAGAAAGAAAGTTTGCTGCTAGGAATGGATAAACTTGAAAAAATATGATAAAAAGCGCATTTGTCAAGTTTACCTTATCAAACGTCATAGCATATTAATAATCTATGAATATATATATATATCGTTTTAAAGATGCATACCTCCCCTTTCCAAAAAAAGTTTTCGTGTTGTAAATCGGTCCAGAAATATTTGAGTGATCAATAAAACAAATAAAACAAGTTTGGAGTGTTCGAGAAATATGAAACGCATGTTTTTTATTTTGTCGCATAGTGGTGTAATTAAAATAAAATGTAGGAATAATATATTTGTAGCTTTTTTTGTAAGCTTTCGCCATGTAAAGAATTCGTTTTCCAACACAATAATTAAAATTAAGCTTAAAGCCAAACTTGTATGTGAGTTAAGATGTAACATAACTAAAAAGCGTTTCCCAACACTATAATTAATATTAAGCTTTAAGCTGAGCTTTTGTGTAACATCGACGAGTTAAGAAATTATCATTTCTTTCAATACAATATTGTACAGGCAATGTGTCAGAAAAGTTGTTCAAATTATAAGTTATCTATCGGACTTCATTTAAACTAGTTATCTAAAAAAAATTGACTTTCATGAATAATAACAAAATGCAAAACCTAAAAAATAACACATTTCGATAAGAATGCAAATGATTTGATGATTTGAATTTTAAAACTAAAAAATACTATCGCATCGTATTCCATTTCTTATTCCATTCATCGCCGCGCACAGATTTCCTTTTGGTATAGATGGGACGTGTTCATGCAGTGTTGCTATAATTTTTTTTTTAAAATACCAAAAAAATCTCTACACATTTTAGCCTTTAAAATATAGGAAAAACCGTTAGTTTCGAAATTAAATTTACTTCCATATGTATGTACATATTGTTAGGTTTTTACCTCTTAAAAAAAACTTTTAAAATATGAGCCTGTAGATTGAAATTAAATAAAAATAAATTTGTGTTTAGTTTTAATAAAAAATTCTTTATTATTCGCACATTATTCTATGTGCCACTGTTCACAACTTGATGTAAACAAGAATAATTGTTTTTCTTTTTGTTATTTCTCTGTTTGTACACTTTGTGTAAACAATAAGAATTACTAGACAATTATTGGACAAATATTTATAACGGAAATCTGCAAACTATGATTACTCTCTTCAAACACACCACGTCTTCACACAAGACTGACTCAACTTCACTCACTGAGTCGCCTGCTTTGCCTTTCCATGTGAACGTTCATGACTTTGCCTTTTCGAAATCTCTAAAAATGTAAACATCGTTGTAGTGTTGTTGGTGCATTTTTGTTTCCTTGTTTACCATTTACTGTTTATACTAGTGTTTGTTGTTATATTACGCAGTACGATCATTTGTAAACACGTTTGCTTACTGCATTGTTTTGTTGTTGTAGCACCAGTATCTAGATTTTTCATTTTCGTAAAAATATTCTTTCCACATCAGAATTTGCATGAGGTAAAGCCAACAAAATCCGTATCAGTTTCTATAATTTGGAAATATATCCTCGTCGTATTTCGTTGTTATTATTTTTATCCAAAACTATTATGTCCATGTTTAAAAACAATTTTATTCTCTTGCAGAACAATTATACTCGATTGTTTTCCACTCATGGATGAAGTCATTCAGACTTAAGTTAAATTGTTTCGACAATAGTTCGAGTTTGTACATTTTCCGTGGTTAAAAATCACATTCCTTTAAATATTGAGTCATTATTTAATGGAAGCCTATTTTGTATTTCTTACCGTGATGTTAAATAAAATTCTAGGTAATTCACAATATTTCTCTTCAACATTTTCAACATAGTTCCAAAAATGTGCTCTGATGTTTCATTCTCACCGTCAATGAATCTACATGGTATCCTCCATTCTGAATAAAGTGCCCTGTAAAAACACCGGTTATCAACATCGGATTATTTCTGGAGATAGTATGATACATGACTTAGCTCACCTTTTATTGTAAATTTGCAACAAAAGTTCTGATTCCCACAAACCCACTTTGTCCGAAAGCAAATTTCTCTCTACTCTATTTTTCCTTTCAGTGAGATTACCTGTCCAAAAATTCGCTGCCGCTCTTTGCAAGCTCATATTTTTGTTTATTGCCAAGATATTCCGCGTAATATAGGATCTAGTAGACTATTCTTTTTTCCCTACCTAGCTTATTCTGCTTCCCCGGAC
Source organism: Sarcophaga subvicina (assembly GCA_936449025.2). Taxonomy (NCBI): domain Eukaryota; kingdom Metazoa; phylum Arthropoda; class Insecta; order Diptera; family Sarcophagidae; genus Sarcophaga; species Sarcophaga subvicina. Next base: position 38,774,791 of record OW388081.2, on the reverse strand, counting down.
AGATATACTGAATGTCAGCTATACTGAGTACTGTTATGTCCGGTCCTTTGTACCTAATATCACAAGTGAATTGAGTATATCCTTCAATGACGTAGACTTCCGCTTGGCAGATACCTGCGAGTTTCTCCAATGGACTTGAAACATTTCATTTTCGGAACAAAAACTCCTGCTCTTGTTCCAAGATCCGCTCATGACCCATTACAAAATAGTCAATATCTGTCAAACCATAGGCTTCTGCGATGCTCCATACATTTTTATTACTAGAGTTAGTTGCAAAGCACAAGGGAACAGTTACGAAGGGCACTGTTAGCTAACCGGTTACTTAGACCTCCTGGCAATAGGAAAAGGACAAATTATCAAATTAATTTACACTGCAACTCAGAGTAGCATAGTAGCATAGCATAGTAGCAAAAAGAAATAGCAAAAAAAAATCCTCTAATCCGCTAGTTGGGTATAAAACAATAGCAAAATAGTGAAAAATTAACGTAAACTGTTTGGAAATAGACTCCGGAGAGTGATTAAATAATATTAAACAGGGATTAATCGATAATCGAAAGCATAAGTTCTGAACGCGTAGATTCGATATGACGCCATTAAAAAACGTTTATCATGTTGAGATATAAAGGAAAACCTTACGCTTCCAGTTACAAATGATATCTATCGCCCTTGTTTTAAATGAAGTGGAAAAAGTGAAGTCAAAGCCAAGATTAACTAAGGTAAACTGCGAGAAACATCTTATGTTTGCTCAAACCCCTATGTCATGGGCCAATGAATATACATATAATGAATACAAAAATATATACTTTTGTATGCTACAGTTGCTACAGCGTTGTGCGATCAATGAGGAATTTTGGTAGAGGACGCATTATAGTGCGGGTAGCATTATCTCATAACTTCATTTTGCCTATTTACCTTATTAACACTAGAATGAATTTAGCAACATATTTGGAACTTCCTTAACACAAAACTTGATGAAAATTCTGAAGATCACAAATACTTTTCCACAAGATATAAGGCCGTTGTTACGCATAAAAGTTATATATGGTTTGCCTTCAAATATAATGATCTATTGCCGTGGCTGGTGTACAATTCCGATTGCAATCCCATTGAAAACTTATGGGGAATCGCAGCAACTAAATATTACGCAGAGGAAAGACAAATTTGGACCGTAAATTACCAGAACGAGTAACTCAGAGAATCATGAAAACGCCGTGACAAATATTATATTTTCAATTATTAATAACAAGAATGGCGCCACCAAAGATTATCCATCAAGATTCTTGAAAGTTTGAATATTTTCTTCCCTTTTTCCGAACGAATTTGGTTAAATTTTTTCATTTTTCATGAATTTCGTATTATCACTGCAAAGTTTTATTAAGTTTTGTTTTTACGCTTATAAATAAGCTAATTATTCGGTAAATAAAAATTTTAAATTTAAATTTATAAACTGCTGCGGTCTGGCCAATGTCTGTGACTGTAACACACGTTGTAAATTTGAATGTCAGTCTGATAGAATTATACAATCAACGGTGACATCTCGATTTTATTTCAAATTGATTTAGTCAGTTAAACTAGTTGTCGTATTAATTCTACGTCTGCGTATCATCATTTTCACATATTTAAGTGACGTAGTGTGTCCTCGAAATGACAACCAATTTATGCCCTTTCCAAACGTATTGTCGCCATATTTTCCATTAAGATTGCTGTTGAATAGTAAATCCAGGTAATAATTATATACACTCAACTCAAGTCCATAAAAATGTAAAAATGGAATGGAAAAAACTCACCTCTCGTGACACATTCTGTGCCACCATGCGCCTGTCAAATTCACAGCACAATTAAGATCCTTATGAATGTCATTGTCACGATCTTTTGTGGTAAATTTCATGCCAAGATGTGCCCTCAATGAATCACCCGCTGTTCCAGAGAAACTGCCAAGACTTTTTAATTTATACATTTCAACATCGCTGCCTATTGCGAATGCATCATATTTGGCAAAAGCTCTTGTGTTATTTGCATCCTCCATTATGACTAACAGTTCCTGTGGTCCATTGTAATTTGTGAGAGCGTACAGTTTTTTTAAGCCAATAAAAAATTCTTTATCCACATCACCGAAGCCCTTTTCAAACTCATCCCAATTGCGATAGAAATCTTCGGACCCGTCGTGGCGTCTTTGTATCACTGTCCACTCACCATTTTCGGTATCGGCATCACATTCAACATAAAACGGTTCAAAACTGTACTGAGCAACTTGAATTTTATAAATGCCACTGCGTCGCGTACAAGATGTGGCTTCTCCACAATTTTTTGGTAAAACTTCTGTCACACTACAAATGAACACAAACAAATGTTTGTTTTGTTAATAAACCTACTAAACTCTCATGACAACATTTTTTTTAGTATATATGGTAACCATAAAACCACGAAGCTTGATTGACACAAGTTTTGATTGTGGTAGTACTTCAGGAGCTTATTAAATACAAATAACTGTAGCATACTTTAAGGCAATAAAAATGTACACAACAATATTTGAGTCTTTGGAATTATTTTCTTACCACTTTTTTGGCAGTTCATCATAACGAATATCAAATAACGGTAAATCTATGTATATTCATAATAAATAGAAACAAAATATTTAACAAAAATTAATTATTATGGAACACACCAATTGCATAAAATTTTACATACTTTTAGGTAAAATAACTGGCTGTTTAGAATACTCTTGAATGAAAATCAGTTAGAAAAAGGAAAGAAGTTATTATTTCAGGTTATAATATGTGCCTAATAAATTGAAATTATTGCTTTACCTTGCCTTTAATACGTTCATCGCATCTCTTATTTGATTAAATTCAGTGAATATTTTTTTCAATGTGTTTGAATCGCCCTCAATAATGATTTTTTCACCCTGTAAAAAATGAAGAAGAAAAGACCGTTTAAACATAAATTCATAAGAATTTTATAAGGAAATCATAATCCCTGGAGGTTTAAATTTTAATTAAAATTTGTTCTCCGAAATTATCGACCCCTTTTAGCGAATTTGAATAAATTTGGATTTATTTATTATCGTGTACTAGGCTTATTAAACATAAAACCGTCGTTCAAACTTTGGCCCAGACATTTCGAACAAAACGAAATTTGAAAAAAAACACATTTCCTTCGGCGACTTCCTCTCAGCAGTTTTCTGGCAAAAGAATCTGAGAGTAAATAAAAGTTTTCATGAAAAGTTTCTCAAAAATCTATTGTTCGGAGTCGACTTTAAAACTGTAGATTCCGCCACTCATGGATAAAATTAACACAAACAGCATGGGTAGTGTGAGAAGCTAGGTTGTAATCCTGACTGTAATGATCAATTATGTGAAGTGATTTTCTAATTTCGATCGTAATACTTTATTTTAGATTATTGATCTCAATATTGTAATATTTAAATATTTTGCGATGCATCAATACCTGAAGAAAGCGTGGTTTTGTTAACAAAATGTATCGAATTTTGTGAAATTATGTCAGTATTGTTTGCAGATTGTGCGTACACAATTGAGAATATGAGAAAAACACTGCATCAGTAGAATAGACTGCCGTACACATTATGTACGTGTAATATAAAAAGTTGGAGAATTTTTAAAGCGTTTTACAGTCTCAGAGGTAAAATATATTATAATAGAATTAAAGGCCAATGTATCAGCCAGAGCATTAAAAATTGTTAAGGATATCTCGCAATCATCTGGAACGTCACGAAGTGCTTAAGGATCCCTACAACAATCAGGATTACATGGCAGAGTATACGTAAATGCCTGACATGTTTTTGTTAAGCGTATAAATTACTCAAAGAAAAATGCTCACAAGACGCTATCGTTTTATAAGAATATTTAATAAACTGATGAAAGTGAATACGAAATATTAAAAAAAAAATCACCAAAGGCATGGTGAATGAAAAATAAAGCCTGTAACGATAAATGTATTATGAAAACAGTAAAGCAAAGTGGGAGGATCAGTGACGGTCTACAGTTGAGTATTGGGTCAGACAGCTTGGTGTTTCAACAAGACATCGATGCTTAACACTGCTCCCAAAATGGTGAAGAAGTTGTTGCTTTATTAGTACCTTAAAACACTACCATATGCCACAATCGCCAAATTTGAATCCAAATAAGCAACTGTGAAATACCATGATAAAGAAAACGAAGAGAGAAACACTTCGAGAAAGCATATAAAAGAAGAATGAAAAACAAAGTAAATTTGCGATTTTATCAAACTACGTACTCTCTCTTTTTCTCGTTATCTTCTAAAAACTCAAAACTTTGTAAAGTAAGCTTTGAAAGATCAAAAGGCCTCAAGCACAACCCATAACTGTATTTAAAGAATTTTTTTACCGTAATTTTGTATGAGAAAAAAAACATTATGATCGTATTTTGTTCTGAAGGCTAAAACACATACATACATAGAACCTGTCATATGTAGTACCTTGATTTTTTTTCAACTGAAAGAAAATTAACAACGTATGAGTTCGACACAATGAGTATTTTAAAGCACATTGTAATACAACAAACGCAAAAAAGCAAATCATCCCGGCTAATAGTAGCGAATGAACTCTAAATGCGTTGCGTTTACACAGAGACAAAGCACGTATGACCACGTATGGTCAAATTACAAGACAGTATAGATTTTGTTGGTCCCGGCCTTTACACTTAAAGGCACAATTGATACAAAATTAGGACACAGACCACTTTCATTGATTTCAAGCAGATGGTTTTTGGTAAAATTTTGCCCATGGCAGATTATTTCGCTTTAAATCAATACAATTACAAATAATTCACGCTCTAATCTTAGCATTTTCTTTTGCATGCTGTAGTGAAACAGTGAATATAATTCAAATGAAATTCCTGTAAAGAAGTTGAGAAATAACTCGACAGTCAAGATTTTCGCAGAAAAATTTTATTCAAACGTTCCATAAGCACCAAAAACTTCAAAGAAAACATTCGTAAATGAACACGATTTTCTAGTACACATTAACAAATTGATAAACTTTGCGAAAAAAATTTATTTTAAATTTTATTAACAAAACAAAACCGGTTTATTTCTTTTCAAATAGAAATTTTATTCAATGCGTACCTCTTCAAACTGAGCTGCACATAATTGTGATATCGAAAGTAACGCAATCAGATTAAATAAAAACCCGATTACTTTAAATTGAAACATTTTTTTCCTTTTTTTTATTTTTGGATTCAAATCGCTTTTACTTGCCCCGTCTTACTGCCTCTCTGTACGAATAAACATTTAAAACTGAATGAGGTTTTAAAAATCCTTGATTTCTACTTAATAAATTATAACACAATTACACCATTTCCACTACAAGAAAACAAACTTTAATGTAACGAAATTAAAAGAGCAATTTTTAGACAGAATTTGTGTGGAACAGATTGTTTAGAAATTCTATAAAATTTTTGTTCATTAAATGGAAATGGTGTGCTTAGATTATCTTCTTTTTTGTAAAAGAACAAAAAGTATATTTTAATTGATAACGAGAAGAAAAAAAGACAATGATTATTCAAATTGTATTGTGTTTAAGGCGAATTTTATTTTATAAGTAAAATTCATCGTAACGACATCATGATTAATAAGAAGATATTCCGAGTGAACCCCCAAAACAAAGGTATTACAACCAAAGGTATTTCAACCACATTCGGAGTATTCCAAATCTGTTAATAACTACCGATGGATACATACGAATTCCGTTTAAACACACATACTCATATTTAATGGAATTTCTTCATGTTCATTAATATTGCACATTTTGTATGTAAATACTTGTGTATGAGTACAATTGTTTTGAAGAAGATTTAAATGCCATTTCTCGACATAATTGTTGCAATTCTGCAAATATTTCCATCAAGGCCTTAATTTTTTAAATGTTTTTCAATAAATTGAAGTCGTCGTAGTCTAGTAGGTAGTGTGTTGGCTTATTAGACATAAAGGCAGGGTACAAGCTCCAGGCCAGACATCAAAACAAAATACAAAAAATATTTCTTCGGCGACTTCCTCTCAGCAGATTTCTGCCAAAAACACTGAGGGTAAATAAAATTGCCATGAAAAAGTATTCAAAAATCTGTCGTTCGGTGTCGATTTCAAACTGAAGGTCCCTCCACTCATATATAAAATTAACATACACAACAGGAGTGGTGTGAGAAACTAGGTCGTAATCCTTACTGAGGGGTTGTAATGACCAATTATGTATGTTATGTATGTATGTTTTTCAATAAACCCACACTTTGAGACTGTTTCGTATTTTTTGCAGCGATAACTAAGATTTGACATTTCAAAATGCTAAAATTTCTGTTTACCCGCTTATGAAATATCTATTGTCCAACAATCTGAGCATCGACAGGCAGTATGATTTCGGTAAGGCTCGTTCTACTGATACCCGGTGGCGTTACTCTAAGAAAAGTGGAACCACTCTATCTGACATTAAGTGGGAGCATGGTTATGGCTCTAGATATATGAACGATGTTCTTATATCGAAATTTTTTCCTTTCGTTATTGGTCACTTTTTTCTATTTATAACAAGGTTTTTAGGAGTCACACCTTGCGGCTTGTTATAGATGGGATCCCAACAAATGAGTTCAGGTTAAACGTAGGAAGATCGCAAGGTTCTGTTATATCTCCAACTCTATTTCTTATTTTCATTAACGATCTTCTTTCTCTATCTACACTTTTGTAGATGACAGCAAAATATGCGTCATTCATATTGTTACGCAAATGGAAACGATCTAATATCATTTCACATGAAAACATCGTTATCCATTAACGATAAACAAAAGCTACACACACAAATGCAACGAACATGTTACAAGTAAAGCACCAACAACAAGCGTGAAAGAAAAGGAGATAGGCAAGTAAATGAGAATGCAACAACGAACAACGTGAACAAAATACACAAGCAACAATGTAGTCGCGATAGAACTCTCATGAAGGCGAAGACAAAAACGTTCTGGTCAACCAGTCAGTAAGAATTCAGTCAGCCTTGTGTGAAGTTGCGTGTGAACAAAACAAGACGTGGTTTGAAGATCGCCTTTGTAAATATCTAGCGAATAGTTGTGTGATAAGAATAACGAATAAACAGATTACTGTTGGAGTTATTGTTATATACGTGGTACAAGTTCGAACAGTGGCACATAAGATAGTGCGGACAATAAAGACAAACTGAAATTAAACACATACTTGCTCTTACTTTGTTTGCAATTAACGAACTCATATTTAAAAGTTTTTAAAAGGTAAAAACGTTACAATATTCTTTAAATGGTAGTCTGAGCCATTTGGAGATTGTTGATGCGAAAAGACTTACAGTCAATCTCCGAATGGTTTGGGAACATATGAATAGGGTCGATTTTAATGCTTGGAAGACCCAAATTTGTTTATTCTTACACAAGCGTAGCATTAGGGGGGGGCAAGGCATTAAAACAAATATCGAAAAACGGCAACGTTGGTCAAACAAAAAATTATTATTTGACGATAAATTAAAGACTTAAGAATAATTCATTTGAATTCAGACAACAATAATACCTTATAGGCATATTTTCTCCTCCTTTCGTACATTCCTGATAACTGGAATTACTAGGTTTACTTAAAGAAAAAAGAAAAAAAAAAGTTTAACGAATTTAATTGCGAAATTTATTAAATCTTTACCCTGACTCCGTTTCAATGTTGACCTCAGCTATTTTTGTTTTCAAAAAATTAAAATTAAGAAAAATTAAGGAATTAAAAAGTAATTGACTGATATAATCTGATATATTTTTATAAGTTTGAATAGAATAATGCACAACTCGAAGTCTAGTAGGTATATAGTGTATTGGCTAATTACACAAGAACGCATGGTTAAAATTCCATCTCGAACAAAATCAAATAATAATAAAGTATTTCCATCAGCAAATTCCTTTCACAGCAATATTCTAGCAAACACGCTGAGGGAAATTAAATTATCATGAAAAGTCTCTCCAGTATCTGTCGATTGGAGTCGATGTTAATCTGAAAGTCCCGCCATATATTGATGAAATTAATATAAATCGTATGGGTGGTGTGAGGAGCTAGGTTGTAATACTGACTAAAAGATTGTAATTATCAATTAAGTAAATAAGTATGTAAGTGCGCTGTTTGGCAAATTTCGTTTTTCACAAACATTATCCGACTTCTAGTAGTCGCTCAAACGTGAAAATGTCAGATTTTTTGATAATGTAAAATTTTTCGATACATGTTTGTATTTTGGACGCTTTTTATTGAATAAAACTAAAAGTATTAAAGAAAACTTCAAAAGTTTTTTGTCATTTATTTAGCATTTAGTAATTAACAAAATAATATAAAATTTAAAACAGAAATCATCAAGCCCTAAGAAAAAAACAAACAAAGCAAAATCAACTCGCATGTACTCAATTTTGCACATCTCAATTTTATGACAAAATCAAAAACTATCGTTATTTTTTCATGTTTTTGCACTACTTTGACTTTTTAAGAAAATATTAGTTTAAGTAATTAATACCGTAACATCTCGTTGAGCGAATATTTTTTTGCAACTTATCGAACATAAATCAATTTCTATTAAAAAATGAAGAAACTCTCGAAATCAACTGATACAGTTGGATAAATTCCTAGGAGCGTGCAGTGGTAAAAGCTCAAAGATTAAATAAAGATGATGGATATTCGAAATTATAATTTAATTTATTAAATTATTAAAATTTATTCTTTATTGAATGAAAGTTAAAATTGGAATGAAAAAATACATTTTGTAAAAAACGATTTTAAAGTCATAAATTTTCTTTTACAGAAAACTACTTTGTTTACATTTGGATTGAACAAGTATTTTTCTAACAGATACTATCTTCAGGGAAATTTGTAAACAACTTGGAGTTTGTGAGTCAGTAGTCATCAGAGTCCAAAAACGGTCTGTTGTTTCCTAGGAATTTTGCAGATCCATGGAATACTTTTCCAGCTGGATGGTGAAACCAAACACACCTCCAAAATCGTTAAAGAATGGCTTTGTGAGCAATATTTTTAATTAGTACAGTGGCCAGCACAAAGTCCCGACGTCAATCCGATTGAGATAGAGAATTTGGTGAAGAGCATGCCAAGTCCCGTAAATGTGGTTTTACATAACAAGGATCTTTGGACTATATATTAAAAATACTCGTATTCCCTAAAATTTTGGAATGGTGCAAAATTGAGTACATCCGAGTTATTTTCCTCTCGATTGTCTTTTTCTTAGAATTTTATAATTTTAGTTTTGTATTTTATATTATTTTGTAAGTACTAAATACTAAATTAAAAACGAAAAAAATTGTTTGAATTGCTTTAACACTTTTATTTTTATGCAATTAAAATTGCTCAGAGTACAAACATATACGCATTTGTGCACCCCACTGTATATAAAAAATATAACACGACTGTTATACTCTTTAAATAATAACTACAGGAAATTCTTTCCGATTTTATCAAACAAAGTGTCAATCTCTTCACAAGAAAGAAAGAAAGTTTGCTGCTAGGAATGGATAAACTTGAAAAAATATGATAAAAAGCGCATTTGCCAAGTTTACCTTATCAAACGTCATAGCATATTAATAATCGATGAATATATATATATATCGTTTTAAAGATGCATACCTCCCCTTTCCAAAAAAAGTTTTCGTGTTGTAAATCGGTCCAGAAATATTTGAGTGATCAATAAAACAAATAAAACAAGTTTGGAGTGTTCGAGAAATATGAAACTCATATGTTTTTTATTTTGTCGCATAGTGGTGTAATTAAAATAAAATGTAGAAACAATATATTTGTAGCTTTTTTTGTAAGCTTTCACCATGTATAGCATTCGCTTTCCAACACAATAATTAATATTAAGCTTAAAGCAAAACTTGTATGTGAGTTAAGATGTAACATAACTAAAAAGCGTTTCCCAAAACAATAATTAATATTAAGCTTTAAGCTGAGCTTTTGTGTGCCATCGACGAGTTAAGAAATTATCATTACTTTCAATACTCTATTGTACAGGCAAGAAATGTACCGTGTTAGAAAAGTTATTCAAATTATAAGTTATCTATCGGACTTCATTTAAACTAGTTATCTAAAAAAAATGACTTTCATGAATAATAAAAAAATGCAAAACCTAAAAAATAATACATTTCGATAAGAATGCAAATGATTTGATGATTTGAATTTTAAAACTAAAAAATACTATCGCATATCGTATTCCATCTCTTATGATATAATTCATTGCAGCGAACAGATTTCCTTTTGGTATACATGCGACGTATACCAGCAGTGCTGCTATAAATTTTTTTTAAATACCAAAGCCAGGAAAAAAAACGTCTAAGAAAATCTCTACGCATTTTAGGCATTAAAATATAGGAAAACCCGTTAGTTTCGAAAATTAATTTTACAGTGAACTAGCGAAAACGTGAACACTCGAAAGTGTGAACATGTTAGAAACGTGAACAAATTTATTTTTCCACAGAGTATTCTAAAACGTGAACAAAATCTAAAAGCTCGAAAACGTAAACGCTTTTTTTTTTGTTTTTTTAATCTGTTTTTCACTGTTTAAATACGTCGGGGGCTCACAAACTTAATTTACTGGTAATTGGAAAATCTAAAAATGCACGAAGTTTCAAAAACTTTACTTGTCCAGTGAATTACAAATTCTCCAAGTCGGCATGGATGATATGTAAAATTTTTTATAACTGATTTCATCAACTGGTTTCATCAACTGACGAATTTATAACTGAAAACTTTGTTATAATTTTTGGCTTTAGGATACTAAACTAAAAGGGGCTACCGGTAAAAGCCTTTCTGTTAATAGACAATACCCCTTCACATCCGGCTGAATTCCAATTGATTTCTGATGACGGATTCATTTGTGCAATGTTTTTGCCACCTAACGTCACATCGTTAATTCAGCTCATGATGGTTTTAAAATAACAAAACTGTATTATAGAAACAGTCTTTTGGCATTAGTGGCTGGAAAACAAACAGCATTGTTAGATTCTATTATGGTGTTAACTATAAAAGATGCAATTAATCTTTTGGGCTCAGCATAGAGTAGAATTTCGCAACAAATTTTAAACAATTGGAAAAGTATTTTAAATTTAGTTTTGGACAAAGATTACCCCGATGATAATATTCCCTTAAGGGTTTTAAGAGAGAGGATACCTGCTCCAGAAATAACACAGAAGTAGGAAGTATTAAAATGGTTTACAAATACTATAAGAGGTCAGTTTAGCATAGATATGCTTATTAAACATATACATAGCTTTTTTGGTAGTGCCCTTACCCTAGGAAGGAATTTAGGGAACGGGATATAGGAGTTTGGCATGGAACATATAAGTCCCATTAGGCCTAAACCTATAAAAACGCATATAGCAAATCAATATCTCTTTTTATAAGATTTATGAAATTTTATTTATTCTTTCAAAATTCGTTTTGTACATTAAAAAAAAAATAAATGAAAGGTAAATATTTAAAATTATTTGTGAAACGGCGCAAAACAATCCTTGCACACTGGAAGTTGACGTTCTTGATATAAAGTTTTAGTCCGTTTTTCAATTATATTTTTTTGGCAACCTGCACATCGACGTCTTGTAGGTCCTTCAATTGGTAAGTGAGTAGCAGATTGAGCATAAATTTTCTTATTTTTGGAATGGTAAACACCATGAGTAAGGCTTCTCCTAACGGGCGCAGTTTTCTGTCCTTCTGCAATGAGACCTTCTGCTAGCAGTACTAAAAAGTCAAGAAATGGTTCCTTCTTACGATGTAAATTCATATAAATGATATACGAATTTACAGCTGACATCATCAATAGTCTATAAAAAACTTTCTTCCACCATTTCTGTGATTTACGGTCCAGTTCGTACATTCCGCATAACTGATCAGCTCGGTCTATGCCTCCCATTATATTCCTGTAAAATTTAATCATTTCCGGACACTGCACAACTTGAATTTCACCATTATGTTGCTTTTTGTTTATTGATACCATTGTAGCACCATGACAATTGATAATAGCTGCTACTTCTTTCGTATCGTGCCATTTTGTGTACATAATTCCAGAACTACACAATTTGAAAATAGCTTCACCCTTCGGTAATTTTTGACAGTTTGGCAAGTTCTTTCTATTAGTCATTACCGTACCTAATGCCAGAAAATTCAAAGTTTCAAGTAGATAAACACTAGTAAAAAAACGATCAAAGCAAAGCGTAACGTCTGGGTGCTTCATGGTCTTGGCAAGATTATTTACTACACGTTCTCCAAGAGTGCCTATGGTAGGTCCTTCTTCTCTACCGCAGTAGATGTTAAAATCATATACGTACCCACTGAGAGAATCACATCTCATCCACATTTTTATTCCACGCTTGGTGGGTTTCAGCACAGCAAACACTTGATACCACTGCAGTCTTCTTATGACTAAACAGCCTGTGTTATGAAAATACGCAATTTTTCTGTGTTATGAAAATATGTAACTGTCCTTTAGCCTCTAAATAAATAAATGGGACAACTTTTAATCATTTTACAGTAACAACTTAAAAAATAAGAGTCTGCGATCGTTCAGTGGGACACATATGTCCCAATATATGCGAAAGGGTTAAACCCAAGGAAGCTGTAGATGCTTTTGATAAGGCTTTAATAAGGACTGAAAACGAGATGGTAGACCAAAGTGATATTAGAGTGCTGAGAAACCTTAAAGAAAAAGCTCTATTAAATAAAAATGGCTAAACAAAAAACTTTCCCAAAAAATGACTGATTTTCCTTTAAATTTTATTTAACTTAAATTTCCAACGGGAGAATGTTCCGTTATTGTCGAAAGGACACCAAAAAATTATTTTTTTGAACCGATTTTTTCCACCTATCAGGAAATTTACCAGCTTTATGTCGCAGATTGTGATTCAAAAAAGAAAATGGATACATAAAATTGTGCTATCAAATTTTTGCAGAACTATTAAAGGAATCGAACTATTCCATATTTAAACCCAGAAAAGATCAGTGCGATACGTGCGTATCACATAATGCTTCAGTTTATTTTTTGTTGTTTTTGTTAATTAAAACGAATTTTTTGTATCCTTTATTTTATATTATTATTTTTTTAGTGTTTATAGAATGCAAAGTGAGTTATATGAATATGTATTGCATTTAAATTTTTGTCATTAAAATTTATTTTATAATAGTGTTAAGCATTTTTACTTATTAAAATATCATTTTTCATATTAAATAGGATAATTTTTTGTTTTAATAACGTGAACAAACTCGAAAATGTGCTCTTTGCCTTTTTATGTGAAAGTTCATGACTTTGCCTTTTCAAAATCTCTAAAAATGTAAACATCGTTGTAGTGTTGTTGGTGAATTTTTGTTTACTTGTTTACCATTTACTGTTTATACTAGTGTTTGTTGTTATATAAGCAGTACGATAATTTGTAAACAGGTTTGGTTACTGCATTATTTTGTTTTTGTAGCATTTGTTAAGCGATGTAAATCCAAACCACCAGTATATAAATTTTTCATTTTCGTAACGATATTCTTTCCACATCAGAATCCGTATCAGTTTCTATAATTTGGAAATAAAATCCTCGTCGTATTTCGTTGTTATTATTTATATGCAAGACTATTCCATGTCCATGTTTAAAAAAATTTTATTCATTTGCAGAAAAATTATACTGCATTGTTTTCCACTCATGCATGAAGTCATTCAGTCATTTGTACATTTTCAGTGGTTAAGAATCGCATTCCTTTAAATATTGTATATTTAAATATTAAGTATTTGTCCGATATCCCCTACGCTTCTGCTTTAGCATTCAAAATCCAATGCTTCTGGCAACATTGCATTCACGCGTTCATTAGTTCCAAAAATGTGCTCCGATGTTTCATTCTCACCTTCACAGAATCTACGAGCACATGGTAAGCTCTGAATAAAGTGCCATCATTCTGAATAAAGTGCCCTGTAAAAACACCGGTTATCAACATCGGATTATTAAAGTCACCGTAGCCTAGTAGGTAGTGTGTTGGATTATTAGACGTAAAGCCAGGGTTCGAGCCCTATGCCAGACATCAAGACAAAATACAAAAAGTATTTCTTCGGCCCTGAGAGTAAATAAAATTGCCATGAAAAAGTTTCTCAAAAATCTGTCGTTCAGAGTCGACTTTAAGCTGTAGGTCCCACCACTCATGTATAAAATTAACACACAACATAAGTAGTGTGAGATACTAGGACGTTGTACAATGGGTCAATTCGACCTCCGGGTACTGTGCTTGTCTTAATTGACAAGTACACGTCCTCTAACCTAAACCTAACATCGAATTTATATGATACATGACTCAGCTCACCTTTTATTGTAAATTTCGAACAAAAGTTCTGATTCCCACAAACCCACTTTGTCCGAGAGCAAATTTCTCTCTACTCTATTTTTCCTTTCGTAGAGTTTTCCTTTCCAAGTATCCGCTACCGCTCTTCGCAAGCACGTATTTTTGTTTATTGACAAGAAATTCCGCCTAATCTAGGAACTAGTAGAGGGTAATCTTTTTTCTCTACCTATTAGCTTATTCTGCTTCCCCGGACAGATATACTGACTGTCAGTTATGTCCAGTGACTTCTGTTATGCCCAGTCTTTTGTACCTAATATCCCAGTTGAATTGAGTACATCCTTCGATGGCGTAGACTTGCGAACAAAAACTCCAGCTCCTGTTCCAGGATCCGCAAGCATAGGCTTCTGCATTACTCCACTCATTTCTATTACTAGAGCTCGTTGCAAAGCACAAGGGAACAGTTACGAAGGGCACTGTTATCTAACCGGTTACTTAGAACTCCTGGCGATAGGAAAAGGACAAATTATCAAATTAATTTACATTGCAACTCAGGGTAGCATAGTAGCATAGCATAGTAGTAAAAAAAAATTAGCAAAAAAAATCCTCTAATCCGCTAGTTGGGTATAAAAAAAATAGCAAAATAGTGAAAAATTAACGTAAACTGTTTGGAAATAGACTTCGAAGAATGATTAAATGATGTTAAACAGGGATTAATCGATAATCTAAAGCATGAGTTCTGAATGCGTAGATTCGATATGACGCCATTAAAAAACGTTTATCATGTTGAGATATAAAGGAAAAACTTACGTTTCCAGTTACAAATGATATCTATCGCCCTTGTTTTAAATAAAGTGGAAAAAGTGAAGTCAAACCCAAGATTAACTAATGTACACTGCGATAAACATCTTATGTTTGCTCAAACCCCTATGTCATGGGCCAATGAATATATAATGAATATAAAAATGTATAATTTAGTCTGCTACAGTTGCTACAGCGTTGTGCGATCAATGTGGAATTTCGGTAGAGGAAGCATTACAGTGTGGGGAGCATTATTATCAGCAACATATTTGGAACTTCCTTAACACAAAACTTGATGAAAATTCTGAAGATCACAAATACTTTTCCACAAGATATAAGGCCGTTGTTACGAATAAAAGTTAGATATGGTTTGCCTTCAGAAATAATGATCTATTGCCGTGGCTGGTGTATAATTCTGATTGCAATCCCATTGAAAACTTATGGGGAATCGCTGCAACTAAATATTACGCAGAGGAAAGACAGATTTCGACCGTAAATTATCAGAAAGAGTAAATCAGAGAATCATGAAAACGCCATGACAAATATTATATTTTCAATTATTAATAAAAAGAGTGGCGCCACCAAAGGTTATCCATCAAGATTCTTGAAAGTTTAAATATTTTCTTCCCTTTTTCCGAACGAATTTCGTTAAATTTTTTCATTTTTTATGAATTTCGTATTAACACTGCAAAGTTTTATTAAGTTTTGTTTTTTACGCTTATAAGTAAGCAAATTATTCGGTAAATAAAAATTTTAAATTTAAATTTATAAACTGCTGGGGTCTGGCGAATGTCTGTGACTGTAACACACGTTGTAAATTTGAATGTCAGTCTGATAGAATCATACAATCAACGGTGACATCTCGATTTAATTCAGATTGATTTAGGCAGTTAAACTAGTTGTCGTATTAATTCTACGTCTGCGTATCATCATTTTCACGTATTTAAGTGATGTAGTGTGTCCTCGAAA
The DNA here is from genome assembly GCA_936449025.2 of Sarcophaga subvicina. Classification (NCBI taxonomy): domain Eukaryota; kingdom Metazoa; phylum Arthropoda; class Insecta; order Diptera; family Sarcophagidae; genus Sarcophaga; species Sarcophaga subvicina. The sequence goes on along the minus strand of OW388081.2, from coordinate 38,758,708 downwards.
TGACAACCAATTTATGCCCTTTCCAAACGTATTGTCGCCATACTTTCCATTAAGATTACTGTTGAATAGTAAATCAATATAATAATTCTATACACTCAACTCAAGTCCATAAAAATGTAAAAATGGAATGGAAAAAACTCACCTCTCGTGACACATTCTGTGCCACCATGCGCCTGTCAAATTCACAGCACAATTAAGATCCTTATGAATGTCATTGTCACGATCTTTTGTGGTAAATTTCATGCCAAGATGTGCCCTCAATGAATCACCCGCTGTTCCAGAGAAACTGCCAAGACTTTTTAATTTATACATTTCAACATCGCTGCCTATTGCGAATGCATCATATTTGGCAAAAGCTCTTGTGTTATTTGCATCCTCCATTATGACTAACAGTTCCTGTGGCCCATTGTAATTTGTGAGAGCGTACAGTTTTTTTAAGCCAATAAAAAATTCTTTATCCACATCACCGAAGCCCTTTTCAAACTCATCCCAATTGCGATAGAAATCTTCGGACCCGTCGTGGCGTCTTTGTATCACTGTCCACTCACCATTTTCGGTATCGGCATCACATTCAACATAAAACGGTTCAAAACTGTACTGAGCAACTTGAATTTTATAAATGCCACTGCGTCGCGTACAAGATGTGGCTTCTCCACAATTTTTTGGTAAAACTTCTGTCACACTATAAATGAAAGCAAACAAATGTTAGTTTTGTTAATAAATCGGCTAAACCCTCATTACAACATTTTTTCTTGGCACATATGGTAGCCATAAAACCACGAAACTTAGTTGACACAAGTTTTGATTGCGGTAGTACTTCAGGAGCTTATTAAATACAAATAACTGTAGCATACTTTAAGGCAACAACAATTTACACAACAACATTTGAATGTTTGGAGTTATTTTCTTACCACTTTTTTGGCAGTTCATCATAACGAATATCAAATAACGGTAAATCTATATTCACAATAAATAGAAATAAAATAAAAATAAAAAAACTTAATTATTATGGAACACAATGAATTACTTAAATTTAACATACTTTTAGGTGAAATAACTGGCTGTTTAGAATATTCCTGAATGCTAGAGATCAGTTAGAAAAATGAAAGAAGTAATTACTTCAGGTTATAATATGTGCATAATAAATTGAAATTATTGTCTTACCTTGTCTTTAATGCGTTCATTGCGTCCCTTATTTGATTGAATTCCGTGAATATTTTTTTCAATGTATTTGAACCGCCCTCAATAATGATTTTTTCACCCTGTAAAAAATGAAGAAGAGAAGACCGTTTAAACATAAATTCATAAGAATTTTATAAGGAAATCATAATCTCTGGAGAATTAAATTTTACTTAAAATTTGTTCACCGAAATTATCGACCCCTCTTAGCGAATTTGAGAAAATTTGGATTTATTTATTATCGTGTATTAGGTTTATTAAACATAAAACCGTCGTTCAAACTTTGGCCCAGACATTTCGAACAAAATGAAATTTGAGAAAAAACACATTTCCTTCGGCGACTTCCTCTCAGCAGTTTTCTGGCAAAAGAATCTAAGATTAAATAAAAATTGTCATGAAAAGTTTCTCAAAAATCTATTGTTCGGAGTCGACTTTAAAACTGTAGATCCCGCCACTCATGGATAAAATTAACACAAACAGCATGGGTAGTGTGAGAAGCTAGGTTGTAATCCTGACTGTAATGATCAATTAAGTGAAGTGATTTTCTAATTTCGATCGTAATACTTTATTTTAGATTATTGATCTCAATATTGTAATATTTAAATACTTTTCGATGCAACAATACCTGAAGAAAGCGTGGTTTTGTTAACAAAATGTATCGAATTTTGTGAAAGTATGTCAGTATTGTTTGCAGATTGTGCGTACACAATTGAGAATATGAGAAAAACACTGCATCAGTAGAATAGACTGCCGTACACATTATGTACGTTTAATATAAAAAGTTGGAGAATTTTTAAAGCGTTTTACAATCTCAGAGGTAAAAAAAAATTATATTAGTATTAAAGGCCAATGTATCAGCCAGAGCATTAAAAATTGTTAAGGATATCTCGCAATCATCTGGAACGTCACGAAGTGCTTAATGATCCCTACAACAATCAGGATTACATGGCAGAGTATACGTAAATGCCTGACATGTTTTTGTTAAGCGTGTAAATTACTCAAAGAAAAACGCTAACAAGACGCTATCGTTTTATCAGAATATTTAATAAACTGATGAAAGTGAATACGGAATATTAGGTGCCAAAAAAAAAATCACCAAAGGCATGGTGAATGAAAAATAAAGCCTGTAACGATAAATGTATTATGAAAACAGTAAAGCAAAGTGGAAGGATCAGTGACGGTCTACAGTTGAGTATTGGGTCAGACAGCTTGGTGTTTCAACAAGACATCGATCCTCAACACTCCTCCCAAAATGGTTCCGAAGTGGTTGCTTTATTAGTACCTTAAAACACTACAATATGCCACAATCGCCAAACTTGAATCCAAATAAGCAACTGTGAAATACCATGATAAAGAAAACGAAGAGAGAAACACTTCGAGAAAGCATATAAAAGAAGAACGAAAAACAAAGTAACTTTGCGATTTTATCAAACTGCGTACTCTCTATCTTCTAAAAACTCAAAACTTTGTAAAGTAAGCTTTGAAAGATCAAAAGGCCTCAAGCACAAACCAATGACTGTATTTAAAGAATTCTTTTTACCGTAATTTTGTATGAGAAAAAAAAAACATTATGATCGTATTTTGTTCTGAAGGCTAAAACACATACATACATACATAGAACCTGTCATATGTAGTACCTTGATTTTTTTTCAACTGAAAGAAAATTAACAACGTATGAGTTCGACACAATGAGTATTTTAAAGCACATTGTAATACAACAAACGCAAAAAAGCAAATCATCCCGGCTAATAGTAGCGAATGAACTCTAAATGCGTTGCGTTTACACAGAGACAAAACACGTATGACCAAGATTGATCAAATTACAAGACATATAGATTTTTTTGGTCCCGGCCTTTACACTTAAAGGCACAATTGATACAAAATTGGGACACAAACCATTTTCATTGATTTCAAGCGGATGGTTTTTGGAAAAATTTTGCCCGTGACAGATTATTTCGCTTTAAATCAATATACAATTACAAATAATTCACGCTCTAATCTTAGCATTTTCTTTTGCATGCTATAGTGAAACACTGAATATAATTCAAATGAAATTCCTGTAAAGAAGTTGAGAACTAACTCGACAGTCAAGATCTTCACAGAAAAATTTTATTCAAACGTTCCATAAGCACCAAAAACTTTAAAGAAAACATTCGTAAACGAACATGATTTTCTAGTACACAGATTACATTAACAAATTGATAAACTTTGCGAAAAAAAATTATTTTAAATTTTATTAACAAAACAAAAATCTCCCATTAAATTTCAGAATAACACAACCGGTTTATTTCTTTTCAAATAGAAATTTTATCCAGTGCGTACCTCTTCAAACTGAGCTGCACATAATTGTGATATCGAAAGTAACACAATCAGATTAAATAAAAACCCGATTACTTTAAATTGAAACATTTTTTTCCTTTTTTATTTTTGGATTCAAATCGCTTTTACTTGCCCCGTCTTACTGCCTCTCTGTACGAATAAACATTTAAAACTGAAAGAGGTTTTAAGAAATCCTTGATTTCCAGTCAATAAATTATAACACAATTACACCATTTCCACTACAAGAAAACAAACTTTAATGAAATGAAATAAAAAAGCAATTTTTAGACAGAATTTGTGTGGAACAGATTGTTTAGAAATTCTATAAAATTTTTGCTCATTAAATGGAAATGGTGTGCTTAGATTATCTTTTTTTGTAAAAGAACAAAAAGTATATTTTAATTGATAACGAGAAGAAAAAAAGACAATGATTATTCATATTGTATTGTTTTTAAGGCGGGTTTTATTTCATAAGTAAAATTCATCGTAACGACATCATGATTGATAAGATTCAGAGTGAATCCCCCAAAACAAGACTAAAGCATAAGAGGTGTTTCAACCTCAGTGAATTCCCTAAAACAAGACTAAATAATATAATGTAATATCAATTTACATTCGGTGTATTCCAAATCTTTTAATAACTACCGATGGATATATACGAATTCCGTTTAAACACACATACTCATATTTAATGGAATTTCTTAATGTTCATTAATATTGCACATTTTGTATGTAAATACTTGTGTACGAGTACAATTGTTTTAAAAAAGATTTAAATGCCATTTCTCGACATAATTGTTGCAATTCTGCAAATATTTCCTTCAAGGCCTTAATTGTTTGAAATGTTTTTCAATAGATTGAAGTCGCCGTCTAGTAGGTAGTGTGTTGGCTTATTGGACGTAAAGCCAGGGTACAAGCTCCAAGCCAGACATCAAAACAAATTACAAAAAGTATGTTTCGACGACTTCTTCTCAGCAGATTTCTGGCAAAAACTCCGAGGGTAAATAAAATTGCCATGAAAAAGTTCGCAAAAAACTGTCGTTCGGTGTCGATTCCAAACTGTTGGTCCCGCCACTCATATGTAAAATTAACACACACAACATAAGTGGTGTGAGAATCTAGGTCGTAGTCCTGACTAAAGGATATATGTATGTATGTTTTTCAATAAACCCACACTTTAAGACTGTTCCATATTTTTTGCAGCGATAACTAAGGTTTGACCTTTCAAAATGCTAACATTTCTGTTTACCCGCTAATGAAATATCTATTGTCCAACAATCTGATCATAGACAGGGAGTATGGTTTCTGTAAGGCTGGTTCTCCTGGTACCCGGTGGCGTTACTCTCAGAAAAGTGGAACCACTCTATCCGACATTTAGTGGGAGCTTGGTTGTGGCTCTAGATATATACACGATGTTCTTATATCGAAACTTTTTCCTTTCGTTATTGGTCACTTTTTTCTATTTATAACAGGGTTTTTAGGGGTCACACCTTGCGGCTTGTTATAGATGGGATCCCAACAAATGAGTTCAGGTTAAACGTAGGAAGATCGCAAGGTTCTGTTATATCTCCAACTCTATTTCTTATTTTCATTAACGATCTTCTTTCTCTATCTACTCTTTTGTAGATGACAGCAAAATATCCGTCATTCATATTCTTTAAATGGTAGGCTAAGCCATTTGGAGATTGTTGATGCGAAAAGACTTATAGTGAATCTCCGAATGGTTTGGGAACGTATGAATAGGGTCGTTTTTAATGCTTGGAAGATCCAATGTTGTTTATTGTTACACAAGCGTAGCATTAGGGGGGCAAGGCATTAAAACAAATATCGAAAAACGCCAACGTTGGTCAAAAAAAAAGATTATTATTTGACGATAAATTAAAGACTTAAGAATAATTCATTTGAATTCAGACAACAATAATACCTTTAGGCATATTTTCTCCTCCTTTCGTACATTCCTGATAACTGGAATTACTAGGTTTACTTAAAGAAAAAAGAAAAAAATTTTAACGAATTTTATTGCGAAATTTATGAAATCTTTACCCTGACTCCGTTTCAATGTTGACCTCAGGTATTTTTGTTTTCAAAAAATTAAAATTAAGAAAAATTAAGGAATTAAAAAGTAATTGACTGATATAATCTGATATATTTTTATAAGTTTGAATAGAATAATGCACAACTCGAAGTCTAGTAGGTATATAGTGTATTGGCTAATTACACAAGAACGCATGGTTAAAATTCCATCTCGAACAAAATCAAATAATAATAAAGTATTTCCATCAGCAAATTCCTTTCACAGCAATATTCTAGCAAACACGCTGAGGGAAATTAAATTATCATGAAAAGTCTCTCCAGTATCTGTCGATTGGAGTCGATGTTAATCTGAAAGTCCCGCCATATATTGATGAAATTAATATAAATCGTATGGGTGGTGTGAGGAGCTAGGTTGTAATACTGACTAAAAGATTGTAATTATCAATTAAGTAAATAAGTATGTAAGTGCGCTGTTTGGCAAATTTCGATTTTCACAAACATTATCCGACTTCTAGTAGTCGCTCAAACGTGAAATTGTCAAATTTTTTGATAATGTTAAATTTTTCGATACATGTTTGCATTTTGGACGCTTTTTATTGAATAAAACTAAAAGTATTAAAGAAAACTTCAAAAGTTTTTTGTCATTTATTTAGTATTTAGTAATTAACAAAATAATATAAAATTTAAAACAAACATCATCAAGCCCTAACAAAAAACAAACAAAGCAAAATCAACTCACATGTACTCAATTTTGCACGTCTCCATTTTATGATATGTTTGCAAAAACAAAAATAAAAACTATAGTTATTTTTTATGTTTTTGCACTACTTTGACTTTTTTAAGAAAATATTAGTTTAAGTAATTAATATCGTAACATCTCGTTGAGCGAATATTTTTTGCAACTTATCGAACAAAAATCAATTTCTATTAAAAAATGAAGAAACTCTCGAAATCAACTGATACTATCTGCAGCTTTGACTGGAAGTGGCTATTCTACAAGGAAATTTGTAAACAACTTGGAGTTTGTCAGTCAGTAATCATCAGAGTCCAAAAACGGTCTGTTGTTCCCTAGCTTCAATGCAGATGCTCGTCTAATGTTAACAAAAATGAATATGAAAAAATTTTTAACACCCAAAGGAGCTTTTTGGAAATCCGGAAAACCGCAAGTAGAGCTCTTAAAGATATTGGCTATACTTCAGCAGTCAAAAAGAATAAAAACCTGCACTTTCAGCTAAAAATTTAAAGGCACGGTTAAAGTTTGCCAGAGAACACAGAAATTGAACAGTGGATGACTGGAAACATGTGATCTGGACAGACGAATCAAAATTCAACCGCTTCCAGTCCAATGGTAAGCAATATTGATGGCTCCGCCATGGGGAAAGAATTGAAAGACATCATGTTAAGGAAACGGTGAAACACGGTGGAGGAAATGTCATGGTATGGGCTTGCTTTACATGGTGGCTCCTCGGACCACTGCGAAGAATCAATAACATTATGAAAAAAGAAAATTATTTGAGAATTTTGCAGACCCATCTTCCCGATTTTGTCGACAAGTTCGCCTATTCTGCGCAAAAAGTACTTTTCCAACTGAGATGGTAACCCCAAACACACCTCCAAAATCATCAAGGACTGGCTTTGTGAGCAAAATTTTTAATTAGTGCAGTGGCCATCACAAAGTCCCGACCTCAATCCGATTGAGAATGTATGGTCAATCACGAAGAGGCGGTTCAGACAGTACTGACCAGCCCCAACCAATTTAGATGAGCTTTGGCAACGGATTCATCAGGAATAGACAAATATTCCGAAAGAAATTATAGAGAATTTGGTGGAGAGCATGCCAAGTCGCGTAAATGAGGTTTTACCTAACCAGGGTCTTTGGACTGTATATTAAAAATACTCGTATTCCCTAAAATTTTGGAATGGTGCAAAATTGAGTACATCCGAGTTATTTTCCTCTCGATTGTTTTTTTCTTAGAATTTGATCATTTTAGTTCTGAAATTTATATAATTTTGTTAAGTACTAAATACTAAATTAAAAACGAAAAAAAAATTTTGAATTGCTTTAACACTTTTATTTTTATGCAATTAAAATTGCTCAGAGTACAAACATATACGCATTTGTGCACCCCACTGTATATAAAAAATATAACACGACTGTTATACTCTTTAAATAATAACTACAGGAAATTTTTTCCGATTTTAGCAAACAAAGTGTCAATCTCTTCACAAGAAAATGCACTTTGAGAAAAATATGATAAAAAGAACATTTCCCAAGTTTACCTTATCAAACGTCATAGCATATTAATAATCGATGAATATATATATATATATATATATATATATCTGTGTACATATATCGTTTTAAAGATGCATACCTCCCCTTTCCAAAAAAAAAATTTTCGTGTTGTAAATCGGTCCAGAAATATTTGAGTAATCAATAAAACAAATAAAACAAGTTTGGAGTGTTCGAGAAATATGAAACGCATATGTTTTTTATTTTGTCGCATAGTGGTGTAATTAAAATAAAATGTAGAAACAATATATTTGTAGCTTTTTTTGTAAGCTTTCACCATGTATAGCATTCGCTTTCCAACACAACAATTAATATTAAGCTTTAAGCCAAACTTGTGTGTGAGTTAAGATGTAACATAACTAAAAAGCGTTTTCCAAAACTATAATTAATATTAAGCTTAAAGCTGAGCTTTTGTGTGCCATCGACGAGGTAAGAAATTATCATTTCTTTCAATACTCTATTGTACAGGCAAGAAATGCACCGTGTTAGAAAAGTTGTTCAAATTATAAGTTATCTATCGGACTTCATTTAAACTAGTTATCTAAAAAAAAAAGACTTTCATGAATAATAAAAAAATGCAAAACCTAAAAAATAATACATTTCGATAAGAATGCAAATGATTTGATGATTTGAATTTTAAAACTAAAAAATACTATCGCATATCGTATTCCATCTCTTATGCTATAATTCATTGCCGCGCACAGCTTTCCTTTTGGTATACATGGGACGTAATCCAGCAGTGTTGCTATAATTTTTTTTAAAAATACCAAAGCCAGGTAAAAAACATTGAAGAAAATCTCTACGCATTTTAGCCTTAAAATATAGGAAAAACCGTTAATTTCGAAAATTAATTTTATTTTCATACGTACATATTGTTACGTTTTTTAAATTTTAAAAACGGTCATATTTTAGCCTCGTAGATTGCAAATAAAATAATAACAAATTTGTGTTTAGTTTTAATTAAAATTCTTTATTATTCGCAAATTATTCTGTGTGCCACTGTTAACAACTTGACGTACAACAACAATTGTTTTTTTTTTGTTATTTCTACGTTTCTACACTTTGCGTAAACAACAAGAATTACTAGACAATTATTCGATAGATATTTGTAACGGTAATCTGCAAACCATGATTACTCTCTTCACGTCTTCACATAAGACTCCACTCACTGAGTCGCCTGCTTTGCCTTTCTATGTGAACGTTCATGACTTTGCCTTTTCAAAATCTCTAAAAATGTAAACATCGTTGTAGTGTTGTTGTTGCATTTTTGTTTACTTGTTTACCATTTACTTTTTATACTGGTGTTTGTTGTTATATTAAGCAGTACGATAATTTGTAAACAGGTTTCTTTACTGCATTGTTTTGTTTTTTTGTAGCATTTGTTTGTAATTTTAATGTCAAGCGATGTAAAAGCAATAACAATATTATTCTCGTCGTATTTCGTTGCTATTATTTTATCCGCAACTATTCCATGTCCATGTTTAAAAACAATTTTATTCACTTGCAGAAAAATTATACTCGATTGTTTTCCACTCATGCATGAAGTCAATCAGACTTAAGTTAAATTGTTTCGACAATAGTTCGAGTTTGTACATTTTCCGTGGTTAAAAATCACATTCCTTTAAATATTGAGTCATTATTTAATGGAAGCCTATTTTGTATTTCTTACCGTGATGTTAAATAAAATTCTAGGTAATTCACAATATTTCTCTTCAACATTGCAACATTGCATTCACGCGTTCACTAGTTCCAAAAATGTGCTCCGATGTTGCATTCTCACCGTCACAGAATCTACGAGTACATGGTAAGCTCGAAATATCCCCCATACTGAATAAAATGCCCCGTAATATCGTAACATCTCGGTTATCAACATCGGATTATTTCTGGATATGGTATGATCAAAGAAATTGAAGTATAAAGAATGCGCATTTTAACATATTTTGGAATATTTTTCAAAAATATTTCAGGACGCGGGGGGAAAGATAGAAGGGAATGATACAGAAACCAAGAGCGTAACAATGCGTTTTTCTCATCGTGCGTTTTTGTTGTTTGACCACTTTTTTATTTATTTTTCTGGAACAAATGTCCCTCAGGGGAAGAACATCTTCGGCTTTTTACACACATAGGACACGAACATCAAGAATGTTCGTTAAAAAGAGCTTAAAAATCTTGTCAGTTTTTAAAGAAGAAGGTTCATGACGCTTTTTTCAGACTTCAATGATACACCCAAAGAAATATCATAGTAGTATTCACTAATATCAATGAGAAATGATTTCGATTTTTGGAAGAATACTTGCCAAGTTGGTGTTTTAGTGTCTTAGTGCAGTACAATTTTTCTATATTTTCCGATCACATATACATATCATTGGATTAATAAGTAGACTTGACATTATTACTAACAATTTTCCTCTAGGTTAACACATGCCTATGGTTATGGATTAGTGAGTGAGAGAGAAAATAAGTTGAGAGAATTTATTTATTTACAGCCATATAAAAGTGTCAGTAATATACTCTATTTTTAGTTTCATTTCATCAACATACATATGTAAAGCTGTCTATCTTTGGCTTAATAATTTTGGACAAATAAAAACATAATAAAAAATCGATTTTATTATTAAAAGAACATAAAGCTATCCATCTTTGGCTTAAAAATTAGGCCATGTTTTTTAGATAAATAAAAATAAAAAGAATAAAAAACCATTTTTTATTAAAAGAAAAAAAAACGAGCATTCCAAAGCATTTAAAAAAAAATTATTCTATGGGACAAAAAAAATAAAATACTCCCAGCTAATGACATAGAACATTTTTAACACAAAATATTCTTCGAGTGTTATTCTGAAATAAAATGATAAAGCATCCGCAGCACATGTATTCTTGTCGCAGTCTGATCGACAACTAAATCAAAAAACACAAGAATACATACACATGTACATACGTACGATGAGAGCAACACATTGTTACGCTCTTTGTTTGTGTTCATTTTTCTTCTGTCTTCCTCTCCACTCATCCAGAAATGATTTTTAAAAAAAATTTGGTGAGAGCGGGTCGTGATGTTACGACCCGCCATAAGAAATTTTACTTCTACATGATGCGCATTCTTTATATCCATATTCTTTGGTATGATACAGGACTCAGCTCACCTTTTATTGTAAATAACCAACAAAAGTTCTGATTCCCACAAACCCACTTTGTCCGAGAGCAAATTTCTCTCTACTCTATTTTTCCTTTCGTAGAATTTACAACAAGTATTTTTGTTTATTGACAAGAAATTGCGCCTAATCTAGGATCTAGTAGAGGGTAATCTTTTTTCCCTACCTAGCTTATTCTGCTTCCCCGGACAGATATACTGACTGGCAGCTATACTGACTACTGTTATGTCCAGTCTTTTGTATCTAATACCCCAGTTGAATTGTGTACATCCTTCGATGGCGTAGACTTCCGCTTGGCAGATACCTGCGAGTTTCTCCAATTGGCTTGAAACATTTCATTTTCCGAACAAAAACTCCAGCTCCTTTTCCAGGATCCGCATGCATAGGCTTCTGCATTACTCCACTCATTTCTATTACTAGAGCTCGTTGCGAAGCATAAGGGAAGAGTTACGAAGGGCACTGTTATCTAGTCGGTTACTTAGAACTCCTGGCGATGGGAAAAGGACAAATTATCAAATTAATTTACATTGCAACTCAGGGTAGCATAGTAGCATAGCATAGTAGCATAGTATAGTAGCATAGTAAAAAAAATTAGCAAAAAAAAGTCCTCTAATCCGCTAGTTGAGTATAAAAAAATAGCAAAATAGTGAAAAATTAATGTTAAACAGGGATTAATCGATAATCTAAAGCATGAGTTCTGAACGCATAGCTTCGATATGACGGCATTAAAAAACGTTTATCATGTTGAGATATAAAGGAAAAACTTACGCTTCCAGTTACAAATGATATCTATCGCCCTTGTTTTAAATGAAGTGGAAAAAGTGAAGTCAAAGCCAAGATTAACTAAGGTACACTGCGAGAAACATCTTATGTTTGCTCAAACCCCTATGTCATGGGCCAATGAATATACATATAATGAATACAAAAATGTATAATTTAGTCTGCTACAGTTGCTACAGCGTTGTGCGATCAATGTGGAATTTCGGTAGAGAAAGCATTATAGTGTGGGGAGCATTATCTTATAACTTCATTTTGCCTATTTACCTTATTAACGCTAGAATGAATTCAGCAACATATTTGGAACTTCCTTAACATAAAACTTGATGAAAATTCTGAAGATCACAAATACTTTTCCACAAGACATAAGGCCGTTGTTACGCATAAAAGTTATATATGGTTTGCCTTCAAATATAATGATCTATTGCCGTGGCTGGTGTACAATTCCGATTGCAATCCCATTGAAAACTTATGGGGAATCGTTGCTGCTAAATATTACGCAGAGGAAAGACAGATTTCGACCGTAAATTATCAGAAAGAGTAACTCAGAGAATCATGAAAACGCCATGACAAATATTATATTTTCAATTATTAATAAAAAGAGTGGCGCCACCAAAGGTTATCCATCAAGATTCTTGAAAGTTTAAATATTTTCTTCCCTTTTTCCGAACGAATTTCGTTAAATTTTTTCATTTTTTATGAATTTCGTATTATGACTGCTAAGTTTTATTAAGTCTTGTTTTTTACGCTTATAAATAAGCAAATTATTCGGTAAATAAAAATTTTAAATTTAAATTTATAAACTGCTGCGGTCTGGCCAATGTCTGTGACTCGATTTTATTTCAGATTGATTTAGGCAGTTAAACTAGTTGTCGTATTAATTCTACGTCTGCGTATCATCATTTTCACGTATGTAAGTGATGTAGTGTGTCCTCGAAATGACAACCAATTTATGCCCTTGCCAAACGTATTGTCGCCATATTTTCCATTAAGATTGCTGTTGAATAGTAAATCCAGGTAATAAATCTATACATCCAACTCAAGCGCATAAAAATGTAAAATTGGAATGGAAAAAACTCACCTCTCGTGACACATTCTGTGCCACCATGCGCCGGTAAAAAGCACAGCGCAATTATCCTTATAAGTGTCATTGTCGCGATCTTTTGTGGTAAATTTCATGCCAAGTTGCGCCTTCAATGAATCACCAGCTGTTCCAGAGAAACTGCCAAGACTCTTTAATTTATACATTTCAACATCGTTGCCTATAGCGAATGCATCATATTTGGCAAAAGCTCTTGTGTTATTTGCATCCTCCATTATGATTAACAGTTCCTGTGGTCCATTGTAATTTGTGAGAGCGTACAGTTTTTTTAAGCCAATAAAAAATTCTTTATCCACATCACCGAAGCCCTTTTCAAACTCATCCCAATTGCGATGGAAATCTTCGGAGCCATCGTGGCGTCTTTGTATAACTGTCCACTCACCATTTTCGGTATCGGCATCACATTCAACATAAAACGGTTCAAAACTGTACTGAGCAACTTGAATTTTATAAATGCCACTGCGTCGCGTACAAGATGTGGCTTCTCCACAATTTTTTGGTAAAACTTCTGTCACACTACAAATGAAAGCAAACAAATGTTTATTTTGTTAATAAATCTACTAAACTCTCATGACGACATTTTTTTTTAGCACATATGGTAACCATAAAACCACCAAACTTGATTGACACAAGTTTTGATTGTGGTAGTACTTCAGGAGCTTATTAAATACAGATAACTGTAGCATACTTTAAGGCAATAAAAATGTACTCAACAATATTTGAGTGTTTGGAATTATTTTCTTACCACTTTTTTGGCAGTTCATCATAACGAATATCAAATAACGGTAAATCTATATTCATAATAAATAGAAACAAAATAAAAATAAAAATCTTAATTATTATGGAACACAATGAATTACTTAAAATTTAACATACTTTTAGGTGTAATAACTGGCTGTTTAGAATATTCCTGAATGCTAGAAATCAGTTAGAAAAATGAAAGAAGTAATTACTTCAGGTTATAATATGTGCATAATAAATTGAAATTATTGTCTTACCTTGTCTTTAATGCGTTCATCGCATCTCTTATTTGATTAAATTCCGTAAATATTTTTTTCAATGTATTTGAACCGCCCTCAATAATGATTTTTTCACCCTGTAAAAAATGAAGAAGAGAAGACCGTTTAAACATAAATTCAAAAGAATTTTATAAGAAAATCATAATCCCTGAAGGTTTAAATTTTAATTAAAATTTGTTCTCCGAAATTATCGACCCCTTTTAGCGAATTTGAGTAAATTTGGATTTATTTATTTTCGTGTACTAGGCTTATTAAACATAAAGCTGCCGTTCAAATTTCAGACATTTCGAACAAAACGAAATTTGGAAAAAAACATTGCCTTCGGCTACTTCCTCTCAGCAGTCTTCTGGCAAAAGAATCTGAGAGTAAATAAAAATGAAAAGTTTCTCGAAAATCTGTTGTTCCGCCACTCATGGATAAAATTAACACAAACAGCGTGGGTAGTGTGAGGAGCTAGATTGTAATCCTGACTGTAATGATCAATTATGTGAAGTGATTTTCTAATTTCGATCGTAGTACTTTATTTTAGATTATTGATCTCAATATTATATCCCCTTTTGTATTGTCGTTTGATGTTTGCAGAAATTTTTAAGTTTGGGTTTCCGTGGTCGAAACGTTTTATCTCATTTGACAGACTTTTGTTTTGCTAGGTAAAGTATGTACAATTTCCTAAAAAAAAAGTACAATTTCAGTCCACAACTGCAGATCCAATAGTGGAAAACAAAAATCTGCAACTACGACAGAACAGAATACGTTGGCCCATAATTAATTTGGCCTTGGAAACTCTATAATTTTTTCACAAGCCACAATAATTGCAAAAACTTGCGCGGTTTTGTTAACAAAATGGATCGAATTTTGTGAAAGTATGTCAGTAATGTTTGCAGTTTGTGCGTACACAATTGAGAATATGAGAAAAACACTGCATCAGTAGAATAGACTGCCGTACACATTATATACGTGAAATATAAAACGTTGGAGAATTTTTAAAGATCAATGGTTATCTGGAAGGTCATAATTATTTAACAATCAGTCAGTCAGGTTTCATGAAAGGTAGAAGTTAAACTACCGCTCTATTAAATGTAGTTGAGGATCTCAGGTTGGAGCTAGATGTAAATAATGTAGCGTTTTTAGTTCTTCTCGATCACACAAAGGCTTTCGATACAGTCAATCATAAAATTTTATTGAATAAGCTCCGGAAGCTGTTTAATTTTTCTAATTCTGCCGCTAGTCTAATTTTTTCTTATTTGTTAGACAGATGTCAGAGGGTTCACTTAAATGGGAATATTTCTGATTCGCTTAATATTTGTAGAGGTGTTCCCCAGGGATCAATACTGGGGCCACTATTGTCCTGTATGTATATTAATGATCTACCAGATGTTTTGGTTGACTGCCGTGTTCATATGTATGCTGATGATGTGCAGATTTATGCCAGTACTCGTAAGGAGAATATTGATTCTTGTTTACATTCTGTTAACCGTGATTTGGATAGGATTAACCGTTGGGCTTCGGCGAATGGACTGTGTATTAATCCCTCAAAGTCCAAATGTTTAATGCTTTCGAAGACCAATGTTTCGTTTGCCATACCTGGATTGAGTATCAGGGGAAATAAAATTGACTATGTCAAGTCTGCTACTAATCTGGGTATTGTATTTAATGACAGATTATCGTGGTCTGGCCATATAAGTGTCGTTGTTGGCAAAATATACAGCATGCTACGGAATTTATGGGCGGTCATTGATTCAACTCCTTTTGCAATTCGTATGCAACTAGCTAAAACTTATTTAATTCCTGTGCTATTGTATGGGTGCGAAATTTTTGCAAACTGCGATACTAATGACAACCGGAAACTCAACTTGGCATACAACAATATAGCAAGATACGTATTTCTTAAAGGTCGCCGGAATCATATTTCTCATTTAGCGTATCAGATATTTAGTGTGAAATTTGATAATCTTCTAAATTATTAAATAAAATTATTAATACGGGACAGCCGGAATATTTAGTAGGCCGAATTAAGTTTGCTAGGTCATGCCGGGGCATGAAGATTATTCAACAACGTTACAGGACTCTTCTGTCACAGCGACAGTTCTTTATACACACCACTAGTCTCTGGAATTCCCTACCAAATTACATCCAGAAGTTCGGCAATGCAAATGCGTTCAAAAAGGAATTATTTAAATTGTTCTCTTAATGAAAAGTTTGTTACGTTCTTACCATGGTTACTAGATCGGTTAAATATTTATCCTTACTTTTCTATACCAATTTTTGTAAATATTTCTGTTTTATATCTTTAGAATTCTTTATCTTTTTTAACTTTTTTATTTTCTTTTTATTTGTGTAGTATTGTTAGTTTTCGTAAAATAATTAAATAAATTAAATTATATTTCTACTTAATTTTAATATTATAATATTTTAATTAATTTGTTTTTTATATTAATTTGTTAGTTTTACTTAATTTCTTATATTTCATAGTTTTTATTATTTTTTTATGTTTTATATCTTATTGATCCTAAGCATAGCACTATAACTTATAAGATTAAAATCTTGTTGTGTTATGTTAATTATAATAAATAAATAAATAAAAAAAAAGCATTTTACAGTCTCAGAGTTAAAAGATATTATAATAGAAGTAAAGGCCAATATATCAGCCAGAGCACTAAAAATTGTTAAGGATATCTCGCAATCATCTGGAACGTCACGAAGTGCTTAATGATCCGTACAACAATCAGGATTACATGGCAGAGTATACGTTAAGCGTGTAAATTACTCAAAGAAAAATGCTAACAAGACGCTCTCGTTTTATAAGAATATTTAATAAACTGATGAAAGTGAATACGAAATATTAGGTGCCAAAAAAAAATTACCAAAGACATGGCGAAGCAAAAATAAAGCCTGTAACGATAAATGTATTATGAAAACAGTACAGCATAGTGGGAGGATCAGTGACAGTCTACAATTGAGTATTGGGTACCACAACTTCGTGTTTCAACAAGACATTGATCCTCAAAACCCCTCCCAAATGGTGAAGAAGTGTTTGCTTTATCGTATCTCAAAACACTCTGTCATATGCCACAATTGCCAAACTTAAATCCAAATAAGCACCTGGAAATACATACCTTGATAAAGAAAACGGAGAGAGAAACAATTCGAGAAAGCATATAAAAGAAGAATGAAAAACAAAGTAACTTTGCGATTTTATCAAACTGCGTACTCTCTCTCTTTTCCTCGTTATCTTCTAAAAACTTAAAACTTTGTAAAGTAAGCTTTGAAAGATGAAAAGGCCTCAAGCACAAACCAATGACTGTATTTAAAGAATTTTTTTATCGTAATTTTGTATGAGAAAAAAAACATTATGATCGTATTTTGTTATAAAGACCAAAACACATAGAAGCCGTCTTATATTGTATCTTGACAGCAAAGTAAAAACGTATAATTTCGACACAATGAGTACTCTGAAGCACATTAAAATTCCATCTGTACGATAAAAGAAGAAATGCAAAACAAAGAACTCAGAGTATACCTTCAATGATTTAAAGTTTGTAACTTTTGAAAGTTACTCACCTCGGAGACTCGATGAGTAATGGCGTAACACACATTTAATGGAACTCAGGAGTAGCTAAAGAACTCTACATGCGTTGCATTACCTTAGAAACAAAGCACGTAAGACAATATACGAGTATGTTTTAACTTTGCTGTCAGTTGCTAAAGTCAAAGTACAACGCATGATGGATACTACATGCCTAGACATTTACACTTAGAGGGCGCAGCTGACGAAAACCAAGACCATAAACCATTGTCATTAATTTCTTTAGGAACAACAGGATGGTTTTTGATTTTGCCGGACGAATGGCGTCGAATAATCCGCTATAATCTTTGCATTCCTTTCATGCTGCTGTTTGATGCCATTTTAAGCTGGTTTGTGTCCACTTTTCTTCGATAATGTGGCTGAAATTATGTTTGCCAAAACTGGTCGTTAACTTTTTTTGCCACACAGGGTGATATGCCTCGTACTTCTGGAAGCATTGAATATAATGGAAATGAAATTATTGCGAAGAAGTTGTGAAATAACTTGACAGTCAACATAACCAGGATGAAACATCAGTTTCTGTAGGTTTTTTTTTTCAAATACAAATTTCATTCAAATTCAAAACATTAAAGAAAACATTTGTAAGTGAACACGCATTAAACATTTGATTTTTTTGGTACACAGATTACATTTACAAACTAATAAACTTTACGAAAAATATCGCTTAGAAATTCTACGTAATAAAACACAATATTTTAGTATAAATTAAATTTAAATTTCATAATAACACCCCCGCTTTATTTCTTTTCAAATAGAAATTTTATTCAATGCGTACCTCTTCAAATTGCACTGCACATAGTAATTGTGATATTGAAAGTAACACAATGAAATTAAATAAAAACCCGATTATTTTAAATTGAAACATTTTTTTTATTTTTTTTATTCTTGGGATCAAATCGCTTTTATTTGCCCGGTCTTACTGCCTTTCTGTACGAATAAACACTTGAAACTGAATGAAATTTTAAGAAAATCATGAATTCTCTTCAATAAATTTCAAAACAAATACACCATTTCCACTACAAAAAACAAAACAAACTATAATGAAATGAAATGAAAAAAAAGCAATTTGAAGACAGAATTTTTGTTGAACAGATTGTTTAGAAATCCTATAAAAATTTTTGCTCATTAAATGGAAATGGTGTGCTTAGATTATTTTTTTTTTTTTTTTGTAAAGGAACAAAAAATATATTTTAATTGATAACAAGAATAAAAAAAAGTATGATTATTCGTATTGTATTGTTTTTAAGGCGGGGCTTAATTTATAAATAAAATTTATCGCAGAAACATTATGAATGATACGAAGAGATTCGGAGTGAATCCCCCAAACCAAGACTAAAGCATGCGAGGTGTGTTGTAAAAATCTTGAAATGTAATAAAAGAACAACGTATGATTTTTAGTTGGTACCTTCATTTATTCGTACATACTAACCCCAAAGTCTAGCTCAGTTATAGTGTAATTCAAAGTCTGATATTCCTCTTTATATATTATTTCTGAAATTTTTTACAAAATATACGTAAAATTATTCTTATGCCTCTCAGCAAATTTATGGCAAAAATTGTCACGAAAAGTTTCTCAAAATTCTATCTTCCGCACTACTGATGTACAAAATTAAAGCACACAACGTAAGTGGTGTGCGTTAATTTCATACATGAGTGGCGAGACCTACGGTTTAAAGTCGATTCCGAACGACAAATTTTTGAGAAACTTTTCATTACAATTCTATTTACTCTCCAGAGTTTTTGCCAGAAATACTTTTTGTATTTTGTTTTGATGTCTGACCTGGGGCTTGAACCAGGGCCTCATGTCTTATAAGCCAACACACTACCTACTAGACCACGGCGACTTTGATGTATGACATCTCAATAAAAAATAATTCCATCGGAAATTACGGCAAAAAAATATTAATAACTCCGTATGCAGTGTCAACTTCAGTGAATTCTCTAAAACAAGACTAACATATACAATGTAATATCAATTTATCTCCGGAGTATTCTAAAACTGCTAATAACTGTTGATGGAAACCAGAGATCAGCAATGAGTATTCAAAAAGATGAGAAATATCGAATCATACTCATAATATCTGATGCTTATACGCATTCATACTTATTTTAATATCATGGAACCTCTACTCATATTCAAAGTTTGAAGTACTCATCATATATTAATACTTAACAACACGTATGATGTTGTTGATTTCGACTCTCCATAACACAACATATACACGAATCACAAAATAAGTATGATTCGCGTACGAACTCTACAATACTCATTAGAATGTTGTGTGTTTGCTCTGCCTGCTGCTCTGTCTTTTTTGCTTAAGTGTCTTCTTTTTTTTTTTTGTAAATGCAACAACAACTAAGACTGTAAATTTTGATGAATGATTCGAATCACTCGAATCATTTATAAGTATTATAAGTATTTTTCTATACTTATGAATCTAAATGAGTAGGCTTATGAATCAAACATATTTCGAATGGTATGAGTTTGATGTCAACGTTGTACGCATACGCATTGCAACCTGTACTTATGTATAATGTTGTATGTTGTACTGAGTAGGAATGAATAAGAGTACATAGTTAAATTTCAATATTGTTGACTCATATTCAAAATTTCATGAGTGCTTGTGAGTAGCGAAAAAACGATTCATTGCTGATCTCTGATGGGAACACCCAAGCATATTTCTAAATTCTGTTCGTGAGGTTCATTTTGCGTTCAACATAATCAAAGCCTAGTGAGTAAGCAATTCAAACAATTCTTCATCATTTTATCAGCTATTTCGGTTAAAAAAAAAACAAACAGAATCATCAACAAACAAAGAAATCTGCTTGCCAGTCGAGCAAATTCTTGAAATCTATTCGTTCACAACATATAGGACTTTCACCTTTGACTACGTGGAAAACTTTACGTCAGGGTATATTGAAAAAAAAGTAGTCGTTAAACAATTTTCTTTAATTTCTCTCCTCAAGAATTTTCTTTGCAAAAAATGTAATTCAAATGTGGCTCCACTTAATGCTTCATACCAGAGAAAAAAACAACAGTCAAAGCAGTGAACAGGATTAGGAGAACTGTTTCTTAAAAAGCAATATCAGTTCAATCTGCAGGGAAGGTCATGGTGCCTGCTGTATGATATGAGAGTTGGACATGAGACTGGGATGTTGAATTGCACAAATTCACAATTCCGATGGCAAAAAATCAACAAATTTAAGTACGTATGGCTTAATCACGTACTATATTCGCCAAATTTTTGTTCCTTGGATTATTCTCTAAACCTTAAAAGAATGGCCCGGTGCTAGCAATGGAGAGGAAGAATCTATATTTGGTGACTATTTTGAGAAGCTGAAAAGTCCTTTCAAGCTATTGTCAAGGCAAATCTGTTAACAAAGAAATTTTTTTTAAATTTGTTAACTCTGTTGCGGCTTGCATGCAAAAATTTATAAGAGCCCAGCTAGAACATTGAAAGTTCATATTGAGCATTCAATTGATTAAATTAAGAAAAAATTCACTTCATTTAACGCTTTCTATCTTTAAATTTAAATAAACAAAGTGCCTGTAAGTTATCATTGATACTTTTTATTTATTTGAAAGACGTATCGCTGCCATTATGTGTGGAAATGCAAAATATTTCATAACTCTTGTGCAAAAATCACACTGTATTTGACTGATCTCATGGATTATGTTAGCTTACATAACTTAATTGGTTATTACAACACTTCAGTCAAGATAACAAATTAGTTGCACACACCACTTATGTTGAGTGAGTTAATTTTATACATGAGTGGCGGGACCTACAGTTTAAAGTCGACTCCGAACAGATTTTTAAAAAAACTTTTCATGGTAATTTTATTTACTCTCAGAGTTTTTGCGAGAAATCTGCTGAGAGAAAGTCGCCTAAGAAATATTTGCTTTTCAAATTTTCGCTTTGATGACCTGGGGTTTGAACCTCACGTCTAGTAAGCCAACACACTACCTGCTAGACTACGATGACTTCAATTTATTTTAGCTTATTAGGTCTCAAAGTACTCGTGCAGAATATCGAATTCGCCATGAGCTGTGTGACACGTAGCGAAGTGCTACGTACCCAGATCATCCAATTCAAGACAACAGAAGCTTGTAATAATTGACATATGTACAGTACTCAGTGTTGACAGTGACGGCTTAGTCAACGTTATTCTCAAAGGAATGTGGAGAACACCGCCGCCTGCCCAAAATTCACACCAAACAGGGACTTTTTCGAAATGTGTTGCATGCTCTTGCATCTTATGTGGAATAGTATCGCCTCATGTTTGACAATTTTAATTCTACACTTACCCATTCATTCAATAATGGACTGTATTGCTGAAGATGAGATTTCGATGAAAATTAAGTTCAATTGCCAAATCTTTTAGAGCCCATTCAGCAAACGTACGCCGCCTATATTAAATACGGGCTGAATAAATTACAGCTAATGTAACTGATGTAGCTTTAACATGTAACTGATGTAGCCGCAATCTGCTGTCAAAATTCGGAAGTCCCTATTGGAAGTTGCGACACAATCCAAATCGGTTTTTTCACAAAAAATGTTTCCTATCCCAGTAAAAGTATTCAAGTTTGATACACACACTTTTCACATTTGGCACGCCCATTGCGAACAGCCCATACAATTTTTTCGCATAAAAGTCTTTAGAATAAATATTCATAAGTTTATTTAGCGACGGGTTAAATTGAGTAGATTTTTTTATCTAAAACCAAAGAATATGCACTCCACAATCATTTCTTTCCTGTAAGTAAACGGAGGTAAAGGGATTTAAGTGGTTTTTTAAAAAAAAATTGCAAGCGCTGAATTTTAAAAGACCATATGAAGGCGCTCATAGCCGCTAATACAAAGCATATGCAATCCTACTACTTACATACTTAATTGATCATTACAACACTTCAGGATTAGTTTCTCATACCACTTGTGTTTCGTGTGTTAATTTTATGCGTGAATGGCGGGCCCTACTGAGAGGAGGTCACTGAAATAGTTTTTTATATTTCATTCAAGGTATCTGAGCCAGGACAGGAACCACGGGTTGGCGTCTAATAAGCCTACATCCTATCCATTGGATTATCTAAATATTTTTCTTTAAATTAATAGGCAAGTGCTGTATTTCAATAAAAGCACCATTTAAAGCATCTCTAAAAGCAAATGTTCAAAAATGCCTTTTTTTGCTATGAAAATACAATTGGAGTTCTCATCACAAGAACTTCCAGTTAATAATGAGTTTTGAATTAAAGTTATGCATGATTTTATGATTTTAAATTCTTTGAATTTAGCATCCTGTGTTCTCATTGCTGCACTAACACAACTCAAGGCAAAACAAAATACATCAACGTTAGCATCTGTATTTCTACTAAATAACGAGAAAATTATAAAATAATTGCAATAAGAACATGGGGGAAATGCATTGTGACACTTTTATGTTCCTTTAAGAAACGCAAATGAATAAAAGTTGTTCTCTTAATTAATTCATTGCGTAAAGAATTATTCTGAAGTCGCCGTAGTGTATTGGCTTATTAGGCATGAGGCCACGGTTCATACTTGGTTACTTACTTAATTGGCCATAACAACCCGTTAGCGGATTTCGGCCTGCCGCAACACATCCTTCAAGGCGTCTCTGCTTCTTGCGCGCCTATGCCAGTTGGTCACACTAATCGATGATAGGACTTCCTCGATTCGGTCCTTCTAACGCATACAAGGTCGTCCTCTTTGCCAACTTTCGCAGATTCCCGCATCAAATACCCATCTCGCCGGAGCATCCTCCTCCATTCGAACAACATGGCCGAGTCAGCGCAGCCGCTGGATATTAATACGCTGCACAACGTCTATGTCGTGAGGAGCTCATACAGTTCACTCTTGAATCGGATGCGGAAATCATTGCCAACTCACACTTTACCGAAGATCTTACGTAGGACTTTTCTCTCGAATACTCTCAAGGCTGCTGCATCAGTGCTTATAGGGTCCATGCCTCTGTGCCATAAAGAAGCACGGGTAGGATGAGCGTCTTGTAGAGTGTTAGTTTTGTCGTACGAGAGAGGTCTCTGCTACTCAATTGCCTATTGAGACCATAGCAGTACCTGTTGGTAAGAGCGATTCCCCGCTTGATCTCCAGACTAACATAATTTTTGGTGGTAACGGCGGAGCCAAGATAGTTGAATTCCTTGACTATATCGAAAGGATAGTTATCGTAATCTGAGAATCAATACGCCGTGCGTCTCTACTCGTCGATATCATATACTTTGTTTTGCCCTCATTTACTGCCATACCCATCTTACTAGACTCCCGTTCATTAGCACTAAAGGCAGCAGTAACATCTCGCTTGGTGATGTCAATGTCGTCAGCGTACGCAAGCAACTGGACACTTTTTTGAAAAATAGTGTAATTCCGTTGCACTCCCGCCTTGCGCAGAACACTCACCACTACCAAGTTTAAGAGGTCGCATGATAAAGGGTCGCCTTGTCTGAAACCTCGCAAGGTATCAAAAGGTTCGTAGAGGTCCATTCCTACCTTGACGGTGCTGCAGGAATTACTCAACGTCATTCTGCATAGTCTTATCAGCTTTGCAGGTATACCGAGCTCAGACATTGCAGCAAAAACACGATCCTTTATGACACTATCGAAGGCTGCCTTATAGTCGACAAAAAAAAGGTGTGTGGCTTCTTGTTTTTCGTGGGTCACGTGGATTCACGGTTCATACTCTGAGAGTAAAAAAGATTGTCGTTAAAAAGTTTCTCAAAAAACTGTCGTTCGGAATCGATTTCAAACTGTATGTTCCACCACTGATGTTTAAAATCAACACTCACAACATAAGTGGCGCGAGTAGCTTGGTCGCAATTCTGACTAAAGGGTTGTAATGACCGATTATGTATATATCTATGTACATATGTATGTAATGAATTATTCTAAAACATGTCCGCACCAAGCCAAAAATACCTCAAAGATATTTTATGTTCCAAATAGTAATAACTTCGTTGGTCATGTTAAATTATTTTCATTTTTTAGAACCACCACGTTTGCATTTTCAATAATTGCAACAACAACAAAAAACATGAGAAATTCATAATAAATTTCGTTGCAATTTCATTAATTAATGAATGACTCGTTCTTGCTTACAAACAAACTGCAACGCTCAAATGCAAGAAACTCGTTCAGCTGAGCGTATGAGTCTTATTAATTATTTTCTGCAATACGTATACGCACTAGCACACTGATTTAGTTTGTTTGTGTTCATAAAATGTATTTAAAAAAATAATGAGCAGCGAGAGAAGAACAAGCGGCGTTATAGAAGCGTGCGAGAAAATGATACGAAATCAAAATTCAATTTACTTTGATTGCCTTTTCATTCGAGTGATTAAAACTGTAACAAAGAAATTCACAAAATTTCTGCCAAACTCTTACACGAGTTCATACAACACACACCCATACTCCCCCATACAAACACTCACTCACTGGTGGTCATGCATTTTTAATGCTGCATAATCATGACTCTGTAACCATTTGTGCTCTCACTTTCTCCCTCTTTTTCAACAAATTTCTTGCATTCCGTAGCGAAGAGTAAGTGAGTGCATCATGGATTTTCATTTGAATATTTTCGTTGTTTTACAACAAGTTGGGTACGTAGTACGTATGCAAGTTGAAGTGCATGTATGTATGAATGTATGATAATGGCTGAGTGAGAGTGAGAGTGCCATTTCATTCACTCATTGTTATTTGATTTACTTGACTAGTTCCTGTTGATTCTTATCATTGTTTGTGTTATTGTTGTTGTTCGTCTGCTCACTTTCGTTGCTTGTAGTTAAGCATTTATTCAACAAGCATTCTTTATTATGGACTCATTGTAAATGCATTTGTGAGCATAAATAGTTGTAAGAGAGTTTCTATGGTTATTTGCACAAGAATGAAAAGTGTTTGTTAGCATGTAAGTGTATATGTGTGTGTGTGAGCTTTGTGTGTAAATTGCATTGTATTGCTTGTGCTGTAATAGGCAGACTGTCAAGTACAATGTAAGCTTCCCTCTCTCTCTCTCTCTCACTCTCATTCTCTCTGCGTTGAAGAGTTCAGTTCAATGTTTCAGTTGCTTCAAGTACTTTGTTGTTGTTGTTGTTTTGAATTGTGTTCTGTTGTGCTTATTTGCATTTAAAATCTCTGCCACTTCAAACTCATTCTCAAGGCCCACCTCAAGTGGCTTCTAAAGTAGCATTTTGCATACATTTTTAGCATTTTTGCACTTTTCCTGTTACGTTAACCATTGCCAGGCCAGTGTGAGTTCATTTGTGTGCACTTATATGCGTGTGGATGCATGTGTGTTGTAAGTCTTTGTGTGATTTCGCATACATTAAGGCAATAGAGCAATAGAAATGCAGTGTATATTGACTTTGAAACTTCTAAGCAGGTGAAAAACATGTTTGTTTGCCAACTCACACTTTGACACAAAAACACATACGAGTACTCTTACACGTAAGTACAGTGATGAATAAAATAATCGAAGCAAGAAAGGAAACAAACTAAGAAAACTGAAAGTGCACAGCGTTACACTCCGATAGAAGCTGTAATGAAAGAAAACTAAAGAAAAGGATGGCGATTATATAAAACCAATGAAATTTTCTAGTGCCTGGTTATGAATGATGCCAAATGCAGAGGGATCCTGATCGAATAAAAGCCTATTATTGTCAAGAGTAACTTGTTGTTATTGTAGGCGTCACTAGGAAGAGAGAATCATCATTTTTCGAACCGTGTAGATACGGTTATTAAGGTATTTCCACTAAAGAATGTCAAACGATATCATATCACATTTGCTGTCACCAAGACACAAAATTACTCCTTCTAGAAGCGTAAGGGAGATATCGACCAAAAAAGAAGTTGGTTATCATGCGCTCCTAGTTCACAAACACAAAAAAACACTTTTGCTAGATACAAGGGCTTTTCGACAATACCTCCGAGCTCTGTATTCCACTCCACGCAACTACAGAGTTTGAAATGAAGTTCAGCGCTGAAGGAGATCATTTTTGTTCAAAAAATTCGCATTGAAAATCGGTTGTTCTGCACACACAATAATCGTGGTTAACTGGTTTAATATTTGCGTGATATGCACAATGGAGGAAAATGCTCCGGCGAGACGGGTATTTGATGCGGGAATCTGCGGAAGTCGGCGAAGGGGATGATCTTGTATCCGTTGGAAGGACCAAATCGAAGAAGCCCTGTCATCGATTGGTGTGACCGACAGGCATAGGCGCGTAAGAAGCAGAGGCTCCTGGAAGGATGTGTTGCGGCAGGCCGAAATCCGTTAAACGGGTAGCTATGCACAATATTTCCAACAGTGCAAATGCACAAGACTGACCACATCTGCAAAGCTTCCAATCTCTTCAAAAGTCGTAATAATTTTGCCTTTTCCTTTCACAATAGGTCGATTATGATGACGATAATCACACCATAATGCCCGAAAGTTCAATTTCAAACTAGTTTTACGTTTTTTTTTTTTCAATTTCTCAATAAAAAAAATTCACATCTTCGGTCGGCATTCAAATGAACTCTATAAGCCGAAATACAAAACGATCGATGGTCGTTTATTTTATAGAAACGTAAGCCAAGCTACTTTCGTAAAATTTTCCACTTAGACAGAGGACAAAGGCTAACAAATTGAGAAGAACGATGAATTAATATTTCGGCGTCTTCTTCAAGACTTCGTGACTCAACAGCAAATTTCTCTTTTTTACACACATTGAATTACGTTACGTTGTTCTCCGGGTGCAAAACCTTTTGCTCCACTTGATTGTTTTTTTTTTAAATCGACACATATGTTAAGTTTTTAATTGTAAAACACATCTGTTCTACCTATTATTTTTCCCAGTGCTGTATGCCCACACACGTCTTCTACGTCTGTTGGCACTTTTCAGCATTTAAATTCTCAATGAGGCATTTAATGTCAACTTGAAAGCTGTTGAAAGTAAAATTACGATTTCATTTCATTTTAAATACTTCGTTTGCAATAATTGCATGGAAATCTCTCACTTTGAAAGAAACTTTGAATTTGAATTGCAAATATTTAAAGATTTTTAATGCAACAATAATTAAACAGGAATGAAATACGCAATAGAACAGAATAATTTACACTGGAACAAGAATTTGTCAGCTTTTGCAGTTACATTATAACGTAGGTGGTAATTAATTGTTTTTATTGTTTAGAGAGAAGCATCACTTAAAAAATTCTTTAAGGATTAAAGCTTCGAAGCAGAAGATGGATAAGTTCTAAGACAACACTAATCATATGCAAGAACCTCATCACTTAGCATTTCCCTGAAATGTTCTGGCATTAACAGCACTCGGCGCTTATAAGATTAAATATAAGGTTGTCTGGAGAAGCTGGGGAAAATATGGTAACCCTCGGCTGGTACTCAGGCTATATGGAACTCTCGGCAATTAGAAAACATATAATCTTGTAATAGGGGAAGCTTCTACACCGTTGTTGGAGTCAGAAGACTTCTAAGAAGTGGGAAAAGATGTTTGGAAACACATCCTAAACAAAAGCAAAGATAAATAGAGGCAAAGAATTTTCTGAAACAAAGTTGGTTTGAGGCAAATAAAACCTGTGTGGGAGAATTACATAAGAGGAAATCGGAGTCATGCATCAGACAATCCAGCAATAACCAGGGATGGTAACCCGTTTCTTGGCAGGGCACTGTAGTCTCACTTATTAAGGATAGGTGTTGTTTCGAGTCCATCGAATCAAGAATATGCTCGGAAGAGAACCAAATGGAAAAACCTGGGTGCATATAATAATAAGCATAGAATTATCATTGTTCACTCTGAGCAACATCACGTTGCGTTCGCTCTCATTGTCTTCACTGTATTTTTATTAATTCTGAGCTCTGAATTTTATTTCTTTATTCCGTATTCCGTATTTTAAAATTATGGAGGACAAAATACATACGTTGTTTAAAGAAGTAATTTGTGGATAAGCCAAGTCTCCTCACATGCCTACCCCCTACGCGATGACCTGTGCGAATAGCTTTAGCAACAGAGATGTTCTCACAGTCTAATTTAAGTGGTTGATTGGCTCACGAATTTAAGTCAGTTAAGTGCGTTATGATTCAGTTATAGCTCCTGTATAATCTTTACTATTTTGCTTTGCAGTACTTTACTGACGAATGCCTTCCAAACGGTAGCGGGAACAAGGGTGTCACGGAGTAATAGTTCTAATTCATCATCTTTACTGCCTCACAACACACCTCTCGCACGTTGAGCTTTATGACACGACATATGATTTCCCATTAGACATACTTTCTGTCTAAAATTATTGAACAGAAACACATTGGCGTCACGTCGTTCCACTTACATACTTACTTGATAGGTCACTACAACCCCCTTAGTCAGAATTACAACCCAGATTTTCATTACAACCCTTAGGTCAGGATTACAATCCAGCTTTTTACACCACCTATGTTGTGTATGTTAATTTTATCAATGAGTGGCGGGACCTACAGTTTAACGAAAGATTTTTGACCCAAAAACCTTTCATTTTGATTTTATTTACACTCAGATTTTTTTTCCAGAAGTCTGCTGAGAGGAAGTCGCCGAAAGATATATTTTTTTGATTCGTTTTGTTCGAGATGTACACGGGCTCGCCTTTAGTATGCCAACAAATTACTTACTAGACTAGACGGCGACTTCAATGCGTAATGTGGAAACTATTGTTCTTTTTTTAAATGATTTTATTAGACACTGTATTGTTATTATTATTTAACAAATTTAACAACATACTTCAATTGATAACACCGTGCTATCAATTCTATTACAAGATCGTCAAGTTTTTTACTACAACTGCCGCATTTGGCTCTTT
Organism: Sarcophaga subvicina; assembly: GCA_936449025.2. Classification (NCBI taxonomy): domain Eukaryota; kingdom Metazoa; phylum Arthropoda; class Insecta; order Diptera; family Sarcophagidae; genus Sarcophaga; species Sarcophaga subvicina. The sequence goes on along the minus strand of OW388081.2, from coordinate 38,729,397 downwards.
TTATAGAGCATTTATATTCGATCTGGCAACTTCCAGAACTTATTGTTAATTTGTTATTCCTTCATAGACTTGCTATGCCGATTTTTTGTTTTGCATTTTCTTTATTATTTTATTAGCATTTATTTTACTTGTTCATTCTTCATGTTTCGGAAATAAACAGATTCATTATATGTATGTACTGTTCTTACAACACTCTACTATTTGAATGACTGCATAAAAATACTCAGCAAAATATCTTACAAGTTCTGTTGTCATAGACCGTCTGTAAAAGATGCATCAACTGTTGTAAATTCCTCATTTTAACATTATACACGCAACACTTTTCTTTCAGTGTAAAAAAACTTTAACGACCTCAATCCCTTTAACTTGTCAGCAAAGTAGAATCACAAGCACAGAAGTGAAAGCAGAAGAAAGAGGAGAAGAAAAAAAGTCCTTTACCTTAAGCGAACAAATCCAACAAAGCATTTTTTTTCTTACTCAAAACAAATATAAAATTATGCTTCCTCTTCCTTCCAGCACACTAAATTAAAAGGAATACTAAAGATGGTGAGAGAAAGAGAGAGATAGAGGGAGAGAGAAAATTGAAAAAGAAAACAAAATAAAATGAAAACATTTGCCCTTCTTAAGTTTTTAATTATAAATTTAGAAAAGCATTAAAATAGAGTGTTTAATATTCACACACAAACACATGCAAACACATACTTACACACAGGCGTACTATCATGCAAACACAAGAGAAAGCCAAGCAAAGAAATAAACTCGTTGAGGTAAAACTGTAAATAGACTTTGGCTAACAGCAACGGGAGCAAAAGTCATAACTTTACCTTGAATATCAACAAGAATCCCAAAAGGCATAGACAGGCAGCTTTTGTAACTATTAAAACAGAATAGCAACAACAACAAACACATACATGCAGTAATATATCTACATACATAAGTTCATACGTACATAGAAATAGACTAGAGAGCATGACTTTGATGATTTATAATGAAAATATGAATATTTATGAATATCACAAAAAAAGCACAAACGTACACTCTTAATACACATATAAACAAACACAAATGCTTGCAATCAAATGCATATGTATGTGTAGATGAATGCATGTTAATAGAAATTCATGCATTACAATAACAGAAATGTTGTAAGCCAAACTGTATGAATTGCATTAAATGTACAAATAATAACACACACTAGTTGCATAATGTTGCAAAAATAATCGCTTTCTCTCTTTCTCTCTCTGCCTTTTAGCATAACAGTTGATGATTGCCATATTAACAGTTGGCATATCAAACAGTAATGAAAACAAGTTGTACAGCAAAGAGCGCACAATCGCCAATATAAAGAGAACATCTCGTGTAACATATTTTTGTTTTTTTTTCTCTTTTAACTAAAAACCTTAAGTAAGAGAAATATGTAAACGAATTAAAGAAAAAAAATAAAAACTAAAAACACCTTATAACTCTTGTGTGTATGAAGTAATCAAATAAGAAACTTGTTTATATGCACAATAAAAACAACAACAATGGCGGGGGGTATAACATGTAAGCCATGTTTAATAGCAGTGGCATAAAACATACAGTACTACGCGTAATAACGGATTTCTTGTTTTGTTTTGGTTTGTTTTGAAATTTAAAATGAAAGTGATGCCAGAGTTTCACTTTAAGCATGTAAATGGTGTTGTTTTCTGTAGTGTAACTGCATTATGTGTTCAATAAAACTCAAAATTTAAAAATATTGTGCTATTAAAATGATAAACAAAAGCTACAAAAACAAAACAATCGACTTGTTTACATGATCAACGAATAAACAAAAATATAGGAACAACATCAGTATAAGAAAAAAAAGGTGATAAACAAAGTAAACAAACAGGCAACAACAACACTAAAAGGAAAAAAGTAAACAGAAAACACAAACAATAATAACGAAAACAACATATTTACATTTATAGAGATTTCGCTAAGGCAAAGTCATTCTCCTTCAAGAACATCCATCAGACTGTTTACCCAGCGATATAAAAGGCAATACAAAGCAAGCAACGGATCAAAAAGAATTCAATCAGTCTTGTGTGAAAACGCGCTGCGTATAAAGAAAATAATCGTGGTTTGAAGATCTCCGTTATAAAGATCTAACGAACAATTGTTAGTGTTTACGCGGAACAGTGTAAATAAAGCACGAACAGTAAAGAATTGTTTTAAAACTAAACACAAATTTATTTTTATTTTTATTTGCAATCTACGAACTCATATTTTAAACGTTTTTAAAAGGGTAAAAACGTAACAATATTTTATTGTTTTAATTTTTTTTTACTTTTTTTCAATAAATGGTTTGGATTATTTGCAATTACAGTAGGACCTTGATTATTCGTGATTCGATTATTCGGCAACATCAATTATCCGGGATGGAAAAAGAAAATTTTTTGCATCGACTTAATTTTTCTGCATCATTTAACCGTGATTACCTCTATTATCCGTGATTATAAGCAAAATTCTATTATTTTGTACAAACAAGCGAAAAATTGAAATTCTCTCTTTAGTATACGATGAGTCAGAAGCATATATGTAAACCTGTTTAGTTTAATTTAGAAATTTGAGAAGTTCGGTTTTTTTATATTTATGAAACATGTATGTATATAAAATCCTTGAATTATATGTACATATTCATTTATTAATAAATAAAAATATCTATTAAAAACTAGCTAAAATTTGTACTCAATTAACCGGGAAAATCGATTATCCGGAATGCTTCCGGTCCCGACCATCACGGATAATCAAGGTCCTACTGTCACTGAATATAATCCTTGGATTTAATCCCTTGGATTTATATGGATAAATAATAATAATAATATTTGCAATTAATTCGGTATCACTAATGTCAACATTCTGCACAGGATTTAAGTACGCCAAGTATAAGAGGGAAGTCGCCGTGGTCTAGTAAGTAGTGTGTTGGGTTATTAGAAGAAAAGCCAGGGTTTGAGCCCCAGGCCACACATCAAAATAAAATACAAAAAGCATTTTTTCGGCGTCTTCCTCTCTGCAGATTTCTAGCAAAAACTCTGAGAGTAAATAAAATTGCCATGAAAAAAGTTTCTCAAAAATCTGTCGTTCGGAATCGCCTTTAAATCGTAGGTCCCACCACTCATGTATAAAATTAACACACAAAACATAAGTGGTGTGAGAAACTAGGTCGTAATCCTGACTGAAGGGTTGTAATGACCAATTATGTATGTATGTAAGTATAAGAGGGATAACATCACCCACTGTAATGGTAAGGTTTGATACAATGTCCGATCAAAAATTTATTTACTACTTTAACCTCTTCTTCTTATTATTAATTTCTTAATTACAATTCAATGTGAGAGATTACAAATTGTCGGTAGATGGCTTTGGTATTATTAATTGTGTCTGGCAACACAATAGACGACATTTTACGCCTCACATGATTTTGTGAAAGGTAAATTTGGTCTAAAAAACAGTTATAATTCGAACCATATTGTTACGTTTTTACCTTTTTAAAAACGTTTAAATAGGAGTTCGTTAATTGCAAACAAAGTAAAAACAAATGTGTTTAATTTCAGTTAAACTCTCTTTATTCTTTACACTACTTTTGTGTGCCACTGTATACAACTTAACGATACAACAATAATAATCTGTTTATTCACTTTACTAGTTCACACAAGTATTCACTGGATCTTTACAACCACGACTTATTTTGATCACACGCAACTTCACACAAGGCTGACTGAATTCTTACTGACTCTTGTCTGCTTTGTCCAGCCATTTTATAGTCCGACACAACCAGTCTAACGAACATTCTTGAAGTGGAAGGTTCGTGTTGCCTTCTCGAGAGTTCTGTTGCTTACACATTGTTGTTTGTGTACTTTGCTTATGTTGTCTATTACATATTTGTCGTAGCTGGTTTATTTTCATTTCGTGTTGTTGTTGGTACCAGGTGCAACCAGGTTCGTTGTACATATGTGTGTGTGTGTGTGTGTGCAGCTTTAGATAATCAACACGTTCATTGTATTCTTAGTGTTAGTGTGTATTCGTATTGTGTGGCTTTTGTTTATCGTTTTTAATGTTAAACGATATTAGGTCGTTTCGATTTGCGTAACAGTATTATAGAAGTAACTAAATAAAATTGCCACGACAATTTGCTTAATAATCTGTCTTTCGAGGTCATGGCTAAAATTAACACACCCAACACAGGTGGTGAAAGAAGCTGGGGAGTAAAGAGCTGTAGTGGCTAAATTAAGTAAGAGTACTTAAATAGAGAAAACTTAAGAATTTACTACAGGGTTTGGAAAAGATTTGTTAAGTTTGCTGAGATGATGCTATAACCAGAACAACAGCATTAAAATAATTGGCTCCTTGATGTGATAATTTGATTGCTCCTCACTCTGATCGACGAATAACTAAGAAAATCAATTAAAACATGGAATAAAATTTTTTAAATCGGCATACAAACAGTATAGATATTGCTACGATACTATATATTCGCCACCAAACACCAGTTTTTTGAGGAAAGTAGCTCGATGTTTGGGTGCCATAAATTGATCAAATTTGCAATTGCAATTCCGTGCTAAAGCGTATTGAATTCAAAATATTTCATTGCTGGCCGGTTAACGTAGTCAAAACGTAAAATTATTCTTTCAGGAAATTTCTTATGCAATAAAGCCAAAAATCGGAAAATAGTGGAGCTTTTGGCATCGTCTTGTTAAAACCAAACACTGTGCAGTTTATAATTTTAAATTGCTGGCCAACAATACTCGGTAAATTGATGGAAATAAATTTTCTAGGTTAATTTTCGAAAAAAAAAGGGAACAACAACATCTCCAAAATGTAATGCGCACCAAATTGTCACTTTTTCCAGACGCAAAAGTTTTTCCACAATCACTTATGGGTTCTATAAGCCTCATATGAGAAAATAGTATTTCAAGACGTAAACTGGAAGTGCGACGTAAGCTTCATAGCTAAAGAAATAAAAAAAAAAACAACAATCAAAACCGATATCTGTTCTGTAGTTCTGAATGGTGAATTGTCTTTTATTTTCGGCTTGTTGAACTTTATGAGTATGCCGTAATGTGCCTTCAAGTAGACTCAACTTCTGATTCAACAGAAACAATATTTTTGACTCTGCCTACTTTACGATGATGCATAGGTCTAATAACATCTGTCATTAGTAGCTCTTATTTTGATTCCAGGACATAAGTAGGTATACAGTCGGAAAATGCATTGCTGATGAACTGGTTAGTGCCGTCATAGAACTCAAGATGTCCACCATATTATGTTTATTTTTCGATCGTTCTACAGATCTTACTTCGTTGGGAGCATGAGGATGCTAGGCTCTATTGAACTGAAGTAGATAAAAACAGGACAAATTATCTTCTGACCTTAAAACCATTAATCGATTAATACGATACGCATATGCTACTAATGGAAAACACGCCGGCATTCCCACATATGACTTCTACAGGAGCTGTGGACCTAAGGAAGAGTGGGGGACTATTTTTAACTTCGCGCATCAGTGCCCGGCCCTTGCCATGTAGAGGTGGAGGTTCTTGGCTTGCCAGATGCTGTTATCCAACAGGGACTGTTTAATAATAGGGCTACAGAACTAAACTAACCTACTGTATGGTGTAACCGAAAGGTGTCATCGGGTTCTATTTTCTTGTGCGTGTATCATAGAGCCGCAACAGGTTGAACCAATGCCGCACGAGATTTTCGAAGTCACGAGTCTTGGATATATACCAGGTATACGTTAACTTATCGCCGCAAGTTCTGAAAGGAGTGATTTAAAATGCCATAAATCGGGACAATAAAATTTTTTCTAATTCATGAACCATAATATAAATTATAAAATAAACACAATCCAAGACACGGTATTTTCTTTATCAAAAAAGAATTGCACTTCAATATCAAATTGTAACAATTTATTTATTTTATATTAAAAATGATCTACAAAATATATTCAATTCCTACAGACATACTTTCCTAATTCCATCTATAATTTACTGCCACAAAAATACCTAATTTTTGCCTCCAAAGTTTATTTAAATAGAAAAATACTCTGGCAACACTTTTAAAGAGAATTCAACTTTATATTGTAAACATGTTAAGAGAAATTCAAACGAATGAAGAATTTATTTTGTATGCCAAAACGTAAGAGGGGCTGGCTGGTTTGATATTTATTGTTTTAACGCTTTTTGGTCACATACTACAAACGGCAGTGTGCAGTAGAGAGCAACATAACTAGATACCATGTTAACCAGATTTTAGAAACAAGTTGTTACGGTAACAGCAACAACATTGACGTGAAACAACTAGAAATCATTTTAACACAGTTTCGGTTGTAAGCCACAGTAATAAATACGTTGTGAGCGGTAGTTTTTGCGGTTTAAATAACAATTTTTTCCGTTGCTTTGTTTTTTCCAATACAGTGAGATTTCGTTTAGAAAAAAAAAACAAAAGGAAATAACAATAAAACGTACAAGCAGTGTAAATATTAAAAATATAACGGTAATTAGTGAATGTTAAATTCACAAGAAAAAAAATTGAAAAAAAAAAAGTAATAAAAAAACCGAAAAAAATGTTTTTTTGGATGCATTACGGCTATAAAAACAATATCGAAGCGATTGATGGTATAAATTGGAAAAAAAACAAGAAATTCATGTTATTTTTGTATTGATTTTCTTTAGGGAATAAAAAAAATAAATTCAAATCAAACTCAACACCAACCAACAGTACAAAAAAAAAACAAATTTTAACACACAGGTTTCTACACGACATTTCATTTCATTTAGTTTTTTCGTTTCTATTTTTGTTTTTGTTTTCGTTTTCGTTTTTTTTTTTGTAATATTAAACAATAACAAAAACAATAACAACCATTACATTGTGAACATGATTTTTCTTGTTTTAATATTGTACAGAAAACACACACGTGTATGTTTGTGTGTTTTAAGTGTGCAATTGAGAGAATGAGTGCGTGAGTGCGTGTAAAATAAAAACGGCAATAACAACACAAGTGTATTTATTATTGTAATATTTTTTTTTTATATTTTTTTTTTGTTTTAGCCGTTGTGTGCTCTACTCCACTCTGCTCTGCTCTCGTTCATCCGATTTTTTTCTCTGTTTTGTTTTGTTTTGTTTTGAGTATTTTATGACAATTTATAAAAAGGGCGTTTTGTGTTGGCGTTGTTGTTGTTATGGTTGTTTCCGTTTTCATTGCTATTTTTGCTGTTGGCGCCAGTACTGTGTTACTACAAGTAGTGCTACCACAACACCATCATATCCTTCCTTTTTAGGGTATGTGTGTGTGTATGACTGAATTTGTTATGATATCGTTTAACATTCTTGCCAGTGGACTCGTTTTGTTATTACTTTTTGACAAGTGACACCTGAGGTAAATATCATAATAACAAAAGCAATAGGAATAATGCTGCTGTGAGAAAAACAGTTATAATAACACAAGCCATCATAATTTACACACACCCACACACAAACTCTCATACACTTGTAGTCATGTGAGAGTATGTAACATATGAGTGTACACTTACATTTCTATTTACATATGTATGCGTATAGATTTAGTTATTAAAGCTTTCTCAGCGTTTCTTGGTGATGTTGCCCAATGTTTTTGTTTTTTTTTTGTATTTTATTAGCAAAAATAAATGGATTTACCAAAAATGTGTACTGTAAACAGAAGAAACATTTTCTACCACCTAATCTCTCAAGTTCGTAAAAGATTATTTTAAAATTAGAAATTAAAACTCATATTTTGGATTAAAACATATATTTGCTGTAGGTTATCTAAAGCAGTTGGCAACTGAGCGTAATTTTTATCGACAAATCATCTTCAGCGAAGTTCCATGTCTGAATGAATGGGTGCGCCATCAGACAAAATTGTGGAATTTGAAACGAAACTAATTCACATGAGGTCCAAGAGCGTAAAATTCATCTCGAAAAAGTCACCTTTTGGTGTGGATATTGGGCTTTCGGCATCATCGGTCCATATTCCTTAGAGAACGACTTTGGTCAGGCATCATTATCAACGGCGACCACCAACGCCAGGTGGTTTCAACAGGTTCCTGTTACGTGCCACATAGCTCACGCCACATTAGACATTCTGCACGAGCGATTTAACTAGGAGGTGATGTACTCTTCACCGCGATCGTGCAATTTAAAACCCCGTTAGACTTTTTATTGTGGGCTTTTCTTAAGCGACAGGTGCCACAAATCAAAGCGGTCCTCAAAGAAAATATAACCCAAATTCATTCTGATTTATTTGATAGGGTCGTGGACATTTGAAAATATCGGATGCGCTCCAACCTGAGAAGTCGTGGCGAACATTTGAATAATGCATATTAAATAATATCACACACACACACACACTTTGTTTTATTTAAATTTAAAGATAGGAAGCGCTTAATGAAAGAACCGATATTTAGGCTCGAGTTAACGAAAGAAAGAAAGAAAAAGAGTTTAAATTTCTGTACCTAACCAGAATTATTTTAGATCATTTACAATCTAAATCTGCATACATACATATGTACATAATTGGCTATTACAACCCTTCAGTCAGGATTACGGCCTAGCTTCTCACACCACTCATGTTGTTTGTGTTCATTTTATACGTGAGTGGCGGGACCTACAGTTTAACGTCGACTCCGAACGACAGATGTTTGAGAAACTTTTCATGCCAATTTTATTTACTCTCAGAGTTTTTGCCAGAAATCTGCTGAGAGGAAGTCGCCGAAGAAATATTTTTTTTTCATATTTTGTTTTGATGCCTGACCTGGGATACGAACCCGGGCTTTACGTCTAATAAACCAACACACTACCTATTAGACTACGGCGACTTCTGCATAACTCTGCTTAAACTTTAGCTGCACGGATTCCTAAAAAGTTTTCAATGCGACTGCATTCAGAATTGCAGGCAAGTCATGGCAATAGATCACCATTTTTAGAAGCAAATCATACCTAACTTTTATTCGAAACATATACAGCTCCCTCCAACAGGATAGGAAAATATTTTTGCTTTTCAAAATTTTAATCAAGTTTTGTGATAATACGTTTTCCAGAAATCCCAAATATGTTGCTGAATTTATTTCGATCCAAACGAAGCGAATAGCCAGCCTTCACCACCATAATTTCGCTTGGATCGTACAATGCTTACTTGGTGCAGGTTATGATAACAACTGTAGAAGACTTGGTGATCCAAGCTTAACTTTGTTTATAGGAATAAATAACTTTTTCTATACACCGCTGCATGACATGCGAGTTTTGGCAAATCCAAGACTTCTCTCACTGTGTATCAATCATGAGATAGACATTCCTCTACAGTGGAGCACGCAATTGTACAAAAAAACCACACAGATCTGGCTCGATATGGATATATTTAGTAGGTCATTAAACTCTTAAGTCAAGATTATAACCTAGCTCATGGGGGCTACACTTAGAGGTAGTGTGTTGGCTTATTAGATACAACCCCGTTGTTCAAATCCCAACACAGACATCTCGTACAAGCGAAATATGAAGAAATATTTCTTTGGCGATTTTCTGTCAGCAGATTTCTGGCAAAAACTCTGGGGAGGCCGATAAATGTATGTATGTGTATGCGTGGTAGACTGTGTACAAACTCCAATACTTCTGCTGTCTGATTGACAGAGTACGCAGACAGTCAGTTATTCTGATTACCAGTGCGCTCTGTTCTACTCCAACCAGGGCATTATTTTCTATACTCAATTAACTGCCCCTGACCACTTTAGCAGAGGGCTGTAGTTAGTGGCTATAGCACTCTATGCAGTCAAGTCCTGGCATAATCTAGGCTATGGACATGCTGCCTATATATGCTTATAATTTTCTGAATAAAATATTCGACTTTAGAATTCCAACAAGAGACTTCTGGTCTAAAAACCCGCAGGTTGACAATGGCACACTAGAGGATGCGTTACAGAGTGGAGTGTGGCACATTTGCTAAGTGTTTTAATATTAAACTTTCTTAAAGGTTGCCTGACCACTACAATATTTTCCAGGCAGAAATCATGGCTATTTTGCAAGCAGCTTACATTACATGTTGGGTGGCTGGATGTTCTCTGAAAATCTTTTGATTTATTCGAATAGCCAATCTGCGATTAGTATTATGGAAATGGTAACTAAATTTCATCAATTCTGTTAAGTCGCATGGCAATCCATTGTACGAATGCGATTCTTACGGTTAGAGATGACGAAAGACTTGGTACTCCGGCAAAGCAATTCTGCAATATCTGAGGGTCTAAGGAGGAGGAAAAAATTGTCAGTCACCTCAGATGTCATGTCATGTGCCTTAAAGTTGTCATGAAAAGATGGAAGTTTTTGATCGCTTGCTTTCTGATATCTTTAATCGAGCTCTCTAAAGTAAACATCACTGCAATAGCAAGATTTATTCTGGACCCGTTTCGACTGGGGAATGCCCCTTTAAGTAGATCCGCTGCCTGAGCCAAAGATCTCTCTTTTGAAGTCTTTTGTCTGGTTTCTTTTTTATTTTACAAACGCAACCTGCTTCTTTTGGGGGGGTAACACGCAATAAAAAAAATAAGTAAAAAAATAATAAAAAACATCTTTTTTTTTAAAACAAAGCAGTTTTTTAAGCCTCTCCTTTAAGCCATTTAATGCAAATAGTTTTTCAGGTTGTAGATTAATTCAAGTCCCACAGGAATTTGTTCATATAATGTTTTATATCATGCCATATTTCCCAAAATAGTAAACTGTTTTCTTTAATTAATCTTAACAAATCTTAAGCGATTGCAAAAAATGTAATGAAAACCCTAAGCATTTTTAAACAATTTCGATTTTTTTTAGGAAGCAATCGAATCAATTACATTTATTGCCTGACAAGAAATCTTTTCTCTTTAAAAATGTCATTCAAACATGGCATGTCATCAAGACATTGATTTTATGGTCTCCAAAGTCTGGCAGCATTGATTTACGCTTTAAAGAAGAAATACAATAAAGACAGGCAAACAAAAAAAAATCATCAGCAACAATAATAAACACAAGAATATCAATTGAGTAGATGGCAATGTGTGTTGTGTGATTGTGGATGTGTGTTGGGTGTCTATAGCTGGATGGGAATGCGTGTGAGTGTAGAAAAAATAAATATAGTCAGTGGGAAGGGGGGGGGCGTGCGTTTAAGAAACACAATCTTCTCCTTGGCACAAAAGATTTTAATCTGTCAATAAGTGTGTAAACACAAGTGAATAAGGAAGTGTATGCCTGTCACTAAATGTGTGTGTGAGTTAGTATGTGTGAAAAGTAGAATAGCTAGAGTGTGTTTGTATGTTTTTTTTTTTTTTTATTGTCAAAATAGGCCTGATTAATATTATTTCATCTTCTTTTTTATTTTTCTTTCCTTTTTTTTTTGTTGTGAACAATTTCAATGAGATTTCAACAGTGATGGCTTTTATTTACTTTTTAAAATAAAATTTTTATAGGCAGTAAACGCAAGAAATGTGAATGTATGTGTAAATAGTAGATAGTGGAAATGGGTGGGTATTTGTAAATTTACATGTGTTTGGAGTATAAAAAGCAACTTAACGAGACTGTAAATCTACGATAAAAACTATAATAGCGGCTATAAAGATGTGTTTCAATAGCTTAAATCTCTGTTATCGTTGGTAGGCGACTTGTTGGCGTCCTTGATTTAAGAAAAAAAAATTGTTTTCTTTTTACCTAAAAGTAGGGCGTAAACCACTCTCCTTGAAGGGTATTCATAAGACAAGGATATGCAAAATACGTGTATCAATATTTGTAGAGTAAATACAACATTTTGGGTTTTTTTAAGTGTTAAATACAAACAAATTATGATTCATTTCAACTGTATTAGGGGAAAATAAATATTAACAGGCGTTTTAAGTAGAGTTTTCTTACGGACAAACCAAATAATATGTGAACCTAACACTTTATCTTCTTGGTTAATCTACCACATACATAGAATAGAGTCACATCTTCGCGAAAATCAAGGCTCAGATGAATACACACAGTAACTAAATGCGAAAACACATGAAGCCTTGTTCCAGCATTAAATAACAAATCTTGAACTACTGGTCTCGGTCAATGGCATCAGGACTTGAACTGCATGCAAAATCGGCAAATTCTGTATCTTACTTAAGTTAATTGGTCGTTACAACCCTTTAATCACACCACCCATGTAGTGTGTGTTAATTTTATCCACAATGGCGGAACGAAAATTATATTTTTGAGAAACTTTTCATGGCAATTTTATTTTACTCTCCCAGTTTTTGCCAGGTAGCCTTCGAAAGAAACATTTTTTCACATTTCGTTTTGTTCGTGATGTCTGAGGTGGGGGGTTTGAACCAATCCAATCGCTTTGTCGCTACTCATAAGTACTCATGATATTTTGAGTATGAGTGAGTCAACAGTATTGAAATCCAACTACTCTGATTCATTCGTACTCAGTACAACATTGATTTATAAGTACAAGTTGCAATGAGTATGACTACAACGTTGACATCACATAACATCATCAACATCAACTCATAACATTCGAACTATGTTTGATTCATACGCCTACTCATTCAGATTCATAAGCTTTAGAAAAATACTTATAATACTTATAAATAATTCGAGCGATTCGAATCATTCCTCAAAATTTACAGTATTAGTTGTTGTTGCATTTGCAAAGAAAGAAGAAAAAAGACACTTAAGAAAAAAAGACAGAGCAGCAGGCAGAGCAAACACACAACCTTCTTGTGAGTATTGTAGTGTTCGTACGCGATTCATACTTATTTGGTAATTCGTGTATACGATGAGTCATGGAGAGCCGAAATCAATAACATCAAGCGTATTGTTAAGCATGAGTACCATGCGTATTTCCAACTTTGAATATGAGTAGTATGAGTATGACATTAAAATAAGTATGAATGCGTATAAGTATCAGAAATTATAAGTATGATTCGAATCTACTCATCGTTTTGAATACTCATGTCTACTAAACCAATACATTACTTACTAGTTGCCGTTGGGCAACTTCAAACATTTTTTACACGCGTTAAAGCCTAATTGTATCTCAAATATAGGGTCATACCCCTACATCACAGGCGCTATATCATCCCCGTAACCAATAAGCTTAGAACCACATCGTTACAACAATATACATTCAAGGGCGAAAGCTCTCTGTCTTACATTTATTGCTTTATGCCTTTATTCACATTCCTTGCGATAGGAGCCTCCTCAATAAACGCAGAATTTAATATTCTCGATCAATACTCTCCTTAGAAGAGTATTGAGAGTGCTTAAGTCAATTTTAATAGATACTAGGCAGCCAAGGAATCGCATTCGAATGTTGAGCATAAGCCTCAACATTCATATAAGAACCGTAATATGACGTTTAAAGAAAGGAAGTGTAAACGTGTGACTCAATCAAATTCTCTCTCATTGTAAGACGCTTACCGCCCACAGAATTAAAACGCAATCAATTTTATTGAAATGTTGGTGAAAGCTGTTTATTTTGGAATGTCTAGACCTTTATAGCTTGCTTGGGTATCAGCCGAATGCATTGAGGACAAAAACTATTTACCGATTAGTGGGTAGACAAATGAAGTACCGCAAGGTATGACGATTTGTTGTGACTGGCAACTGTCGAATTAAATCGCATTGTAGGATTGGTCACTTCATCAAAATGGTTTAAGTCTCAATTTACCTTTACTTTACCTATCAAAGAACAAAACAGCTTCCCAAACGGAATATTCAAAGGATTACAGTTTGTGGAACTAAAAGTTGCCGCTTAGAAATTCCATAACTTCCATTGGACAAAAAATACCGTCAGAAGATAAATAGAAAATAGAAATGCAAACCAAATTGTAGAAGTTGCCGTAGTATAATAGGTAATACGTTGGGTTATTAGACAAGAGACACATGTTTTGAATGTATGTACTCGTACATGCATAATTAGTCATTACAACCCTTCAGTCAAGATTACGACCTAGCTTCTCTCACCACTTATGTTGTGTGCGTTAATTTTATACATGAGTGAGGAGACCTACAGTTTAAAGTTGACTCCGTGCGTTAGATTTTTGACTATTTTTTCATGGCAATTTTCTTTTAACTCGCAGAGCTTTTGCCAAAAATCTGCTGAGAGGAAGAGACCGTGGTTCAAGTCCCCTCTCTAACATCTCGAACAAAACGAAATATGAAAGAAATATCCTTAACGGCGGCTTCCTCTCAGCCAAGAGTGAATAAAGTTTGTCATGAAAAGTTTATCAAAAAAGTCTGTGGTTTGAAGTCGACTTTAAATTGTAGGTCGTCGCAACACTCTTAGATAAATTATGGATGTGAGAAGTTGTGTTGTGATCCTGACTCACGCCTTGTTAATGACAACCTAAGTAAGTAATCGAAATACATACATACATACATAATTGGTCATTACAACCCTTTAGTCAGGATTACGTCCTAGCTTCTCACACCACTAATATTGTGTGCGTTAATTTTTATACATGAGTGGTGGGACCTACAGTTTAAAGTCGAGTCCGGACGACAGATTTTTGATAAACTTTTCATGGCAATATTATTTACTTTCAGAGTTTTTGCCAGGACAATATATTTTCATATTTTCGTTTTGATGTCGGACCTGGTGTTTGGACCGTGACCTTACATCTAATAAGCCAGCACACTACCTACTAGACTACGTCGACTAAGTAATCGAAATACTGTTCCTTAATGTTTGATTTTTTACCACCAGCAGAGCTCTATCATATGAATTGAAAAAAATATTTTTTTTTTGTTTTTTTGAATTCGATTTCATTGTTCCATTATATTTCGGAATTGTTCTCTTCTGCTTCTGCTTCTGCTTTTTTCATTTCTTATTTATTTTTTCCTTTTTTTCCTTTTACCTTTCAATAGAAAAATAAGTGTTTAAAAGGGAATTTGTACAACAATCACTACAAGGCTATAAAATGCTACGGGTACAACGAAACATCTCCTATTCCTGCATTAGTAGTCACACATGTGTGTCTCCGTGTCGTAGTACAGGCAGCCAGCCAGGGATGGGGTGTGGTGTGTGCTTGTTTTACATCTACCGGCATTTGACTTTCATATCAAGAACTTATTTATGTGGTCACATTTAAGTTTGTTGTCTGTCTGTCTGCCTGTTTCCGTATTTATTCGGTTAGCTTGACTGCCTGGCATGACCAGCTGGGCTGCCTGACTATCTGGTTGGCACGAATAATGGTAATGGTTGGTTTGCTGCTGCTGCTGCTGTTGTTGTGGTTGTTTTGGGTCTCCTGTTTTGGTCGATAAGTTTGCTGGTACTGTGCATAGTGTTTGATTTTTTTTTTGTTCTTGTTTTTATTCATTTTGGCTTAAATTCCGCTCTAACGCTCCTGCAGGGTATCAAATCGTTTTATTTGTTTCTTCGTGTGCCTTTTTGACTTTTTTGTTGTTGTTTTTATTGTTGTTTTGCACACTTTTGATTTTGTTTGGCACAAACGAACTACAAGTTGTTTATTTATGGCATTTATTGTGGGGTATTTGTTATTATTCTTGTTGTTGTTGTTGTTGTTATTGTTAGCCATACAGGCATTCAGTTTTGTTTAGACAAACACACCTAAATGTCCGCATATGCCACACAATCAAAGTATTTACACACACACAGTGTGTATAGTGTTATAAAAAAGTTGACATACAAATCTAGAAAAATAGTTTCCGATGGAAATAATAAACAAAAATGAAGGAGCTAAAGAAAGTCAACAGAAAGTTGCGCAATGGATTGTAAAACATTTTTGGTCGTTTGGTCCATAAATTAAGAACTCTTGTCCTGACTTGTACTGGATTCACTTTTCACGTAACAATCAAATGTGTAAACATTCTCACAATCACGAGGGCTAGGCATGTCACTAACATTGGGAACAATGACTGTTTTTGCAGCCCTTTAATGTGCATCGCTTGCGCTGACCAACTTGTTCTTCTTGCCTAGTTTGGTAGAACTTGGTCAGTACAGGGACTGCATTCACCTGTGGCATCAGAACCGGCCGCTATGCGTGCTCAAGTGAGCCTTTGGTATCAAAGCTACCACTCCATCCTAACCTAACCTATGACGGTTTTTTACTTCGTATTCTGTCATTCAATACAGCAATGTTGCGTATATTTTAAGAAGGAAATAGAAACCTATATGAACACCGTTGATGAATTAATCTTTATTGAATACTAATAGAAGTCATCGTAGTCTAGTGGGTAGTGCTTTGGCTTATTAAACGAGAGACCGTGGTTCGAATAATATTTCCTTCGGTTACAGTAAGTCCACGGTTAACGCTGCTCCGCTTAACGCTGTTTCGGCATTACGTGGTGGTATTGGGATTCCCCTAAATCGCACACTGTATTGATACTTGTTGTATATGTATGCAAATGAAACGGCCACGCACCAACCAAAGGCGGTGCACTATATAGCGCCGGTGTATACTATGTGAAGTCACCGTAGTTTAGTAGGTAGTGTATTATCTTATTAGACGTAAAGCCAGGGTTCGAGACCCAGGCCAGACATCAAAACAAAACACAAAAAGTATCTCTTCGGCGATTTCCTCTCAGCAGATTTCTGGCAAAAACTCTGACAATAAATAAAATTGCCATGAAAAGTTTCTCAAAAAATCTGTCGTTCGGAGTCGACTTTAAACTATAGGTCCCGCCACTCATGTATAAAATTAACGCACGCAACATGAGTGGTGTGAGAAACTAGGTCGTAATCCTGACTGAAGGGTTGTAATGACCAATAATGTATGTATGTATGTATGTATACTATGTATCTTTTTCAATGCTCTTTTGTTAGGCTGTCCAGAATAAAGATTCCAACTGTATTTTCCGAAGTCGCAATCACAGTACGAACGCATCTTTCATACGTCTCAGTTGATTTATTAGTTGTCATCAACGTTACTAGGTGTATACATAAGTACGTGTTAAGTAGCCTCGTTTAACGCTGTATCGATTAGCGCTGGAACTTATTGTAACGTATGCCCCGCGTTAAGCGGAGTGTTACTGCACTAGCCTTCTGGTAAAAACTGAGGGACTAAATAAAACTGCAATGAAAAGTTTCTGTCGTTAGTAGACGAACTGTACGTTCCGCAACTCATATATAAAGTTAACACAAACACAACGTGGATGATGTGAGAAGCTAGGTTGTAATGAAGCCAAACGATTGTTCTGACCAATTAAGTTAAGTAAGTAAATAAGAATTCGAGTTTAGCAGAAGATCTGATGAAAAACCGATATCGAGTGCACCGAGGAGATTTATACTGCAAATCTAACTAGCGGAAGAACATTTTTAAACATGTATCCGAAATACTTTACACCGACCGGTCTAACTGAGAGGAGAAATAAAATTGTTTCTCAAAAATCTGTCTTTTGGAGTCGACTTTAAACACTCACGTATGAAATTAACACACACACAACATGAGTGTTGTGAGACGCTAGGTTGTATTCTTGAATTAATTAAATAAGTATGTAAGTTCAGTCTGGCTATCCATCTCTTGAAAACGCTTGAAGAGATCATGGAGATGCGCTTAAGAGTGGTCATTGATTCGGAAGGTGTTTGCTGGTGGTACACATTGAAACATAGAGAGGGCATGCACACTCATCATTTTCTTTTAACGATCTAAGGCTCATGGAAAGTATTGGGTGTGATAGGATAATAATCGATCAAGAGGTTGATGATAATGTAGCGGGTAGCCCCGTCCAATGGTGCCTTGCTATTTTATAAACAATATGTTTACGGGTCTACCAACCTTTCTAACTATAAGACTTAGAATTTCTTAGCCTCCAAATTCGAAACTTAAACAGTAGCTACTGCAGTGCTATATTACTCAGGCCTAAATGTGCTCTATTGTTGCTTGACATATACTACAGGTTCGGCTCATACTTTGATATTGGATTGGATTCTTAAGTGTACTGCTAATAGCAGCAACTTGGGGAATGTGCCTACAAAATCAACTTTCCTCATCACCAGTGCCCTAAAGATTTATTTATTTATTGAGCTTTACATTTGTCAAAATACTAAGGGATATAACGATTATTCCTGATACTCAAGTAGTGTTAAACAGTAAATTCTTGTTCGAATGCAATTTATGCCATTGAAATCGTAAGAGAGCCAACTCCCCATCCAGACAGAATCAATACCAGGAAACGTAACCTATTGAAATGATGTCTCACACAGTGATGTTGCAATAGAAAACCTACTATTCTACAAAAAATTCATCTTTCTTTCCTTCTCCCAATATTTCTATTAATTGCTTGGTCTACGGACCAAGTCTTGAACTGATTTTACTTCCACAAAACGGCTCTTGGCTAATAAAATCGTAGTGAATTGGAATCTAACAAAACATACTTTATTTGTCACACCGAATTGTTGAAGATAATCAAAGCACACAAATCCCTTCCCATAATACTCTTTCCGAAGGCAATTATAAGTTGCGGAGATAAATTGCCTCTTTTGGCAACACTCATTGCCTGTACTGTAATCACAGAAATTCAAATGTAAACAGAAATACCGAATCGTTGTTTTGATATTTTATTGACAAACGAATGTTTTTTTTTCTTTCTTTGTTTTTCGCCATCTAATGTTGTTTTTATTACTTTTGTTGTTGTTTTAGTGTTCTTGTCCAATTTTATTTAACACTGTTTGCCATTGTTATTGTCAGCATAATGCGGTTGCCCATCTATCTCTTCACAATCATTTGGAATTTAATTTCATAAACATTGTGTGTGTGTGCGTGTGTGTGCCTGAGTGCTTGAACGTGAAAACTTTCACTCTCTACGGTTTTATTACGATTTGTAAACAACAACGTAAACAACGTTCAACAACAACAAAAGCGGTGAAGGCAACGAACACGTTTTCATAACATAAACTTGTAAATTTTGTATTCATGACAACCAGTGCTACAAGCATGAACACATTTCTCTCCCTCTCTCTTTCACTCTTCCACACTCTAACATTTTATTGTAGACTTTATTGTTTGTTCGTTTGTTTGTGTCTACGTCCAGTGCAATATAAATATGAAAATAAAATTAAAAACAAAACAAAACTGAAAATTACTTTTTTTTTGTGTGTGCGAGTATGTGTGAGTGTGCAAAGATGACAAATCTGTTTGGCAAATGCATTTTTTCTAACTTGGAATTAAATGTCAATTACATACAGCGAGATAGAGGGGCAATGCTTAAGAAACCCACAAAACAGTGCCAAATTAAACACAGCGATGTCTTCTATGGTATGTACGAAAAGTGCGCAAAACATGAGAGAACAAAATACGTTTATTTTATGTGTTTTTATGAGGAGGTGCTCATTTAAGATTTTATATCCGATTGCAGAATTGTTTGATTAAAGAATGGAGCCACCACATCCAATGGTTTAATGATAATGTTTTCTATCCAATTGGCTGGAATCATAAAATGTTTGGAAGCGTAAAAAAGATCTTAGATTCGTTGCTAGTCTCTTTGCACTCTTTTCGATTTATTCCGAACATACATAATTGAGAGTCATGAATTTTCAAAGAAACAAGGCCAAGTCCATGTTAAGATAGGTTGGATGTTATCACCTCGTATAATCTTGCGACATTGCCATTTAGGCCTATACATTAGGACCATTGTGCAACCGCGTTCACTACCATGAAAAGGCATTTAGCTCCAGCCATTGGTATTCTTTTCTATATCGGTCAAGGTGATTTAGTCTTGCTTCAAACCATTCCGTGAGGGATATTAAAAATAAGTTTTTATCATAGTAATTCTCACAGTTGCTGGGCATTTATGCAATTTCTGCAAATATCGCTCGGGCGGACACCTATCTGCCTCTCTAGTAGACAGTGCGCCCCAAGAACAGAGACCAGTTAATATATGTAGGAGCAGCCGTGAAAGAAAAATAAGCTGACCCGTTCTCCCTGTGTAAAGATCCTGATAACGTTAGCCACGGAGTCGAACTTGCCTCTGACTTGCATCCTAAATGTGACCACGGTAAACCCAATCTCAAAGGAGTTATCCAGGCCCAATGGTCCCGATAATGAAAACATTTGAATAATTCGTAATTCTCTTAGAAATAAACGATTTTCGAAACAACTATATGGTACCCTAGTTGTCCGAATACATCAGAATATTCTCAAAGAATTCCCTACTACTAAAAAGTCATTTAATTGCCTTGAGAATATTATTACTTTCATATGAAAAATTTTTCGCAAGTCCATGTAAGTACACCGCAACCGCTTTGCCCATCCAATTCCTAGCCATCGCTGTATATCTTCAAATCAATGTATCTGACATGGCGTTTCAGTAGTCTTTACTTGCGATAGCTGTGTTTAAGCATCTGTACCAGCCTTATAACCCACAGCTATCGCCTAATAATGGTATATGACCGTAGCATGCCCAAAAGAGCTGCTTGGGTACTTCCAATAATTATTAGACGTAGGGCAGGAACTGAAAGTACCAGAAAATATACTGACTTCAACCACAAATTTATTCAAAAAAAATCCGCTGTGAAGTAGTAAAAAAGATACGGTGAAATAAACAAACAAATTCACCGAGCTAAAGCTAATTGTCGCAAGATTTCGGAGGGTGTCGTTCCTATGGCTTTAGAAATAAAGATGACAGATTGCGTTCTTACGCCATCTTACAGTTGCTTTGCCCCACAGCTACTCCCTTACAGAGGAGTGAACTATAAAGCATTGTCGATTCCGTTACTGCTTTGTATCGCTAATCCACTCTGGAAGAGATGATTTTCGAGATCTTATCATATCAGTTTTGTCGCTTAGAAAGTATTCCAAAAGACAATATTGCGCAGTTTTGGTAGTGTTACGCTGTACATATCAGAGTTAGCGCTGGGAATTTGTCTTGTAATCCACGACTGCCATCGAAACCTGAGAAAAACTTTGATGGAGGAACCAATATACTTACCACCGTCTGATAGAAAAACTTGACTCAAAGGGAGTATCAAAATTTTCACATACCTGCAGAAAATTCGTACTATAAATGGAATGATTTGATATACTGTAATTGCCAGACATTACAAAACACAAAGGCAAATCAAAAAATTTTCGAGACACATATGAAACGAAATTTTATTATCGTGGCCGAGTATTTAATTCTTTCTAAAATATTTTGTTAAATTCATGAATATTTCACAAATTCTCTACCTAATATTGCAAAGTTGATGGTAAAATTTAATTGTAAATACCGGCTTAAAATACCATTCACTTATTTAATTCAATTACAACAACAAAGACTTGCTTGAAACTGCATTCCTACAACAATCAATTTCAAATGTGTTTGCATGTCAACGACTATTGGTGACACGTACATTGCAGTTCGTCTTATGGATGAAAATAAATTTCAGTTCAATTGAATGGCACCAAAAAATAACGAAGGATGTAAACCAAATTGGTTTTCATTTCCAATTTATGCAGACATCCACAGTGACACATACAAGATAATTTTTTTCTTTCTTCTTATTTTTCAATTTTTTTTCCTCTGTTTTTCATGATATTAACTGGCTCGATAAAGTTTTCCTTAATCAAAACTGAGCATATTTTTCTTTTGTTTTTTGTGTTTCATTTCAAATCAACGTCAATTTTTCACATTACCGAGTATCGCATGTCAAAAAACGAACAAAACAAAACGAAAAAAAGGGGAAAAAATGCAGGCGAACATTTTATGAAAACCCACTCACTACTGACCAACTGACTGTCCCCAATTCTTTTCTGTTTGTTAGAAATGCTTGTGCAATTCACATGCCTGTGTACTTCAGATGCCAACATAGGTGTGTGGCGTCTGTGTATGTAGGTGTGTATGTGCATAGAATCATATTTATTAACATGACACGTACGCATCACTATTGCCATCATTTTCATTAATATCAACATTCATTGTTGGTGCTATTGTTGGTATTATTGCTGCTTCCAGTGTAATCATTTTTATCTTGTATAGCCGTCAACTCGCTTTTTATCAAATGTTTACTGTTGTTCTCTTTCACTGTACTGTGCTGTGTGTGTGTGTGTTCTTTTTTGTCGACATCTTGTTCTTATTGTTTGAAACCAAGTGCCATTAGTTGTTGAAAACTGAAAAAATCTGTGTTGTTTTTTGTATGTTCATTTTACTGCATTGCCTCAAGTTTTTGCCAAACTACCACATCTATACACACACACATATATATATACTCTCCCTCTCTCTCTGTATCTCTCTTTGTTTTTAGTTACATTTCCATACATGCAGGCACTCATACAAGATGACGATGATGAACTTTAAGTAAACAAAACAGTTTTTGTTGTCTTTTACGACAACAACTATAATAATAACAAATGCAACTACCACCACTGCTGCTGTTGCTTTTGCTGCTGCTGCTACTTTTAATACCAATAATAACAACTGCACTTACACTACGTGTAAGGAATATGCATGTAATTTATTGCATATATGTGCGTGTGTATGTAATGTGTATGCAAGCATATGCACCACAATTGTTATTGTGCAGAAAAAAAAAAGAAACACTCTGTACTGATAACTGACTTGTGAGTAAATGTACAAAGAAAACCTTGTGATCAAGAGAGAGAGAGAGAGAGAAAGAGTTTGAATATGTGAATGAATGGATTGTATGTATGGATGGATAAATGAAACCATAATAACAGTATTTTGTTGTTGCTTTTTGTGCATATTTTTCTTTTGTCTGTAATTTGTTATTGTAAAGATAAACCGAGCAAAATTACTGAAGTAATTTAAGCAACAATAATAACAGAACCGACCAAACGAAACCAGTGCCTTTCATCGGTAGGAGAAAAAGTTATTTTCGTTTGTATAAGGCGAGGATAAAACATTTAAGCGCGATAGACTCAAATCACAAGTGTAACCCTTTAAAATTCTTACTTACCTTTTAATTAATAAAAATGTTGTAAGAGTACACTTTTTATAATTTTTTGTGAATTTTTCAAAGAATTTTTAGTCGAGAATGTGTACCTAACGTCTCAACCGATTAAAAAATTGCAGAACCGGGATCGGTTATCAACAGAAAACTCCTATGCGTCAACGTCCCGATCGGACAGGAAAATTATCTCAAGAAATTCACATGTCAACTGGCCACCAAGAATTAAGAATTAAAAGCTGTGCAATTTTTTCTTCGGGTTTGTTTTGTGTTTTTTTTTAGACCAATATTCCCGAGATGACGAATTTATGCAAACAAATCAGATTTTGTGCGCTCAAATCCACGATTCAATGCGTCATGTATTTAGATTTATAAATTAAATTCTTTCTTCAGTCCGCAGACTTAATTTAAAGGATTTTAAGGAATATTATTGATTTTAATAAAACATTTATTTTATTTTAATATTTGGACTTTTATGTCATTTAAATGGCCTGCTGTGGACAATTTAATCCATTAGAAATGGTTTTCAATCACTTTTCACCACATTTCGGGAGTATAACTTGACGTATATTGGCTTCCAACGTAGTAGTCCCGAAAAAAAAGTAACGGCTCCAAACACATGATCTTATGAGAAACTATGGTATCACAATGGGCCCTGTGTGCAACCTAAGTGTGTCCGCTCATGACTCCATCGAGGGGACAGCCATTTCTTCCTACCTAACTACCTACATACGTGATCTTAGTAGCTAACGGAGAGTACCGAAATTTCAAATTACTCTTTTTGGAAACTTCTAATGCAATAAAGCCACAGACGAACGTGGTCTGTGGCAGGACCACATACCGTTTAGTTTATAACCTTCAATTGCGGACCAAAAAATTAGTTCTCATGCAGCCACATTACATTGAGTTCGCAGTAATGGTTCTTTTATGTCATACATACATACATACATAATTGGTCATTACAACCCTTCAGTCAGGATTACGACCTAGTTTCGCACACCACTTATGTTGTGTGTGTTAATTTGTACACATGAGCAGCGGGACCTACAGTTAAAAGTCGACTCCGAACGCCAGATTTTTGAGAAACTTTTCATGGCAATTTTTTGATTTACTCTCAGAGTTTTTGCCATAAATCTGCTGAGAGGAAGACGCCGAAGAAATACTTTTTGTATTTTATTTTTATGTCTGGCCTGGGGCACGAACCCTGGCTTTTCGTCTAATAAGCCAACACACTACCTACTAGAGCACGTCGACTTCATGGTTCTTTTATGTCGTTTTTGGACAACTGAGTAGGCTCAGTGACTCCTCTTGATCAACGAGTTACTCTTTTCTTCTCCAATGGCTTCTTCTTAACCACTGCTGGGTTCACTAAGTTTAATACGCAACAATTTTGCCTGTTGGCGTTTTCTAGTGCTAAAGGCGTATTACTACGGCACCCAATTAGCATATCCAAGGCGTTATGAAAGGCCATTTGGATTTAAATGACACGCCAATTGGACTTTATATGAATAGAGGTGCAAATATACTCGTAAATGAAAAAACTCCATAATAGACCATAAATAGACCAATTGCTGAGACCGCCATGGAATTGACAAATTCCAAATATCCACCACATTTTACCTAACAGAAGCAGTGTTTTTGCCAATGTGTGTTCTGCCAGGATGAACACGCCATAGCAAATCTGGAAGACTTCCAGTATCTTTAAATTTTTTATAAACTTAATGCTTTTGTAATCACAAATTTTATGCGTATTTAGATTGTTGGCTTATTAGACGCAAAAACCTGGGTTCGAGCCCCAGGCCAGGCATCAAATACAAAATACAAAAAGTATTTTTCGGCGACTTCCGCTCAGTAGATTTCTGGCAAAAACTCTGAGAGTAAATAAAATTGCCATGAAAAGTTTCCCAAAAATCTATCGTTCGGAGTCGACTTTAAACTGTAGGTCCCACCACTCATGTATAAAATTAACACACACAACATAAGTGGTGTGAGAAACTAGGACGTTGTACAATGGGTCAATTCTACCTCCGGGTACTGTACTTGTCTTAATTGACAAAGTACACGTACTCTAACCTAACCTAACCTAGATTGTTAAGGAATTCTATATGCATGAATGGCAAAATGTTCCACTAACTAAATGTCACCTTTTTAAAGCAGCAATTTAGAAATCTCTAAATAGATAACCCAATGCAACAGTTATTGATTATGGCACTGACATTTGAAAGAATATTTAATGAACTTAACTGTACTAAATTCGATAAATTATTGCCCACTAAGAGAAATAACTACCACCCCCCAACCAATAGTTTACAATTCTAAAGGGAAATTTTATCTTTTGTGAAATTCTCTCACTGCTGAATAGGCCGCAATCAAGCCACAGACACATACACACAGGTATGTTCCAACAGGGACATGAATGGTTGAATGGTTGTGACTTGTCATAAAAGTTTTCCCAAAAAAAGAGAGCGAAAAACCAAAACTTTTTTTCTCTCTTTAACTCATTAAATTATGGATACATTTGTACTCACACACACACACACACACACGTTAGGATCACAATGCAAATGAGTTTAGTTTAGAGAGTGAGAAAGAACACTCACACACATCGATGTAGAAGTGTGCGTGTTAAAAAGTTTTTCTTTGAAACCCTACAGCACTTTGTTTGGGTTTATTAGGGTCTGTGCTGACGTTAGTTACGCTTACACGATGTGATTGATTGAAGATGTGTTGTCCTAGAATTTGATGGTTTTTTGACAGCAACTGAGAGTTTTCTCATCACATACATAACATACATAATTGGTAATTACAACGCTTCAGTTAGGATTACGACCTAGCTTCTCACGCCACTTATGTTGTGTGTGTTAATTTTATACATGAGTGGCGGTATCTACAGTTTAAAGTCGACTGCGAATGACAGATTTTACTCTCAGAGTTTTTGCCTGAAATCTGCTGAGAGGCAATCGCCGAAGAAATATTTTTTTCATATTTTCATTTTTATGTCTGACCTGGGATTTGAACCGTGGCCTTATGTCTAATAAGCCGACACACTACCTACTAGACTACGGCGACTGAGAGTTTTCTCATCATGTCGATTAATTTGAAATCTCTGGAGTTTCTATGGTCTATGCACGGTAGCGGAAAATAACATGACAGTCAAATGCCACAAAACTTAAGAAGTTGAATGCAAAACACATACTACGCACATAGGCGTTCGTTTGACCGCATTGTTATTATTTTTTAATTTAATTTTTTTATTATACGAATAATTTCCTTTTTTATTAGCTTAAAAATATTAAATGAAACTCAAATATATTTTACACTCATATCAAATACATGACATAAATTAGTGCCCATTCGTTTGAACGCAATTTTATTTAACGTTAAAAAAATTAAAATTTTACAAACCCTGAACCACTCTTATTACTAATAATAACCGAAAATATTACATTTTTCATAAAGTTTACCATCGAAGTCTACTCTCCATTTTCCTAAGCTTTAACTTGAAGGAATCTCCATAAGTTCTCAGTGGGCCTGCTATTGGGACTCCATATCAGTCTTAGAAGTAAGCCAAAATGTTTTGAAAGGAAACAATTTCATACTTTTATGAGTACATTTATCGTATCATTATTTTGTTCAAAGTATTCTCGTATTTGTTACGAGTATTATGATCGCATTCAGGACCATGGATATTCATTATATGATGCTACGATATGACTCCTCAGGAAAGTTTGGGACATCTATTCTAAATAGTGAGGCTTGGACAAATGGTGAAATACACAGCGTTAAAGATTTCATACAGACTTTGATTAATTAATGGCTCATAATTGTATGAAGCTGCAGGCAGTACTTCTTTGGAATCGACAGGATCACTGCAGCGTGTTCACGACAAAAGTGTCAGCAATGCAAGTAATATCTCTGAAAAAAATACCATTCTTTCTGATAGCTAAGTGGCTATCAAAGCAATGGGAATTTGAGGCAATGAATTCCAAATCAGATTGCGTGATTTCGATTAACAAAGCAAAGCGAATGAACTGACCAAATGTGGCAAAATCATTAAGTCTACCATGAATTCTCTACGTTGGGGATCCCTTTAAATACCTTTGGGCTCTTAATTAACAATACGGTTATGGATTTCGTGAACGCCATACGTTCAGAACAGCACAGAAAATTTGTCGTTGGCTAGACAGAAACCGTGATGGAAATCTATTTAAACACCATAGACTCGACGAGGTTATTGCAGTCATTACGGGACATTACATTATGGGCACTCTTCTGGGTCACAGCGGTCTTGGACACGTAGCAAATTACTTCTGCAGGGCTACAGATATGAGGAAGAAGAGAAAACTGGTCTTCATCTACTGGTCACATTAACAGCACTGTATCGAAAGAGAAAAATACACTTTGGTGTCTACTACGTGGACAGTTAAATAGAACTGTTAATGATGTACATCGATAGTCTTTGCCGTTTGATCGGAAGCTCCGCTTCGTTAGGCAAAGTATTAAACATTGATGCTGCAATTTCCCCCATATATCTTAAGCGTATCGATTCAAAAGGGTAGATAGCCAGCTCTACCTACCTACCTACATATCCACATTCAGGGTAAAAGAGTTTGGGCACTTCTAAGACATCTCTCACCGTGTATCGTAGTTAATTATGGTTTTGATTTTACTTTTTTCCATATCCGGATTTCATACATAATTAGTCATTACAACCCTTTAGTCAGGATTACGACCTAGCTTCTCACACCACTTATGTTGTGTGTGTTAATTTTTAAACATGAGTGGCGGGACCTACAGTTTTAAAGTCGACTCCGAACGACAGATTTTTGAGAAACTTTTCATGGCAATTTTATTTACTATCAGAGATTTTGCCAGAAATCTGCTGAGAGGAAGTCGCCGAAGAAATTTTTTTTTCATATTTTCGTTTTGAAACCTGACCTGCGATTTGGATCGTGGTCTCACGTCTAATAAGCCAACACATTACTTAATAGGCTACGGCGACTACTATACTCGTACTACTACCATATCCGGAATGGATATGCTGTCAAAACACTTAATTTTTTAACGCCATTTAACGTGAATCAATTCTTATTTCCAATCCCTATTTCGTAAAATAACTGCACTTAATGTAGTGGAACGCTTCTGGTCCTGATTATTGTTCCACGATTTCTACGAAATTTTATTGAATTTGAGTTGAATCGAACGAACATACATACATATGTTTGCATATCATTTATTTACTCTTATAATGATTGCCATTGTGTGATCGTAGGGTATCCTTCCTTCCTTCTTGTTGTTCTTTTTATATTTCGAAATGTAACTGTAACTTTAGTTGCAGCAAAGAAATGAAAATTGCTATCCTTTTGTTTCTATTTTTTTTTGTTGTGGTTT
Organism: Sarcophaga subvicina; assembly: GCA_936449025.2. Classification (NCBI taxonomy): domain Eukaryota; kingdom Metazoa; phylum Arthropoda; class Insecta; order Diptera; family Sarcophagidae; genus Sarcophaga; species Sarcophaga subvicina. Next base: position 38,701,130 of record OW388081.2, on the reverse strand, counting down.
TCTCTCTCTCTCTCTGTCTCCCTCTCCATTGTTTTCTATGGAATTTAAAACAACAACAGTTTGCATGCCATTTGTATGTTATACATGTACACTCTCTTTTACACCTACACATGCTAAGTTATTCATACAACTACACTTAAAAGCAGGCAGCAATCTATGAACACGTATTCATATTAGTTACTCTCACATCCACGATGATTGCCTTGTAGTTTAGTTCCGATTCTGAACAGTAGTTGGGCAAAATATGATTTCAAGACGGTAATATCGATAATGGTGATGGCTTTTAAGGACATTTACACAACTCCTGATGTATTTTGTTAACTCCATGACATGCTAGTATTTAGAGAGAGTGATATGCGTGGCAGGATTACATCTCCGCATTTATATGGCTTTTGATAAAGCTTTTGATGTATAACTGATATTCAGTAATTAATAAGAATTGCGAGTTCTGGGTAGGTTTTTTTGAAGTCACTGATTTAATATGCGTTCTCTTCTCAATACAAACGAAAAATTGATGGCTTTTTTGGATAATGATATCAAAAAGACTAAAATCTTTAATTTTTATACCATAAGGTAAAGCTTCATTTACGATTACATCTGGCGTTTCCTTTCAAAAAAAATTTTTGTACGCTTCTATCGTTTAAAAACGAGTATTTCATGTGGACTGAAAATCTGAACAGCAATGTTTGCTTTTATATCTTATTTTATCTCGTTGTTTAAAAACATCATGAATTTATTTCAATTTCAAAATACGCTTTCGGTTTTGCTTTAAAAAGATGAAACTTCACAATTTTAAAATCTCACACGGTATACACGTCGCTATTTTAACCACCATTCACCGGTAAGATAAATTTTCACTCTTTATGCTCCATTTATTTTTAATCTGGCAACTTCCAGAACTTTATTATTGATTTGTTATTGTAATTTCGTTCTGTCTATCATTCATGGTATTTCTATACATGTAATGTGAAGCGAATCTATGACATGACCTAGAACTTCTACCAGCTACAGTATTCGCAGAATAAAAGCACCTATAATAACTCTTATGCGATCTTGATTTTTGCTTAAAAACTATTCGATATATGCATCCCGCTTTTTAGCATTCCTCGCTTATAAACGCGTCAACTTACTCTAGTAGGTAGTGTGTTGGCTTACTAGACGTGAGGCTTCGTTCTCTCTATTAGTCATGGTATTTCTATACATGTAATGTGAAGCGAAACTATATAAATATCTACCCTAGAAACATAGAACATCCACCGGCTACAGTATTCCCCGGATATAAGCACCCTGGCTGTAATAACTCTTATGTGATATTGATTTTTGCTTCAATTGAATTTTACTTCCCCGCTTATAAAAACGTCAACTTATTCTAGTAGGTAGCGTGTTGGCTACGGTTCAAATCGCAGGTCAGATATCTCCAACAAAGCGAAAAATGAAAAAAATATTTCTTCGGCGACTTCCTCTCTACAGATTTCTGGCAAAAACTCTGCCATGAAAGTCGACTTTAAACTGTAGGTCCCGCCACTCATGGATCAAAATTAACACACACAATAAGAGTGGTGTGAGAAGCTAGGTGGTAATTCTGATTGAATGGTTGTAATGACCAATTATGCTTGTATGCATGCTTATAAACATGAAGAATTATACTTCAGCCTTTAAATTTCCTTCAAAAGTAAAATTCGTTCCTCTGTAGGATATTCCGAATGGCAACAAAATTACTCAACGGCTTCAAAATTTGATGCGGCAATATTTACTTGAAAAAATTAATCTCAATGTCTTAAGTTCAAGCCCTTGATATTTGCTTGGAATTATTCATTGTCATGTTGTTGTTGGGATGGACCAGTTTCCTATTAACCTTGGTTCATAGTGAATGTCCAACCAAAGACGATTTTCTGCGCATTATTTGCTAATGAAAGCTAAGGTAATACTTGATTTGTTACTCGTCTTAAGCATTGGCTAACAAAGGTCGGTAATATGCAGTCTTATTATCCACTTGTTTTACTTCATGTGCTATAGCCATACAACACGCTTGATATTATGCGGCTATTAAATTTTTTCATGCCGCAGATATTGCTGAAATACCACAACTCATGTTATACTGACAAGACCGTCCAAGCTGTGTTCGTATACAAAATTAGGTCTTCTTTGGTATCACCAACTTTCAACAAAATGCTCCCAAGTTTACTCAATTTACTCAAGGCCTTAGCATATTCTGTATCATGTAGCTGGCATCTAAGGTCGACTAAATACCATAAAATAGCATTGGTGAGAGGACACAGCCCTATTTGACAATTGTGTGAATGTGAAATGATAAAACAACTGCTCTTTAAACACCACTAAAGTTAACTCTGGTATACGAACTACGATAGAGCGCCCTAATAATCTGTGCTGATTTTTATCTGGTATATCACTTGCACAAAAACTTAAATTAACTCCAGGAAATATAGTGCGGTCTGTACATGAAAAACCTGTCTTCTTTTTTCCGCAGTGTTACTTCAACTTAGAATACTTATACCGGATAGGGCACTATGGAATGCTGGGTTAGAAAGGTATACCAAATATGGAGAAGGTACAGGTGCTGGGATTTTCTGTAGGGAACTCGGTCTTGAACTTCACTTTAGGTTAAAGGATGACTGCAGAGTGTTTCAGGCAGAGATCTTCGCAATCTTGAAGGCTATCGAGGCCATAGCTGGTAAGCCTACTTCAGATTCGGAATCTTACATGATCTCCGTTGACAGTCAGGCTGCCCACAAGGGCCATTGCGTCAGCCTGGTGCAAATCACGGCTCATACGTGAGTGCAAGGAGTCGTTAAGGACTTTTGGACCAGACCGAATAAGTCTATGCTGGGTTGCGGGTCATACCGGAATACTCGCTAATGAGACGGCGCGTGCTCTCGCTAGATTAGATTCACTTTCTGAGGGCAATGTGATAGCTGGTCCTGATCCTCCAATCTGACACCTCTACGTCCTCATCAATGGATGGGTCAAGGGGGAAGAGCAGAGGTGTTGGGAGGATGGATCGGGTTGTTATATTTCCAGGTGTCTATAGCCTGCTATAGATAGTGTAAAAACAGGTTGGCTGCTAGGCTTCGATAGTTATTGGGTTTATTACGGGTTCATTATGGTATTTGAGGGTTTGAATTCTGCTTCGAAAGCCGACATAAAGGCTATCCATAGATTCATTATTAGTTTCAGCTGGTTGAGAAGTGAAGTCGCGCTCTCTTGTGTGTTTTGTTTAGTCTGTGTAATTCTCCCTTTTCTACTTTCTCTCCTTTTAACCTATCTCCCCTATTATCCTCTCACCTTTGGGACGTTGTACAATGGGTGAACTGGACCTACGGGTACTGCACTTGTCTCAATTGGCAAGTACACGGCCCCTAACCTAAACCCACTTCAACTTATTCGGACGATATGCAAATCTACTGGTCATTTAATCAAGAACAGCAGGCCGGAAGGGTGAATACTAGAAAGACACAAGCAATAGGACTGAATTACAGAGGCTAAGGCTTCTTACAGAGGCACAAAGTCGAAAGTCAAACAGTAGAGTACTACATCGATAGCACAGTTACATCCAGCGGTGAGGTGGGGCTGAAGAAGATGTCAACAACAAACCAAGCAAAGCTAAATGAACTTTTGGACGCTTGACTACTGTATTGAGTAATCCAAATCTGTCGATCAAGTTCAAAAAATGTGAATTTTTGACGCATTTGTAGAATCAGCACTCAGATATGGAACTAAAACATTGGCTTATAAATACAAACATCACACAGAAATTGCAAATATTTGTTAACAAGTGTTCTGTGTTCCATCGCATTCGAAACTAATGCCTTTGAAGGAATACCAAATCAATATTTTGCAGAAGGAAAGTGATATGTATGGATCCCACTCATTACAAACAATGCAGATACTTCTAGAATAGCATTCGATTAGAAGTGCCTGAGCAACTGTCGTCCGGGTAGAGCACGTAGAACCAGGAAGCATTCCATACTGGATAATCTGAAATTAACCACACATGGGTGGGTAGATAGGGGTGTCTCTCTACCAAAAAAAAAAAGATGTTGGATAGATAAGCCACAAGTTTATATTTCGCTTATATTCCCGGAACCATTTATAACTTTCTGATTGCTGACAGTTCGTTCAGATATTTTAGTTGATCTTCGTTGAAGAACATTTACTTGCTCTTCATCATCTCTCCAGCTGCAGAAGAAATTGTTTGCCAAATATCCTAGACTAATGCGCCTTGCATGAATGCCCACAATGCAATACCCAGTAGTGACTCCAATAACTACACAAGTTTTAGTAGATATTTCGAGCGCCCTCCATCCAGTCTTAGCCAAATTTTCTCCGCCCATCTGGCATTGGTGTAATCACGATCTGCATTGTTAATCACAAGGTTGCAGACCCTCAAAATAATCTCCAAAGTACAGAATTAAATGTAGAGGTTGATGGCTGTACCGCATCCGGCCAGTTCATCCGTTGTAAAGCTACCTTAATGCCACTGTGCCCTGGTACCCATTTCTTATGGACAATCAAATCGTACTGCTACCTCATTGAAATATCTGCGTCATCGTCTGGGAGTTCAGCATTCAGCACGTTGGAATTCAGTGCTTTGATGGTCCTGTGGCTATCGGGCCCTCTACAGCCTTAATGCCGACACCTCTGTCTTAAAGACTCTAAATTGATTCGCATCCTTACTCCCGGGGCTCTTTCAATCAATACGAACCAACTATACGTGGCATACAATTAAGACGTTGGTTTCAAATGAAGTTCACTGAAAAAGAGGAAATCCACAGGTGGAAGCATTTTCTATTCTTTAATTCTTCTCCGATCTGCTATAACGTAATGCCAACCGATTGCTGGTGAAATTTATGTAACCACCTGCCGTATTTCAAAATTCCATGGAATTTTAATTTTCCAAAAAGATTTTATTTCCGATACCCTTTGCTTTTGGCATTGAACTGCTTTATGACGGACACGGTATTATTGTTCCCAAATGACCATGGCTTGCATTAAATTCTCTTTGGGGGATTTCACGATTAAATAACATGCCTTCCTTCCATAATCATGCCGGTAAAACATACCAAGCAAATGCTGTATCTATTCCACAGGCCTCTGGCTATTGCCATTTTTTTTTATTATTTTCTAGCAAAACAAATACTTGCAGAGAGTAAGAGTAGGCGAGAGAGAGAGAGAAAAAAGAGGAAGCAAAGCATATGAGAAGTGTGTGTGAGTGTGTATATTTAGGTAAATAGAAGAGTGTTAGTGTTGGTGTTGACGTTGATGTTGGCGTTGGCGTTGGTGTTGGTGTTCGTACTTCAGGCAAAAGTGTATTATTCGGGTTATCCGTTGTTTCTATTGTTTTTGTTTTCATTTCTTATTGTTAAAATTGTAGTCACATCAGTTACTGTTGTTGTAGTTGTTGTGTCAAGAAATGTGAAACGTTTTTTCGTATTTTTTTTTGTTTATTTCGACCATAAATTCATGTTTAAATATGGAAAGAAAAAAAAAACGAAAACAAAAAGTAACCAACGATTGTAAGTGATGGCAGAGGCAGGCAGTTTTACTTACAAAGTAACCACAGAAGAAAAAATCTGAAAATAAAATCAAAAAAAAAAGAAAACAAGAACGAACACAAAAGAATTGTTGACATCGAAAATAAAAAACAAAAAAAAAAAAAAACTAAAGAAATTGCAACATTATTTCGATTATTTTTATTGTGTTTAAAATCTTTTTCATTCGATTGCATTGTGCTTTACAATTTACATTGCAACTCAGCTTGCTCCTGAAAAAATGAAACTCTTCATGAAAAATAAATTCCGTTGTCGTCCTGTAGAGACGAACTCTAAATCGTTGGTGGGTAAATTGAAGCTCGAATTTCTTTTTAAAGTAATTGACTGACAACCCATGAACTCATGGCTATAAAAATTATACACAGTGTCGGTCAAAACTAACTAACTAAACTAACAGAATACATGATCCATGGGATTACTCCAATATTGGATGACTTTTTCTAACAAATCTAACCACATAGCGTTATTAGTGGCTGGAATCTTGGCTTACAATTCTCCAAGAGTTGATGGTTTGTTTACATAAAACAATGACTTAACAAAGCCTCATAAAAAGTAATCCAAAGGCATTAAATCTCAAAAGCTCGGGTGGCCAGTGGGTAGCCAACCAAATTGATTTTTAATAAAACGATTTTAATAGTGAAATTAATAGCAAGCAGTCCATGTTAGCGGACAGCTTGAAGATTGTCTTCTCTCCATTGCTTACTAACGGAAACATTTAATCATCTTTGGCCCGTTTTAAATTTGCAGAATCAACAGAAATACCAAGCAAACTATGGTCGTTTTGTTTCAATTCTAAAAGGAGATGTATTTTGCAGGCACGTAGGTGGAGTCGCCGTCGTCCAGTAGGTAGTGGGTTGGCTTACGCTTATGCAGTTTTCAGGCGAGAACCCCCAGAGGCCAATGTTCTTTTATCACTGCTATGAGGTTCCTTAGATGGAATCTTGATGGATTCAATTCAAATTCTGTTCTAAATATACCCACATATCGAGCAAGATCTGTCTGGTGGCTCTGCAAGTGACATCTCACCTTTGCCAATCAACAGAGTTTTTGTGAGACCATTGGATCTCATGGAAGAATCCAAATGAATATTCGTAGTGCTTCAGCAAGTGCATCGGAACCCAAATGAGGGTAACCATCGAATATCTCACTCTCTCGTCCACAGACACCCGGCATTTCTGGACAATCTTAGATGTGATCTAATGGTTGCTTTGCTGTCGATTAATATGCGTATATCACCATACGATATACTCTGATACCGATTTCACACGGCGATAGGAGAAAGGCAATAACATTTTAACTCCAACAGCAATGTTTCCTTTGGTGTGCAGATCAGAGATCAGCAATGAATCATTTTTTGCTACTCATAAGCATTCATGAAATTTTGGATATAAGTGAGTCAACAATGTTAAAATTTAAATTCTTTGCTTCATTCGTACTCACTACAACGTTGATTTATAAGTACAGACTGCAATGAGTATGAGTACAACATTGACATCAAACTCATACCATTCGAAATATGTTTGATTAATACGCCTACTCATTCAGATTCGAGTGACTCAAATCATTCATCAAAATTTACAATCTTAGTTGTTGTTAAGCATTTACAACAAAAGAAAAAGACACATAAGCCAAAAATCTACAACCTTCTAGTAAGTATTTTAGTGTTCGTACGCGATTTATACTTATTTTGTGATTCGTGCATATGTTGAGTTACGTATGATAAGTACTTCAAACTGTGAATATGAGTAGAGATACCATGATATTAAAATAAGTATGAACGCTTATAAGTATCAGATATTATGAGTATGATTCGATGATTACTCATCTTTTTGAATACTCATTACTGATCTCTGGTGCAGATTTCTCTTTTTTAATGACATTGAATAGAAAAAAGTGTGAAAACTATAAATTGCTACATGAAAAGTGTACTCATTAGGCGAATTATAAATCCTTACAACCTAGATTCGTCCATGACTCAGGTTGTGTGTGTTTATTTCATCCATGAATAGCGAGACCTACAGTTTAATGTCGACTCTGAACAACAGAATTTTGCCAGTAGACTTCTGAAAGGAAATCTACCATAGTTTACTTCTTTCTTAAGACAATTTGCTCATCTGAACATTTTCCATGTGTTTTAAAATTTAATTGAAAAAAATAAATGTTTTTCCGCCCCAAACTTCTAGTCTACAGTGATATGTGCAGAGTGTTTTCTTATTTGATTTGATTTCATTTTGTAATTTAAAGTTCGAAATTAAAAATTAATTTCTTTTCATTTTTCTTTCCCTTCTTTTTTTTTGTTTGTTTTTCTTAGTATTTTTTGTAAAAATTTAATTCACTTTTGAGTTTCTCCCATGCTCTCGTACTCGTAACTCGTACTCATACACATACGATAGAGATTTGTGTTGTATTTGCTGGATAAACTTTTAATTGGCATTCGCATGGATGCCATGGAATGTTGTGTCCAAGTTGAAGTGAATCGTTGAATGGGCGAAAGGGTGTGTACACGAAAGCGTGCTTGTGAATGTGTAGGTATGTTTAAATGGAATACAGAAGGCTGTCAAGAAACGCCTTCAGTTTTTCAATCTCCTTCTGGGCATACAAATAAATAAATCCATAAGATATACATGCACAAACATACATTTACTGCGTGAATGTGAATGTGAAATAGTGTTATGAATTCTATATATGTACATATGTATGTATGTATATACAGGACAGTCATACATACATATTTATTTTAAATAAAAATGTGTACTTCATTGATACAAATCTGTTGTTGCTACATACACACTCGCTCACTCCATCATACTCTTGACATGGAATATTTACAAGAATACAAATGTACACTTGTCATCCTCTTTGGACATTTGTTTTCACATAATGACACATAAATGTTGTGACACAATATACAATATATGGAATATTTATTCGTGTGTGTGTGTATGTATACACATTTTGCCATTGATACGAATGGATTTACACTCAATCACTTGTTTTCTTCGAAAGTAATTGTAATCAAAACATTTACAGGCACATTGTTATTTGTTGTTGTAAATTGATTGATCGATAATATGATTAAAATTGAAGAGAGAGGAAAGAAACTATTTCTGTAATCGATAATTAATTGGAAATTCTGAACATTTATCTACAAAATGCAGATAAGATGCAATTCAATGGCACAAAAAGTCATTTAAAATTAAATTTCCATTTTTAAACATCTTAAGATAATACAATACAAAGACATCTCATATTCTAATTGGCAATTGAAATTGAGCAAATAAAATTGCCATGAAAAAGTTTCTCAAACAATCTGTCGTTCGGAATCGGCTTTAAACTGTAGGTCCCGCCACTCATGTATAAAATTAACACACACAACCTGAGTGGTGTGAGAAGCTAGACCGTAATCCTAACTGTAGGGTCGTAATGACCAATTATGTATGTATGTATGTGTGTATATATGTATGTAATTGAAATTGTAAACTTATGATTTCAGAAACTCTTATTACGGTAAAGAAAAAAAAATACACAAAAATAACGTTTTTGAGATTCTGCTTTTGAAGTAAATCGTATTCCAGTAAAAGCGAAGTGCATCGATTTAAGCAGGTGGTCGAGCCTTGTTAGGTTCGTTGCGTTACGGCCAATGTTCTCTTTAAATGAATTAATTGTCGCCTGTTTTAGCCCAGTTTTAGCAGCTCATTATGGCTCACTTCATTTTGATTTCACCAAATACAAAGCATTACCTGGACGTAATGGACATTCTGCATGGCAGTAGATCTTGTTCGTTCCAAGATCTATCTCCACATATGATTTTTTCCCTTAACATATGTATCATTTACTTTTTTCTCCAAAATCAAATACATTTCGTGTTAATCCTTTTTTTTTCAATCACAGACATCCTTCTCCAGCTTCATTATCATACACTTTGCCTTTTCAATATCCCTATGAAAGAATTCTAGTGTAATCAAATATAAAGCTCAAGGTGGTCAAGGTGAATTTTGAATTTTTTTATAACAAAAGTTCATCAGTTTGACCAGCATAGAGCGCAGTCTCTCCGTATTTTACCAAAACAATGAATTGGTGCACAAATCTCTACTCTCTCCTTCCTCCGAATTCAATAATCACTACAACACAATTATCAGCACAAGTCCTACAGCAAAACAGGTCCATTTAATCACAATCGTCTAGTTGAGCCTCTGCCCACTTCGTGAAAATCTGTTATCGTAACAGATCTGATATTCAGATAATCGAATTGATATTTGACCCTAGTCAATGCAACGCCATTGCACAAAATATGCTTTGTGAATGCAATTCTCCTCCAGACACTCTGTCACGTCCACTAGATGTTACCTCTTGAGATGATATTTATTTTCCGTAGTACTGCAGCCATTTCCCAAAAACTATCTTTGACTTCGTCGTAGTCCTTGGGCGCACTTCAAATATGGTACCCAGAGAAAGTGTTTTCATTGACTTTAATATATCCAAAGGGTTTGAACCAACAAAGGATCCTTCCTTGTAACACAAAATTCTTCAACATGATCAAAGGACTCGCCAACTAGACTCGACTTTATTTAACACGTTGCCCGTGCTCTCAGTATGGGTTGAATATCTCAAGGTCTATATCAGAGTTCAATGAAATTGCAAGAACTTTAGCTTGCACTAATATCTCTGTCAATCTTTGATCCACTTGAGTTCGACAGAAATCTAAACCTCACTATTATACCCAGAACTCATATTATTTTATTGGTTTAGTACAATCACAAGCTAAATTCTAATCATTACGAGCTGAAACCTTATGCTAAGTGTAGTGTAAGAGAGCAGAGTCTGTGGTGGGGATCGACCACTCACGCTAGTCGTCTAGCATACTACCCACTACCAGTACATATGTACTTTCACCTCATAATACGACTCTAATTTGCAGAAACTTGTAGGTGGTGTATCTCAATGGTTACAACAGGATAATTCCACATAATTTCGGTCATGGCCTGGTAAACCTTTTTCTGAAAATCGCCTGTTTATTTTCTAGCGACCTCTTGAGACCTATGATCTGAAAATTAATATTCAGAAGCCGAAATACACAATGATAACCGGTAAAAAGAACGCGGACAATGTACAAAAATGGACAGAGTACACAATTTCAGAAACAACACCGTAGTGTATAAACAAGTGTTATTTTCCGATGATATGCATATGCTATGATATGACGTTCTTTGAACAGGGGACTCACTATCATACATATGTACCTAATTGGCCATTACAACCCTTCTCACACCACTTATGTTGTGTGTGTTAATTTTATACATGAGTGGCGGGATCTACAGTTTAAAGTCGATTGCGAACGACAGATTTTTGAGAAACTTTTCATGGCAAATTTATTTACTCCCAGAGTTTTTGCCAGAAATATGCTGAGAGGAAGTCGCCGAAGAAATACTTTTTTTGTATTTTGTTTCGATGTCTAACCTAGGGTTTGAAGCCTGGCTTTACGTCTAATAAGCCAACACACTAACTACTAGACTACGGGGACCCACTGTCACCTACTGAAAATATAAAACTAAAGAAGAGAGTCCTTGCACCCAATCATACAATCGAAAGCCGAAAATTGTCTTCTTAATTTCAGTGAATGACATAAAATTGCAATTGAATGCCGCTGTAGAGGGTCATAAAGTCATTTTATATGATGACCTATTTTAAACGATACTTGTACTCTTAATCTGCTGTCATAATGTGAATACAAAGTACACATGCTTAGTGATTAACAACAACATTTCAAAAAGAAAATTCCATTCCACAGACTAATTAAAAAAAATCTCTTGCTGGCTCTTCTGTCTCCTTTGCTTCTTATTTATTATTAAAGGATTTGAATTTTTATTTTTATTTTACTTTCAGATTCTTTTACATTTACGAGCAAACAAATAAACAAATACTGTGATATTCTGGCATTTAAATAAAGACAACAACAACAACAACTACAATATCAAAAAGGAACCAACAACTAAACGACCAATAAATTGCGGCAAATGAATTTTAATTTAAAAGAGAAAACAAATATAAATACAGAGTTAATACTCGTAATAGATAATAGGAGAGAGAACGAGAAACGAGAGAGAGTGAGAGTGAGAGAGCGATATACCATACATGCTGAATGAGTAATAACGGTTAATTATCATTAGCATTACATTAATTATAACAACATTATTGTAGAGAAGAAGTAATCGTACAAGAAGGTTAAACAAAGAAACGTGAGATTAAAACAAAATCAGCCAACTGTGTAAGTATACATACATACATACATACATATATATGTATATATCTATGTACATATGTGTAAGTATAAATGTGCCTATGCTAGCAATAGATAAAATGTTGTAATAGAAGTTTTTTGCATTGTTAAAAAAAAATTGAAAGTAAAACAGAGATGGTAACACTTTTTAAATTGTTGAAAATTATTCATAAAATTATGAAAAAAAATTAAATTTAAACTTTAGAGAATACTCGATTGATATTGAAAGCTTCATTGGAGGTCAGAAATTTATTAATCATGTTACGGATTCTTTGCTAATTTAATTCATTCATTTTTATTCTTGAGTTGATTACAATCGCCATTAATATCGTTCATCGGTATAGCGATTGTAGATGATGGAAAATAGTTTTTCTACTTAAACAGAACAGTCTTATCTCTTAAGCCCACTTCACACGGTAAAGCTGGATTCACCCATTGTTTCGGAACAAAAATTTTGTTCCGAAACAATTTTTTTTATATGTAGTTTGACGTTTTGAGAGAGAGAGCGAAAGAGAGTAAGATTTCTTCGGAACAATTTCAGCTCGAATTGGTTTAATTTTAATTTTTGTTCTGAAACAATCGTACTGTGCTGCCAGATATTTTAATTTTTTAAGTAAAGTTGAACTGAGCTGCCACATCATATTATATGTATATTTGTATGTATGTATTGTATAATAAAATACAGAGCGGTTGTTTAATACTGTTTGTTTATATTGTTTGTTTAATTATAAAAAACAAATAACTGTTGAATATTACTAAAAAAAACTAAATAATTAAGCCAAGAAAACAAACGAATTGCAGTCATCTGCTACTGTGCTGCCTAATTGTAAAACTAACAAGCATCGTTTACAAAAATATTTCATATGGTAGCCCTGTTTTTACGAAACAATTGTTCGAAGTGGGTAAATCGTTTCGGAACAAACTTTCAAAAAACTAAATTTGTTCCGGAACAAGAATTTTGTTCCGAAACAATGGGTGAATCCAGCTTAATACTTTACGTACGTAAAGTCTAATGAAAAAGTAAAATGAAATTCCATCCGTATGACAAAAAAGAGAATAAAAGTCGTATGATTTATATTTTTTGCGTTTACATGATCGGTATAAGACAATAACAAAGTAAAATAAAAACAGCTGTTACACTTTTTTCTATGTGTTTACATAAAAATACATCCCTGATCTAATGCGACTTGCTTGTTTTTTGAATCATTTCAAAAAATGAAGAGAGCCATACGACTGTCAAACTTTTCATCCGTATTTTCTCTCAATGTGTGACGGTTTCATTACATAGTACGTTTAGATGATCACATCCGTACTCTTCTACACAAAATTTTGACAGCTCATATTACTTGTGGGACCGTGTAAAGTAGGCTTTAGCGAACTCACCTGGTTTAAATTTGACTGAATGCGTTGTTACCAATTACGTAACTAGACCTCAAGGACAGCTCTTTCAATGTATTTATTTTCTGAGATTATACTGAATGGGTGCAGATCACTTGGATTCCATAAGGTCCCGTTGTAACACCATTACTATCTATTCTGTCATTTAATTAGAGCTTCTGATAGGCATCTCTCATCTATTCTGAGAGTCTTAAGAATGTGTGGATAGTTTTTTAATATCACCTTTGGCTTTGGCGCGTTTTCCTACTGAATTCTAGGTGTTCAATAATTCTTCTCCTTAGGCTTCCAAACAGCGGTTACGGACAGAGAAGATATTCTGAGGTCACCTGTTATTCTTTGTCGTTGCAACTTCTGCAGAAGTCTTTATGAGCTATTCCAAGCCTTGTGGAGTGAACTCCCAGAGGCCTGTGTCCATTTATCACTACTATCCTTAGATGGATTCTTGATATGTTCAATGTAAATTCTGTTCTAAATATACCCATTCTGGGGCTAGGTCTGTCTGGTGTCTCTGCAAGTGGGTTCATTAACCCAAAACATGTAAATGGAAACGCACTACAACACCTAAAAATAACCTCATGATATGAAACCATAATCTCGGCAATTGAACAGTCATCTAAATGCTAAACTGAATGCAATTAAACTGAAATCAATTTGAATTAATTGGTCAAAATGCATAACTTTAAGTTTATATTGTCAATTTCGTCTTTATAAATCATAAATCATAAATAAATCGAAACCGCCTCCTGGTATATAAATACTTCTACACGAAGACTTCCAAGTGTCCTTAAATCGGTGACATTCAACTCAAGAAGCTAGTAAATAACATAAGATGTGATACAACAAACACGATTCAAAGATTAAAGGAGAGAAGTGAACGCATTTAAAGCTATGTTTAGTGGGTTAAGGAATTTTCATCCAACTCTGGCTAGGCTTAATTAAATTGTTTTTTGTTGTTGTTGTTTTTACAATAGTTCCAAACTTCAAGAAATTATTTTAAATTTTATTCTTTTAAATGAAAATTCGTTTAAAAAAATTCAAGAAATTATCGATTAAATTCAAGACAAATTATATTTATCCAACCCTGTTTCAAATTATAAAAATAAGGATGGCAAATTAAGAAAAATACTCATACACACAAAAACACTGGCACAACTGAATAAAATAACAGTCGATAACATTGATGCAATCGTCTATAAAATGTCAACAATAATTGAGTTGCTCGTGCGAAACTAATTAGAGGGTGAGTAAGAGAGGGAGACCAAAGAGAAACGTAACGGAGCGTATTAGAGGAGAGTCAGTTAGTTAATCGAAGAATTTTCCTCTTCGACTCTTTGGTTACTTTTTTTCGTCTTTGTCTTCAACTTTTAATTTAAACAAATGGCAGAAGAAAAAAATTGTTGCTGTTTTTGAATGTTAAAAATAAAATTAAAGTCAAACTGGTTTAAATAAATGATACAAAAAACAAGAATAAAATCAACAACAACAGTAACAACAACTTATGTTAACGGAGCAACTGAAACAGATACTAAAATAATAAAATGAGATCCAACAAAAGACAGCAACAACAACAAAAAACCAACTGAAAAGAAATAGGGAGAAGGAAAAAAAGTAATTTAACTTGTTCAACAACTGGGTTAAACGTGAACAGTAACAGTGGCAGTAAGAATTACAACAACACAATAAAAATAGCACAATAACAACAGTAGCAACAACAATAAAGGGAACGACATATGAAAAGAAAATAACATGAAAACACAATGGGCGAGATGCAGTTAAAAAATATAAAAAAAACTTTAATATTGTAAACCTAATAGTTGCGATTAAATATCGAACTTTATCAGTTCGATTAGGGATGACAATTGAATTTTCAGTTGCATTAACAGTTGCTAAAATTAGGGAACAAAATTTTGGTTCCCAACTAGTTGCAGTTAAGTTGCTACTCATAATACTTGCCTACTTATGTAATTGATTATTACAACCCTTCAGTTAAGATTGTAAACCTTGTTGTGTGTGTTAATTTTATCCATAACTAGCGCGACTAACTCTACCCCGAACGACAGATTTTTGAGAAACTTTTCATTGTAATTTTATTTACTCTCAGAGTTTTTGCCAGAAAAATGCAGACAGAAAATCGCCGAAGAGTATATTTTTTCCATACTTCGTTTGAGCTAAGCTTTGAACCATGCGGGCTATCGTCTAATACATAAGGCAACACACGATCTACTACACTAAGGCCGCTTCATAATAGACCTATAAAATTAAAAAAAAAATCCGAATAAGGTTGAGTGTTAATTGGGTTAAAGCAAAGAATATGGATATAAAGAATACGCATTATGTAGAAGTAACATTTCTTATGGCGGGTCGTAACATTACGACCCGCTCTCACCAAAATATTTTTAAAAATCATTTCTTGATGAGAGGGAGGAAGACAGAAGGAAAATGAACACAAACAAAGAGCGTAACAATTTGTTGCTCTCATCGTACGTATGTACATGTGTATGTATTCTTGTGTTTTTTGATTTAGTTGTCGATCAGACTGCGACAAGAATACATGTGCTGCGGATGCTTTATCATTTTATTTCAGAATAACACTCGAAGAATATTTTGTGTTAAAAATGTTCTATGTCATTAGCTAGGCGTATTTTATTTTGTCCCATAATATATTTTTTAAATGCTTTGGAATGCTCGTTTTTTTTTTTTTTTTAATAAAAAATGGTTCTTTATTCTTTTTATTTTTATTTATCTAAAAAACATGGCCTAATTTTTAAGCCAAAGATGGATAGCTTTATGTTCTTTTAATAATAAAATCGATGTTTTATTTTATTTTTATTTATCCAAAATTATTAAGCCAAAGATACACAGCTTTACATATGTATGATGAAATGAAAATAAAAATAGAGTATATTACTAACACTTTCATATGGCTGTAAATAAATAAATTCTCTCAACTTATTTTCTCCCTCTCACTCACTAATCCATAAACATAGGCATGTGTTAACCTAGAGGAAAATTGTTAGTAATAATGTCAAGTCTACTTATTAACCAAATGATATGTATATGTGATCGGAAAATATAGAAAAATTGTACTGTACTAAGACACTAAGACACCGTATTTAACTTGGCAAGTATTCTTCCAAAAATCGAAATCATTTCTCATTGATATTAGTGAATACTACTGTGATATTTCTTTGGGTGTATCATTGAAGTCTGAAAAAAGCGACATGAACCTTCTTCTTTAAAAACTGACAAGATTTTTACGCTCTTTTTAACGAACATGCTTGATGTTCGTGTCCTATGTGTGTAAAAAGCCGAAGATGTTCTTCCCCTGAGGACATTGGCGCCGACGTCTGTTTTTAACACCAGAAAAATAAATAAAAAGTGGTCAAACAACAAAAACGCACGATGAGAACAACGCATTGTTACGCTCTTGGTTTCTGTATCATTCCCTTCTATCTTTCCCCCCGCGTCATGAAATATTTTTGAAAAATATTCCAAAATATGTTAAAATGCACATTCTTTATACTTTATTTTCTTTGGTTAAAGTCGCCGTAGTCTAGTAGGTAGTGTGTTGGCTTATTAGATGTAAAGCCACGGTTCAAACTCAGATCAGACATCAAACAAAAATACAAAAATTATTTCTTCGGCGACATCCTCTCAGAAGATTTCTGGCAAAAACTCTGAGAGTAAATAAAATGCCATGAAAAGTTTCTCAAAAAAAATCTGTCGTTCGTTCATGTATAAAATTAACACACACAGCATAAGTGGTGTGAGAAGCTGGATCGTAATCCTGACTGAGAGGTTGTAATGACCAATTATGTATGTATGTATGTTAATTGGGTTAATTGTCACTTTATTAATTTCTTTAATCAATTGCGCTCTCTACATATAGCCATTGATGTAATCACCACTATATTTACATAACTATCGTATACGATAGGCATGCGCTAGTCATCATGCCAGATGACAAATTCTTATTCTTTGCCTATCCATAAGGATCAGAGTTGTCTGGTCTCAACAGAAGTGTATTCATTTTCTCATCTTTCATTTGTAAACGAGTAAAGTCAGTGAGCTGTCCTTTATTTTCCACTCAATGTTATTGTATTCAGGAATCCATATGAGTGTAACCGTTGAATATTCTGGACAATCTTAGAAATGATGTACAAACTCTCTTTGAATTTTTACTTATTGAATGTACCCTGATACTGAATTTATTCCTTGACTGTCATTCTAGCTTGAATAACATTACAATAATCAGTTAGTTTAAGGAATAATTATGCTTCAACTGATCTAAAGAGATCCCATGTACAACTTTTTTGCATCACCTTGATTAGTCCGTGAATATTTGATTTATAATTTTCAAGTTTCCATTTTCTGGTAACGTTTAAACACATTGCCGTACTCATGGCTGCATTTGGCAAAAAAAATCATCTTTTCAGATGAAGCTCATTTTGAAGCTCACATTGAAAAGCCGACGCACCCAAAACGAGTCACTGTTTAGTGCGGATTTTGGTCCAGAGGCATAGGAGTGGCCGTTACAGTCAATGGCGATCGTTATCGGGCCATGTTGAACGAATTTTTGTTCACAAGAATTGAAGAGGAGGATATTGGCAAAATTTTGTTTTGCGCCCTGTTTTTGAAGATCGTATTATCAGCCGCAGAGCTAATGTCGTTTGGCCACCTCGGAGATGCGATTTGACACCGTTGGACTATTATTTGTGGGATGCCGCCAAAGATAAGGGTTACGCCGACAAGCCAGAGACAATTGACGCTTTAAAGGACAATATTTGTGAAGCCATTGGTGAAATACAGCTGCACACAATCGATAATGTGCTTAAAAATTCGACCGATCGTGTAGGCTACTGCATGGCCAGCCGATGAAGCCATTTGAATGAAATTATTTTCCATTATTAACCGAAAGGATTGTACTTTCAAATAAAAAAAAGAAATTTGAGAACATATTCAGTATTTTTTTTTTTTTAAAGCATTTTCAAAAAAAAAGTTATTTGGCGGACCCTTTATGTAAGTTTAAAGTCTGCATTTGATTTGAAGTCACGATAGTCTAGTAGTCTAGTCTGTTGGCTTATTAGACGTAAGGCCACGGTTCAAACCCCGGTCAGACATCAAAACGAAATATGAAAAAATATTTCTTCGGGGACTTTCTCTCAGCAGATTTCTGGCAAAAACTCTGAAAGTAAATAAAAGTAAATGGTGTGAGAATTTAGGCTGTAATCCTGACAGAAGGGTTGTAATGGCCAATTATGTATGTATGTATTTAATTTGCATAGGTTGGCTTAGTTATCAATAGCGGCAAAGGCACAAATGCAACACGTGTAAAGTGCATCAATAAGCTGCAACACTTGCTGCGTTTTTGGCTAACGCTTGTCGATTTTATGACACTTTACCAGGCATTACTCATCGAAAAATAGTGCACGATATGAATTTTACATGATTACTACTTCTCACAGGAGAGCGTACAACGCAATGGCTTGAAACCACCGACATAGGTAACACGCTAGCCATAAATCAATAACAAAGAAACGTGAGAGTTGATCGTATTAAGAGTAGGCAAATAACCCTCAAGACAATCTGTTTAAATGCCTACTCGTTTGTTTTAACCTCAATCTTAATGAAAATAACTCTTTTTTTCTCATTTGAGAGTTTCTACAATATAAAATTTAATATCTGCGGCACCCTAGACATGGTCCTGCAACTTTATAAGCGATAAAAATGCTGTATTGCGTATGTCGTTATAATGACTAATGCGGGATTATATTGTTTTATTGTGTGTTCACAATTTAATACCATTTTTTTTTTGCATTTTTTGTCATAAACACCGCATGACTTCAAGGTAATATTACTTAATCGACTGCAAAAAGCCGTGGTAAGCTTATCTTATGCATTTGACATGACAAACGACAAAAACTTTAATAAAACCTGGAACGACACGACTTTAAAATCAAATTTGCAAACATAAAACCAATAATCGACGATAACATTACGTCTACAAGTTGCGATTTATAGAAATGACATGATGTCATGCCTGCTCGGGCATGCAAAGTGTTCTAATCAAAACACTGTGCAAAAGTAAGACAAAAAAGATAAACGAAACTTTAAGTTCGTCCCTCTTCCACTTTTAAGCAAAAGTTTCTTTGAAAAACAAATTTTTTTCCTTCTTTTTGTAAAACTTTTCATTTCATCTGGTATTCCTTTTGTTGTTCTTTTTATCTTTTAACTTTTCTCTTGAAACTGTTACATTCTAAGAATAAACGTAGAATGCATACACACACAGTCTCATACCAATGTAAAGAAAATGAATAAGACAGTGTTTTGTCATTTAATCCGGTTTAACGACATCACAGGCAGAGTGAGACATTCGTTTGTAAATAACTCCGGCTACCATTTTTCAAAATATGTACGTCACAGCAACAAAAGAAAACGAAACTGAAACTAAAACTCGAAAGCCATTGAAAAACAATGCAAAACATGAGGACAGAAAAAGTTTACAACAGAACATCACTGCAAAATGGTAACGTAAAATAAGAAATAGCGGCTGAAAAGCAGCGACAGCAACTGCAACAATAAGACCAAATTAAAGAAAAACAAAAACAGAAACAGAACAAAGCGAAACAAAACACAACAAAAGAATGCGTGCATAAATGCATGAAAACGAACGTAACGAACGTCAACAATTAACGGCAACTGCTACAACAATACCGCGTGACAGCTGCACTATAAACTTTAATAGCAACAATAACAACAACAACAAAAATAATGTGAATAGAGTAACACAACTACCACGGCAATAATAACAGAGTAAAAAGCAGCATTTCATTATCCATGTCAGGATGAACACAGGAACAGAAACAGGCGAAGAAGCATAGCAAAAACAAGCAACAAAACACGCAAAACTGAGAACTTACTACATACACACACACGCACATGCTCTTGTACTTACATGCACACAAACTACAATAAAAATAAAATGAAACACAGACAGGAAAACGGCTAAAAAGTTTTGTTTTCGTTGCAACTTTTGCGAAAAAAAGGAAACAGCGTAGAATGAAAAACAAACAGGAGAGCGCCAAACAGCGAAAAGCCAATTAGACACGAAATAAGCGTTTTTTGTATTTCCTAGTCCACAATTAGCAACACACCAATTTTAATGCAATTCTAAGGGATTTTATAAGGAAGACAATAATCCGTTTCACTTTTGAAATTATTTACGAAATTTTCCTTGAAAGATATTAGAAAATATGAGTGAAATAGATAATGGAAGAGATGTCTTCAACACACTTTCTATGCCAATGCATTCCATGGAAACGGGATTCTTTAAAAACTATACAGGTCTACATCTACACATTTTACACAATAAATACCACTTTACGATTTAAAAAATATCCGATTTTATTATGAGTTTTAGAAAGACGTTTAACCGATGCTGCGTTAACCACATTTCCATATTGTTACGTTTTTATCCTTTTAAAAACGTTCAAAATATGAGCTCGTAGATTGGAAAAAAATAAAAACTCTGTTTATACCGTTTACATAAACAATTACAATTACTAAACAATTATTCGACAGATATTTGTAATGGACATCTTCAAACCACGATTACTCTCTTCAAACACACTCCGTCTTCACACAAGACTAACTAAACTTCACTCACTTAGTCGCATGCTTTGCCTTGCCTTCTATTTGGCAGAGTAAATAGTCTGGTGAATGTTCTTGAAGGCGAATATTCATGACTTCGCCTTCTCGAAATCTATATAAATGTGAGCAACGATGTTTACATTTATTATTGTAGTGTTGTTTGTGTATTTTTGTTTACTTGTTTACCGTTTTTTTTCTGGTGTTTGTTGTTATATTAAGCAGTACGAAACATGTTTCTTTACTGTATTGTTTTGTTTTCATAACTTTTATTTATTTTTAGCGATATAAAAGCAAAACACCAGTATCGAGATTTTTCATTTTTATAACAATATATTTCCATGTAATTCCTATCGATTATGTAAGGAGTATAGAAACATAATGAGGTTTCATTCATAAAATTTTTGTCAAATGAGCAAAGGACTAGTCTACTGCCTTTTATCCTAATGATACACACATACATAAAGGGTATTTAAAATCTCTTAGTCAGGATTACAATCTAGCTTCTCATACTACTCGTACTGTGTGTATTAATTTTGGTCCATGAATGACGGGAACTACAAATTGACGACGCCTTTGACAGATTTTAAGAAGTTTTTTGTCAGAGCAATGCTGAGAGAGAAATTCGCCATTTTTTTTTTCATTCATTCGTTTTGTTTGAAATGTCTCAGCTGATGTTTGAATCTATCGTCTAATAAACCAACACACTACCAACAAGACTACGACGACTTCAATGTCTAATGATAGTTTCCTACGTTAGAGGATAACTCTCTAGGGCCATGTTTTATGGCGTTTGAATACTCCAACGCCAAACATACAAATCTTTTGGAGATTCCAGCTTATAACACCGTGAGATCATATGCAAAAATCGGTTCAGAAGTTGTTTCGGCTAAACAGAAGATTCCAAGTGTTATTGGTTTTTGAGTGCCTAAAGCTGTGTGCATAAACTGGATTCAAGTTAAAGCTTCACTCGTTCACAGGCAAGTTCACTCGGTGGCCCATTTGGCCCATTGTGTCACCCAGTGTGAGTGAGGTAAACCCCATGACATGATCCGTTCCTCCACATCATGTCAGTTTCTGCAGTAATCTGGGTGGGACAGACCGAGATTGTCACCGAAATTGCCAATAGCGCATTGCTCCTTTAGAATTTCTATTAGAATGCGAACCGTTCCCTTGTCGTACTCAAGTAATTCCCTGCTTCCCCGCTGCTGACACGGCAGTTTTGAAATTCGATAACTAAATATGTTGGACCATCCACGGTTCGCTGAATTTCATAATGATTTTTCCAATTTGGAAAAGTATTCTTGTAGAGGCGTATATATCCCCTCTAATGTCTTCTCCTCAGAAATTAGCGATCGCTACCGTGCCTGTTCGTCCGCCTTTTCGTTTCCCTCTATTCTACAGTAGTACAGTAGTAGGAACCCACTAGAGGCTGGTGTTGTGTCAACGTATACACTGTAGAGAGTCCATGCAACCCTTGACGTCCTTTAGTTTGACTAGATGGAGCTCAGCGCTTTGATTGCTGACTGTCCACACATATGATCAAGTTCGAAGGAGGTATGTCCTCGGCTTCAACCATGCGAACAAATTGCAAAAATATCCGCCTGAAATACGTTCGCCTGGTTTATCGTAATAGACCCAAGATCAAGTTCCACATTCCATTTATGAGACATCGATGAAGAATCTTATATCACCGTCACCGATGACAGCTTCAGCAATCCATTCAACCCGTATGGGAATGTGAGTTTTGTATGTTCATCCAAAAACAGCTGCTGGTACCATGCAGTCACATCAAAACCCGGGTGGTTCGGCACTATTTCATACAGTATTGTAGCGTGGACCACCGTACATGGCCTAAGCACATCTGAGAACTTAAGCCTAAGTGCAGTCTAGCAGCCACGTTTCGAAGAAAGATGTTCAATGGTTGTAGAGACATGATGACCTCGAGGCCAGCCTGCGGTGTGGACTTCAAAACACCTGTGACGCCCAAGTATGCCAACCTCTGTGCCCTGTTCAACGTAGCGAGATAAGTGCGCTTTCGTATAGGCTCCCACCATATCCGTAGGAGAGTATAGGCCTACTCCCGTTATTAATAGAGGTTTAAATAATTGTACTTTCTAAAATGATATAAATTTACGTTTTCGTTTTTCTTTTCAATGTGAAATTAAAGATTCAATAATAAAAGAACTGCAAAAAAATTAGAGGCAGGCAATGTCTTCTGAAATGCACATATAAGTTTTAGTGATTTGTTCGACTCATCGCCGTACATAGCTGTTTTTGAACCTACGATATCCGGTAAGATATCGATTACTAATCTCAATCTACTCCTTAATAGTCTAAGGTATAACTCAAGTCACTTCTCATTGTAATTAGTCAACAACAAATTGAAAATGCGTTTGCCTTTAGAAGAATGTCCGGCTATCTTTACCTACCCTTTCACTTAGTATACCTTGACAAACTCCTGCACAGAAAAGTTCCAGCCTCATCTGCTAATTGGAAGTCAATCCGGTAATAAGCCGATATACGTGCTCGTAGCCGTCGTTTCCCACTTGACCTGGGATCCAATTCCGCATAACTGTTCATCAGCTGTTCATTTTCATTTTAGTCTAGTCTAATCGATTTCATTGCATCTTAATGCTCGGTTGGTGGCCTGAACGCCAGAGTGTATTGCTATGTCTCGCCGTCTGTACTACTTGTTCAATATGATTTGAGCACATCTTTCCATAGTAGCGAGTTTCTCAACTGTCAACATATTTATCTCGGGATCCGAACATACTCATTATGTCTTCCTGATGCCTCTATATTCCATAGGATAATACGGTGTGACAGTGAAAATACACCCGAGTAACTACATAGGCTAAGTTATTCACTAGGTTGAGTAGAACTGAAAAATACTTTTTTTATTTTTCTCGAACCCTCCAAACTTTTTTTTTTTTGGACAAAAACGGTTTTTTTTATCTTTTTACATAAATTTATTGATTACCCAAATATGTTTGTACTTATTTTAAAAATCCAATGTTTTTTAGAAAGGGGAGAGATTAATCTTTAAAACATTATACATAAACGTTTTGTTCAAACTTATATGTTTTGAGTTTTGATGGGGTAAACTTGGAAAATATTTTTTTCATATTTTTTCAAGTTTAGCATTCTGAAAGTACATTATCTTGTGAAGAAATTGACACTTCGTTTGATCAAGTCGGACAATAATTACCGTAGTTATAATTCAAATAGTATAACAGTCGTCTTATATTTTTTAGAACTGAACAACTTAGACTAGGTAGTTACTCAGGTGTATTTAAATTTTTGTATTTTGTCGCGATTACACTAATCGGTCTCCTTATTATTTTTGCTCCTTTTACAAATTTTCGTCGCAACACATTTTCTAAAATCGTATAGTTTTCTGGTACTGTCTTGGGGTCAGTTAAAGAGTGAACTTAGAAGCATTGGAGCATTTAAATTTTTCTTGCTCTAGAATTGCATAAATTCTTCATGCTCTGAGCGTAAAGACCTTCCGACTCGCCAGTACTTACGCCACCCACAGTTTCAGATGATGGAATATTATTGTCACGCTTAAAATAATTTTAAAAATTTGACATTGACTTGGTCTACTGTCAAAAGGGATAGAAATGACAAAAACTACCAGCATCTGTAAAAGAATAGGTAGGATGGAAAAGAATTCTGTCCGTATTTAGCACCCGTTTCTCAAGTGAATATTAAATGGCATTTGTGTTCGTCTTAATACTACGGCTGCTATACAGTAAATATTAATTCAAACGATGTTATGAACAGATTATTTTAATTCTATCTCATCACAGTGAAAATTCTGCTGACTTTCCGTAACCGTTTTCGATCTGTCAATACATCTTTCAATGCCCCTGTTATAAATAGATCATCTTCTATGTATTGTTCTATTATAATTTATGTACGGAATACAACAAAAGGGATTGTAAAACTGTATGAATGAATGAATTTCAAATAGCCTTTAACGATTAATTTTAGCCATCTTTATAGCCAATTTATTTCAACAATTTTTCGTTTTCTTTTTTCTTAATTTCCATAAATTACAGGCTCGAATTCGTGCAAAAAGAAGTACAACAACCGTTAACAAGGCTAAGAGGCAAGCATTTTTAAAATTGAAACAAAATAGCGGCGTAATTAAATGAGCTGCAGTTGCATGTCGTTGAAACGCGTTAAAAAGAAGAAAATAAAAGTGTTTAAAAAGGAAAACATTGGCCACAAGGATTATCGGCAAGCGTAACGCATACAAATTGCACACAATCAACAGCACAAGCACAGAGGCAACTGAAGCAATAATTGGAAATTCATTTCCTTTTCTTCCTCTTTCTCTCTCTACTGCTGTCTCTGTTTTCCACTTTCTTGTACTCGGTTCGTAGTATACTGCAACGCTCATTAACACCGTTTTTGTTTCTACAACACCAATAGGAAATAACGGTAACAAGTGAAGTGACACAGTGAGGCGCTTACCATGTCGCTGATAAATAAATTGAGTAAAAAATTACGTTGGCTACGTTGGTCGACCGTATTCGCCATCTTGTTTTATATGTTTTTTATTGGCCTGATATTACATTCGACCACCTATAAATTACAACATTCACTTAAAAGTTCGCCAAACACACTGCAGAAGCAGCAGCAGCAGCAGCAGCAAAAGCATTTCATACAACAATATTCACTAGAATGGAGTGAAAATTGGCGAAATCAACATGCAACAGGAAATAATGTTCCTGTGCCAGCAGCATCAGAAAGAATTTCATCATCATCATCGTCCTCATCATCATCATTATCATCGTCGTCGTTGTTGCCCTCCTCATTATCATTAACAGCAGCTGGTGTTGGTGCTCCGGCGCCACCGTCCAAATCAGTGGCGAATGGTAAAGGAAATGTTGGTGGCATTACGAAAAGCAACAGCAATAGCAACAATAACAACGACAACATCCACAATAATAATAAAAACAAACAACAAAAGAAAGGCTCCGTATCATCACCGGAAACTGTTATTTTGGTTGCCAGTTCCGCCAGCGAGAAACAAATTTTGGAGAAGGCTTTTAAACGGTGAGTTGATTTATATTCGAATATATTTTCTCTCTCCCCCTCTCCTCTCCTTCTCTAGACGATTTTATTGTTTTGTTGTGTTTTTAGACATTTTTGGGAACGAACGTAAAAGTGTTTAGAAATCATTAACAAGTAAATGTCCCACAGAGAACGACAGAGAGAGAGAGAGAGATTTCGGAAGTTTATTTTGTGGTGTATTTAAAAAGGAAATAGAAAAGAAAGTAAGAATTTTTCTTTGTTTTGTTTTATTTTTTTCTTTAATTGATTAATTGTTTTGCTGTAAATAGATTAACTAAAGTGCAATACCTGATTTAAATAGTCTTAAAAATTTCACTTGAAAGCCACAAGCAAAGTTAGTTTGTGGAAAAATTTGATCTACAATGTTGAAAATTGAACAGTGAAACCTTCAATGCAACACTGGGCGGGTAGGTTGAAGGTGAGGGGACTAATTAAGGACATTTAAATTTTTCCATAGCTTTTCCGCTTGAACCGCATCAAAGGACGTGCGATCCCTTATTCAACATTAAAAATCAATTTCACTTTCGCTTTTAATTAGTGGGTATGAAGATCACCAACGTTTTTTGACAATGTTTTTTGGTGAGATTTTCTCAGTTTTTTTCTCATTTTTTCTCATTTTCTCATTATTTTTGTGGGAATCTAAAGAATTTGTTCACAGCCTATTCAGATTGATGCCATTCGATAACATGTCGTTATTGACAAACAATTCTTACACATAAAGTAGAAAAGATAAAAATTAATCTGAACTCAGTTGGATACAAAGGAACCTCTTAACATCAAATTTTCGTAACACAATTCCTTTCCAATTTGCCAAAGCAAACCACTTTTAAGTGATTATTTTTCTCAGATAGCATAAGTCCACCAGCACCAGTATAGACCCAAAATAAGTTTTCAGCTTTAAGGGACTAGTGGATGAGGATATCATGCCATCTACGCGAAACACAATTTAAGCCCCTCCGAACTGATAATTCTCTGTTGAGCTACGACCATTTTCGTTTGATGTTTTCGTCATTTCCAGTCACAATTTATTTCAGAAATTTATCGATTTTAGTGTAATTGACAGACGACCAAACACTTGGCCTTCTAAAATCAATTACGGAGCATAATTATCGAATCCGTCAAACATGCCTTATCGCCTTCATTTAATATGGGATTGGAAAATATTTCCCAGTTTAGATGAGCAACAATAATATCGTTTGAAACGATCATACAAAAGCTAAAGACATTTTTAATATCCGCATAATTTGATCAAATTCCACGGCACAGATTACTTAAGCCACATATTGGAAATATCATATGTTCATTTTTATTCCCAGAAAGACTAATCAGAAGTCAACTGGTAGTAGGTTAGACAGCGGTCACCCAAACTGTCATTTTCGCCGGTGCTCAGCTTTTTCACAATTTTGTGCAATTTTGCTTGTTGACCTAACCACCAAATGAGATATGAGCTTTATTGCTGAAGAATCAGCATAAATACAAGTAGTCATCTGGCTTTAGTTGTTGCGTGATTTGGACTTTATATGCATTAAGATGAAAAATAAAGTGCCAAATATGCCATGAGACATAAACATCCACGTTAAGATATCCGCCACCAGCTTCCAATCTCTTCATATTTTTTTGTAAACTTGCCGATTCCTTTTCCATCTTTACGCGTTCTTCGATTGTTAAGCGATTCATAAACATAAAACCAAAACGTACATCGAGGTTCGACTTGCGAACGCAAAAGAGGCGCACTTGAAACGTCTTCAAAAAGTATGGTGTTGCCGGCAATCACCATATACAACCAAACTACGAACATTAGTTGCGAATGTAAAATCTTAACTTCTTTACT
The DNA here is from genome assembly GCA_936449025.2 of Sarcophaga subvicina. Lineage (NCBI taxonomy): Eukaryota > Metazoa > Arthropoda > Insecta > Diptera > Sarcophagidae > Sarcophaga > Sarcophaga subvicina. Next base: position 38,673,319 of record OW388081.2, on the reverse strand, counting down.
AAAGCAAAACATCGCTGGTGCCAATGGGAACAACGAACAAACTGCAGGCTTTTATTAACCGTTGCCTCAGGAATATACTTTGCATATGGTGGCTCCACAATGCCACTTACCTCTTTCAATCTGGCCATCGCGCGGAAATACTTCCGAGAAGCCAACCTATCCTGGATCAATGAGGAGTCCTGTTCCATCGCTAGGCTCACTTGGCCCTCAATGGATGGAAGGCGCAGCAACCAGTTACTTGGACTTGGTCGAAACATGATCTCGATCACAGTGGACATACTTAAAGGTCACTATGTTGTCGATAGACACGCGGAAAGAATGTGGCTCCCATTTAACGACTTCTGCAGTTGGTGCAGATCCGCTGAGGAAGAGGAGGCAGTTATCCACTTTCTTTGTCAATGTCCATCTCATGCGAGGTGCAGATATAGGTTGTTTGGCTCTCCAACCCTTGTCAGATTTACAAAGGATATAGCCTCGTTTATCAAGCTTTCGGGCTGGTTTTCCAGCGTGGGTTTAGTCGTGCTTTAAATGTGCAGCCCCTACGCTGACCAACTTCTCCCTCGTTGGTTCGTAGGAACTTGGTCAGTACAGAGACTGCGTTCGCCTGTGGCGTCACAACGGGCCGTTATGCGCGCTCAAGTGAGCTTTTGATATTAAAGCTACCACACTAACCTAACCTATTGTGGCTCCACAACTGGATTTCCAAAGCAGAGCTTTATAGAAAATGAAGACAAACATTACAGTAGAATTACAGTAGTGCTAAAACAGCGCTAAAATTACCATCTATTTGAATCCGCATGGAACGTGAAGCCGTGGTCGCTCGTGAGGGACGTGGCGAAGAAGCTTATTAGACGAGAGTATCAAAGGTCTGATACAAAGCATCTCAAACTTATTCTTCAAATTTTCTGTGCTTTGTTTCAGTTTCATTAAAGAAGTTCTTCTATTTTTCTAATTCTGGGATGTTAAGTTCGCTATCTGTCGCTGAATATAAACAACGCCACTTATGAACATATGTATATTTGTTATGGGAGTGAAGAATTTAATTTTTTCTCTCTTCATTCTTTGCTTATGTTATTATTTTTCGGGAAGTCACTGTGATTCCCTGATTTCTGAAAATTAAAGCCTATTGTTCTTAAAACTCTATTTGTATTAAAGTTCATCACTGCGCACGAAACTGGTTTTCAAAATCAAAATTTTAACTAACACAAGTCACATGGGAAAGACTAGTGTGGTACCATTAAATGGCATTAAAAAATTATAAAATACGCTGAGATTGATAACTTTGTAATTAAAACTTTTAAGCTTCAGCTTACCGAATTCCTTTTGTATTTTAAGAATGAAACCAAAAAACTTTAGGTCAAATCACAGCTTTTTGGCGGCTATTTCGGCTAATTAAACGGCCATCAAACGTTTGACGTAATAAATCGATTGTGGCATGAGATGTGTGGCAAGTTGCACCATCTTGTCCAAACCAAACATAATTCATAACAATACCGTGAAGAGCGGGTCCAAAAATATCGGTTATCATGGTACGATAATTGTCTGCGCCGTCCTCATTTTCAAAGAAATATTGGCTAATAATGCCTCCGCTACATAAGCCGCACTAAACAGTCCCTTTTAATGGGTGCATTCTGTAAGACCACGTGTGGGTTTTCTAAGTCCTAAATACGGAAGATGAAAATGAGCTTCATCCGAAGAGATGATTTTTTTTTTTTTGGCAAAATCGACATCATCGGGCAGTTTCTCGTTGGCCCAATAAATCCCAACGTTGCTAAAGCGTAAATCAATTCATTAGTGGAGATAATATATTGTATTTTGTGACAGAATAGAATGGCAAAAGTATTTCCAGATTCGAAATAACCGATGGTTTCAATTTAAACCGATGAATGGCCCACCCATATAAACTTAAAATAGAATATATTGTTAGTTGACAGAGTTATTAGTCAACATTGTTAGGGAATTTTTAAGTATGTAGAGAAAACACTGTTAAGGACCAAAGAAGATTTGCTTTCCAAAGCGGAAAACTTTGATTGTCTGATATCCGTTAATGTCCAGTAGATAGTGTATTGGCACCCCCGGTTCAGACATTGTGAAGAAAATAAAATATGCAAGCAAATATTTCTTCGGTGACTCTCTCTCAGCAGTCTTCTGGCAAAAAAAAATTGCCATGAAAAGTTTCTCCAAAAATCTGTCGTTCTGAATCGACTTTAAACTGTAGATACCGCTGCTCATATATAAAATAAACGCACACAACATAAGTGGTCTGAGGAGCTAGGTCGTAATCCTGACTGAAGGGTTGTAATGACCAATTATGTATGTATGCATGTGAAATTTAAAAGCAACTGCAAGCAAAACGTGTTTATCACCAAGGAATGTGAGTATTTCGTGTTTGTAGTCTTTAAAGGATTCCTTAACATTATTTTGCACGTAAAAAGAAAATCATTATAAATGATATTTGTTTTCAAACGTGTGACCACCACTTGAGTTAATTTATTAAAAATTTTCTTCATGGAATTCCAGCATTAGTTTTGTACACAATCACAAACACAAACACAACATAACATAAATTCTTTCTTTCTATTGGTTTCCCTTTTCAACTCAGGTTTGTTTTCCGCAAACTGACATGTTTTGAGGAAATAAAATGTGAAAACAAATCAAAAAAAAAATAGTTTTGCTGTGGCAAAAAAAAAACGACAACAACAACCCTAAAACCGCACCCTTCCAAAGTGAATCATAAAAAATCCTTTTGTATGAAGGCAAGGATTTCAACGGAGACATACTCAACCATGGACGTGCTGCACAGTATTTGCTTGTTAACATCAGTTATACTATCGGTTGTAGGGTATAAAATACCACCACCATTACCGTGATGATGATGATGATGATGTTGATGTGTACACGTACTGTGAAACCAAGATAAACTTTAGTTTCATTATTTAAAATTTTGCTTGCGGTTTTCATACGTAATAACAACACATTTTGCTATTGTAACTGAGAATATTTAAATCAAATCCGTTACACTCACACCAAAATGTTAGTAGGGCCTTCAAAAAATTAATATCATACTCATTTCATACGTTTTCTTGATAGGATTCTGCTCGATTTAACGCCGAAATAGTCCTGAAATCTTTTTAGAATATGACGACTTCATCTCCATTTTCTCTTGACAAATGCGTGCAAATGTTTCTGCACATTTTTTGCAATTTCCAGTTGTATCTTCAATTAACAGCAAGTTATGATCTGCACCATGCTCACTTTGAATATCAGGCCATGATCCAGGCAATTTTCTATCTGACCAAAGGGCCGGTTTAATATTTGTGTGGGGCTCAAGTGAGACGTTTCGCATTCACATTCGTTTTTGCCTGATCATGAGATCACTCGATGGATCGGATCGAGAAATTGTAGAGGCGAAAACTTCCTAAGTAGGAAAGTAGTGTCATTATTTTGTGGTGGTATTGACATTCAATGTTCTAAATCGTTTCCTTGATTAAAGGAAGTTGAGTAACTTTTATGTTTATTTGTTTCGGCAGTTTGTCTAATTAGTAAAATTTAGCATGAGCCGGTGATTTGTCAAGTGCGTCCTTCTATTGAAAACCGTCCGTCACGTGGTAAATTATTTCTAGAAACATTGGCCATTTAGTAAAGCTTTTTCATTAAGTCCTCGAAATCTAGTAGGTAGAGCGTTGACTTATTATATGAAAGACCGTGGATCAAACCCCAGCTCACACATCTTGAACAAAACAAAATATGAAAAAAATATTTCTTTCTGTCCACGACTTCCTCTACATATTCTGCTGGCAAAAACTCTGAGAGTAAACAAAATTTGCCATGAAAAGTTTCTCAAATCTGTCGTCCAGACTCAACACAACATGAGTGGTGTGAGAAGCTAGGTTGTAACTACACTTCAGACATCGTCTTTACGAATCGAAACTGTTTTGTTAAATATCCTATTCTTATTGGTAATCTTCTTGGAAGGCTACAGGCGCTATGATTTAGGACAATAAAGTATGCTAATGACCCTGCGGTAAAGTTTACAAACAAGTAGTATTCAATATAAAACTCGAATCGTGCTGTGGGATTATTTATAAATCTCATAGTACCACGGTACAATTACTGCTCTAGCACCCGTTGCTGAATCTTCCAATCAATCAATTAATTATATGCCCTTTGTACAAGACCGAAGGCCACATTGGACTTACCTTTGGCGGCTAATTGTCGTTAACTAGATATTATGTGCTGCAGGAGTTGCATCGGAGTAGGATATTACAGGAGAGGAATGAACAATATCAACTCTGGAGTACTTCCTGCGCAAATTAGGGTTCCCAATTGGCAAACGTATTACTGAGAATAATGAAAATACCTTCAATCTGATGCCTTGGTTATTGGAGCAATGAGGCAATGTAGCCCATAATAGGTTGCTAAGGTACAGGTACAAATCACGAATAGCATTAAATTTGTATCACACACTTGTCATTTAAAGTTGACTCTACTAGCCAAGGAAGGCACTACGACTTAAAAGAAAAATTTTTAAAATACTCAAAAAATCCAAAATATTGAGTTAAAATACTTTAAACCCGCTTACGCATAAGCTACATTGAATGCTCATCGGTCAGAAGTAATCCCATACGATTAATACTATGTTCAGATATGCACTTTTATTGAGTCAATATTCGGTTAATTGATTACAATATTTCAAGTGTTCAGGCATAATAATATACGCAGTTCAGCTGCTTATTCAATATTAATTTGCCAGCTGGTAAATAAAACAGCTAATTGTTTCAACAACATTGTTTAGATTTTGGTCGCCATTTTGCGTTTGTCATTGTTGATATTTGAGTTGTCAAACAGAAACTGTTCGGTTAATTGTAATATGCTCAGTAAACACACTTATCACAGTGCTGCAAATTAAGTTTTACTCAATATTATAACAATTTGCGTATTTATTGCGCAATTATTAATTGAAACTTTATATGAAATATTGAGCTCAATGATAGGTTTTTGCGATTTACGCAATAAAGGTGAATATCTGAACACCGTATAATGATACCGAACGCATGTCTGTTCACTTAGTGCGAAAATATTTCGTATAGTTTACAGCGAAATATATTAAAATCTCGATATAACGCCTAAAATGTCAATAATAGCCGGTAAAACCTGCCGTAAACTGCCCATGTGACATATGTCCTCTTCTATATGTAAAGGATCTTATTAGTCGTTTTGCCTACTTCAGAGAAGAGCACTTTGTCCAACACAATATTCCGACTCTTACAAAAATGATCTGCCGTTTACGGATATTACAACTCCAATATGGCAGACACTGATGCACAATCAGATCACGTTTAGTATATATTTAGAGAGGATATGAACTCTTCCGCTGAATGCGGAATTCCCGTGAATCGTTATTTAGGATTTGTAAGCTTGAACGCGCCTACTACCTGGATGGAATTATCTATAGTATCCGTCTTACTGAAGTCGCCGTCCTACCTACCCGATATGCACACAAAATTTCATGAAAATCGCCGTCGTCTAGTAGGTAGTGTATTGGCTTATTAGACGTAAGGCCACGGTTCAAACCCCGGGTAAAACATCAAAACGAAATATGAAAAAATATTTCTCCGGCGACTTCCTCTCAGCAGATTTCTGGCAAAAACTCTGAGAGTAAATAAAATAGCCATGAAAAGTTTCTCAAAAATCTGTCGTTTGGAGTCGACTTTAAACTGTAGGTCCCGCCACTCATGTATAAAATTAACACACACAACATGAGTGGTGTGAGAAGCTAGGCCGTAGTCCTGATTGAAAGGTTGTAATGGCTAATTATGTATGTATGTATCCGTCTTACTCAATGCTCGTTGCTCGTCTGATTCTGAGGCTCGTAATACTCTTTTCTTCCATGCTAGGAGTGTAGGTGTCTACCAATTGTTTGTCGCTTTTGAGGCGTGATTGAACGGGAACGACGTGAAAACTGCCTTTAAATTTATTAGAATCTCACAATGTATCCAATCCAATTGAACCCAACAGAATTTTTAAAAATTTTCCAAACTTAAAATGTGCAAATTTGTAATTGACATTTTATGGGCATGAGTTATACTAAATGTTATTAAAATCATAAATGATGAATTCTAAAATGTCTGGTATTTGTCCAATCAACACATCATCAAATGCATAGTTTGCGATTCAATTCATTTTGTATAATTTTCAGTGGCGCCATCTATCGGAAATTAATCGCACCAATTTAGAAACCTCCGCCGACTTATGCTCAACAACTTTCCAAAAGATCATATCATGATCAAATGCACAGTTTACGATTTAATTCATTTTGAGTAATTTTCTAGGTATAACTTGATGGGGGACGGTTGTCACGCCCATTTTTGGTAGGATTCTCGATATCGACTCTGCGAACTTATTTGTCTACGATCAATATGTACCTAAATGCTAATGCCCTCTTAACATTTAGGAATATGAAATATAATGTTGTCCGATTCTCAGACCTACCCGATATGCACACAAAATTTCATGAAAATCGGTGGATCCATTTCGTAGGAGTTTAACTACTAACACCGTGACACGAGAATTTTATATATTAGATATTGGTAATGAATTTTATTTTTTCCATTCATTTCCTCTTCCGCTTATATTTTCTATGGTTTGTGCTCTCTGTTAAGCAGGTAACTGGTCCACCGTTACTAAAGTATACGTCAACAGTTTTAATTCTTATTTAATCTGCCCCCGTTTACGTCTTTTATTGGCCAAGATAAAGTCAAAAACATTCAAACAACCTTATGTCTCCGGAGTACTCACTTTATACTTGACCTCCTTATGTTGTACGAATACGAATGGCCGGTGAAATAAGAAGAAAAAGAAGAAGTAAAAACTTTCAAAATCATTTAAATTATGAAGATTATTCCCTCGGGTGTATTTGTTTGTGTTTGTGTTTATACGGTTGTTGTTGTTGTTGTCGTTAGCTAGAACAAGTGAATAATTAACAACAATTTTGTGCATGTACTGGTAGTGGTGGTAGTATATAAAAGTAAATATAAATGTAAATACAAAAAAAGTAATAAATTTATATTTATGTATGCGTGTTTGTGTTTGTGTTTGTGTATGTGTATGTATATTACTTCCGTTTCCTACGTTGTAAATGAAAATTTTGAAATTATTATTCAAATACACCAGCACCAGGCATCATTATAAACACTTTATAAAATATTTACACTGTAGACAATATTATTCTATTTGTATTGGGTCTTCCAAAAGGGGCATTACAAACGTTGAGAGTTGAAAACGGTCATCTTAAAGCTACAAATCAAATTATTTAATTTGCTTACTTAATTGGTCTTTACTACCCTTTTAGTCTGGATTGCAAATTAGCCGCTCACATTTAATTTAATCCATGAGTCTACTTCTTATAACAGATTTGAGAAACTTTTCACGGCAATTTCATTTACTCTCAGAGTTTTCGTTAGAAGACTGCTGAGAGAGAAAGTCGCTATAAGGAATATTTTTTCTTATCTCGTTTTGTTTGGAATGTCTAAGCTGAGGCTTGAACTTTTCTTCTAGTAAGCCAACACATTATTCACTAGTCTATCTAGGGATAGGTTCCTATATTAGAGGACAAATGGCGCAACGTCTTTAAATCTCTAGGACCAAGTGTTCTGGAGTTTGATGACTCCAACGTCAAACATAGCATGAGAGGAAATCGCCGAATAATTTATTTTCTTTCATATTTCGATTTGTTCGAGATGTTTGAGCCGGACAGCCGCAACTTCACATTTGTCAAGTCAGCTGATATTTTTTAAGTCTGTTCTGCCAAATCACCCTGGACGTATGTATATAGTATTCAATAGCACATGTAAATATTAAAATTGTTTTATCAAAATGGGTGTTCTGTATGGTTAACGTTCCGCGTACTTTTACGATCGTTATAATCTTTATACATATAATCGGAATCCACTTGTTCAGTAGACGATCGACCAAGATCTGTCCCTTGTCGCAACGCAAGATCTGCTAAAAACATCCCCGCTGTTCGTGAAAGTGTACAGGAGAATCCGAAACAGTCCATTTTGCGTCACTCACAAGAATTTGGCCTTTCTCAGACCCTAACTTGGCGTATTTTACGCGATAACTTGAGACTGCACCCGTACAAAATTTAACAGCCCCAGAAACCAAAGGTAAACGACCGCAGACAACGGCTTGTATTAGTTAAATTGTTTCTGGTGTAGTCAACAAGTGAAACTTATTTTTATAGAAAAATTATTTTCAGTGATGAGGCCCATTTCTAGATGAATGAATAGACAAAATTGTCGAATTCGGAACCATATCACCTGAAATGCAAGAGCGTCCAAAATGCTTTCCGATAAAGTTGCTGTTTGGTGTTGATATAAGACTGTCGGAGTCATTGGCCCATATTCCTTTGAGAACGATGCTTGGCCAGTCCTTAACGGAATGATTTGGACACCAACAACGTTGGTGTTTTCAACAGGATTACAGTACGTGTCACACAAATCATGCTAGATACACTGCACGAACGATTTGAAGGCATGGTCATCTCAGGAGGAGGTAATATAATAAATAAATTCGTTAGACTTTCTCCTGTGGGGTTTTTCTTAATTCTCAGCTGTATGCGAATAAGCTATAAATCACAGTGACACTCTCAGTCTCAAAACCGGAGAATCAGTCAAATTCAGATGAGTTTATGCCTCAGAGTTATGGAAAATGATGACATTATTTTGAGAAGCCGTGACGTTATATTCTACACATAATGACGGGTCAGACCCATCAGACCAAACGAATAAAAATTTCGATGATATCTCACACACACTTTTTTTACCATTTTCAAATTTAAAGAGAGGAAACGCTTAATAAAAGACCCAATATTTGTATATGCAAGCTGCGTTCTATATCTGTATTTGTATCGATGTGTATGAGTGTAAGTGTATAGTTTTTAAAGCATTAAATGATTTAGAAACATTTTTCCGCAACCCTCTCATATCAACTCATTTAGAACGCCCTGCTTAGTGGTGAATTTGGATCACGCTTGGTTTGTCAGTGTGTGTGCATATAGTGTTTGGTTTAGGAGAGGGCGTACATGCCGTTAAATGCCGTTAATTTTATTCACAGAAAAAACTTTAATTTCATTCAGCGTCTCTGAAATCCTTTTTTTTTTGTTTTGTTGGAATTTTAATCAAAAGCAGATGCACACCTAAATTTTTATTATTACCGTGGAGCATGAAAAGGGAAAGATTTTTTTGATTTAATGGAAATTATTACGAGGAATAAATAATAATTTTACATTAAATGTATGAAATTCTTTTTTTAAAAAGTTTATAATGAAATAGGAGTTCATTTTTTTTTCTACCACCTTTCAGCGAAAGTACATGCGTGTACATAGGCCATTCGCATTCCATTGTTTATACCAATTCGATCGCTTAATAAGCGTTCCATTTAGAAATCGTATTATTGTGTTCTGATACGTAACTCTGACATGATTGGTTACATCAGATGAAATTCTCTTGCTTTCAAGTCCATGCCAAATCAACAACTCTATTAAGTGATGGACCCAATGGTACATTGGTGATTGCTTTTTATATCTTTCCAGTTTCGTATTTTATAAGATCTCTCTTTCTTAGGCTGCCCGGTCATTAGATGCACATTTACAAGTCGTCGTATTCTAGTAGGTAGTGTGTTGGCTTATTAGACCGGAGCCGGTAGTTCAAAACCCAGCTCAAATTAATTATTTCCTTTGACGACATTTCCTCAGCAATCTTCTGACAAAAACTTTGACAGTAAATAAAATTACCATGAAAAGTTTCTCAAATATATCGGCCGGAGTCGACATTAAACGGCAAAAGCTCCCACCACTCATGTACTACCGGGTTGTAATGACCAATTAAGTGAATAAGTGTATTTAGATCGGAAGGAAGATTATCGTATGGTTTGAACTCTTTAGCGTTGAATCAGATAATCGCAGCACTACAAGCTGCAGTTCTGGGTATATGTTTAATACACTTGGTACCAGTGTTGCAAAATAGAAATTTTTAAATGGTACTGAACTATAACTGAAAAAGTACTTTTTTGCATCAAATGGTACTTTTGTAAAAAAATATTTATTTATACTTAATACACGTACGGAATGGAATGGAAAAACTAACGACTTATAAATATTTCTCATATGGAGAACAAAAAAAGTTTATTCGAAATGTAAAAGTCCTGTTTAGTCAAAATTCGACGGAACGTAACGGAATGTACGTTCATTTTAGCATATGTAGAGCGAATTAAATACTTACCGAAATTACATTACGGTTCGACAAGCGTTCTCATTGCTTTTCGTATTCTAAAAACGAATGTACATTGTATGGACGCTGGACTAACCGGGGTTAAAGACTAATTCTACCTTTAGCATTATGTTGAACATGTTAGTAACCTATATATATACTGAAAGCGTGGGGGGGGCACTGTGGTATTTTTAAATTTAAAAGTACTGAAAAAAAGTACTAAAGTACTGAATTTTTCAACCTTTTGGTACCTTTCCGATTTTTAACATTAACAATTTCGTCTATGCCAATCTGTTCTTATGCCATAATCAGCATAATGGCTGAATAGTCAAAAAATACGGGCAACTACCGACCATGTAAATAAAACTTAACCTTTAACCTTCTAGATGCTTTACTTGGTTTGCAGATGTACGGACAAAATTACAATTTCGTACAAATCGATGTTTGCTCTGTCTATCGGTATCCCGATAATTTATTATCGACCAATTTATACCATGAACACAACTCAGACAAGATTCGAACATTAATTTCCCTGACATTCTTAGAATTTTGGTAGGAAATCTTAAGCGTTGCTGCACAAAACTCTTGGAATTTCTTTCCGAAAAACCGATTTGGCTGTGATATGATTTCTAGTGTCGTATTCTCCTTATCGAAGCAAGTCAATAAAAGGAGGCCAATTATTGCAGGACAATCCCCTGCTAAAGTGTAATGCAGTAGTAAAGTACTCAGAGTAAAGGACACTTACACTCCTTTCGGTTTCTTATGATGTTAAAATAAAAGCAATAAATGTAGGTGAACAGATTCTTAGGTCATCATCAACCTTACTTAGCACTTGTGCGTTTGAAAGCTCTTGTAAAGACTCTTTTGTAGCCCCAACAATCTTATTTGATTTTTTCTTTCTTTCGTTTCCTTTCCTAGCATGTATTTTCTTTACTTCAGTTTCATTAAGTTTTTATAGCTAAGCAGGTACAGTCAATTGTAGAAAGTTCTAGAATGACAGGGTTGCCATCTATCGTTCCCTAGAAACAAAAACCTCTGTGAATGTATATTGGTCGTATTGGATGTAGTGATAAGCTGCTTTACTCATTGAGTAATTCTCTTTGAGAAAGGCAAGGGATGAAGTTGCCTATATTTTGGCTTTCGAAATGGATTATTTTAGAGGGGAATAAAAGCCCCATAACATTTTGTTTCGGAGATTATAGAGAAAGTTTATATCATCTTCTGTTAGAATCGAAGCGGGTTTGTAGTCAAATTCTGAAATCATTACAATGCACGAGATTAAGCCTCTAAAGAAACATATCGATGTAAAGATCACGATATCCCTGAAAAACTGTGGATAATGCGACTATCAAAATAGCTGTATTTAACGCAAAAATTTTTGATAATTCATAGCCATGGCTCTCAGCAGATTTCTGGCAAAAACTCTGAGAGCAAATAAAAAATTGTCTTGAAAAGTTTCACAAAAATCTGTCGTTCGGAGTCGACGTTAAACTGTATGAACCGCCACTCACGCATAAAATTAACGCACACATCATGAGTGGTTTGAGAAGCTAGGCCGTAATCCTAATTGAAGGGTTGTAATGGCCAATTATGTTTGTATGTATGTAATAGCCATGGCTGTGTTCATATTTCCATTACATCAGTTTCTTCTGATTAATTATTTCATAAAAATATACACAATTTTGTTGATCACTGTAAGCCATAAATTGCGTCTGGTTGAAACTCACACAGACTCAAGTGAAAGTGTTGAATTTATACTGTAAACCGCCTACTCGTACTTTGGTCTTCCGCCTGCCTGTTCATAGCACTGTGATAAGGAGTGATAATTGTTGTAGCTGATGTTATTGCTGCTGCTGCAGTAGCTGCTGTTGCTTCTATCATTGCTACAGTCACCGTTTCCTACTGAACTTCTCTATAAATTATTCGCTTTAGTCCTGTGCTCTTAATTGCACAATTATTGGGGCGTTATGCGAGTACAATTTGTGCATGTTTTCATCGCATCCTCTGCTGTTCACTGTTCAGTTCAGCTGCGTTCCGTAGCGGGTACATTTTCTCTTCAACTACCAGTGTATCTGTCAGTGTAGAAATTCTGATTGTGAATGGGCAATGGATACACTCGAGCAGTATTTGAGCAACAAAAAAAAAATTTTAAGAAAAAAAACAACAACAACATCGTTATCACCAGCGTTCTCACACAATCGCCACCATCACCACCACCATCATCATCATCATTATTATCATTTGCAGCATCAGGCTCATAGAAAATGCAAAGAGGACTCCATAAATGCAAGCAAAATTTATTTCGTTTGCAAAATTACATTCTATTGGTGGTTTCAAGTTGTGGGTCAAATGAAGTCCATTAAATAAATGAAAAACTTTATTTCCCTTTTTCCTCTTTTTTCCTTTTTTTTTTTTTTTTTTGAAAACATTATTTAAAACTCATTTCAATATGTCCACGGGTGCTTTAAAACACAATTTATTGCGACACTATGAACTATTTTCACATCGAATTTTCTCGCATTATTTTCAAATTTATGTAAATATTCTGCTAAAGGCTTGTATTTTATTTTTTCGTATCATTTTGGCCATTAATACTGACAATTAGGGGATAAAAACAAAATGGCGAATTATTTGTTTCCATTAAATAATAACCATTAACTGAGTTCAGTGTAAAGGAGGCACTAACTAGTCTCCTATATTAAATTAGTTGCCTGGCAAACAGTCTAAGCGAAATTTTCAATTCATTATTTGACTTAAGACAAATAAGGAAATCGTATTAAAGTATTTTAATCTGTTGAAACGTAAACATATTCCTCACAATGTCCTTTATTAAGCGAAAGTGTAATGAAAAGGAACCGGACGATAACCAGTAACCGTTTAAAATTCAATCACTGAGACCGCTTGCAAAAATAAGGTTAATTACGTGCGTTATTCCGCTATTGCATTTGGTTTAATTGGTTTAATAATACTCCTAGTCTGGAATCCAATTTCCAGTTTCAGCTCTTACTTTCAAATGATTACATTCAATTTAATACGACCCTAGCTGATAAGGTTTACTGGCTGAGTTGCAATCTGTTTCTGTAAAGTAAGAACACACTCCACTGGTTCTCCGAAGTAAACAGTCACCATAGCCTAGTAGGTAGTTTGTTGGCTTATTAGACGTAAAACCAGGGTTCAAACCCCAGGCCAGACATCAAAACAAAATTATGAAAAATATTTCTTCGGCGACTTCCTCTCAGCAGATTTCTGGCGAAAACTCTTAGAGTAAATAAATTGTGTGGCGGGACCTACTGTTTAAACTCGACTCCCAACGACAGATTTTTAAGGAATTTTTCATGGTAATTTTATTTATTCTCAGAGTTTTAGCCTGATTTCTGCTGGGGCATAGAAGCATATTTGTTGTACTTTAAGCCCTTCATAGTGTTTTTAATTTTATTCACGGTATTTATTAAAAAAAAAGATTAATAATACCACTGTCCTCAGCGTGCACTTTTTATACAACACTCCGTTATTACAACGGCTGTTGCTACAAAGGCTGACGTGCAGCATCGTTTTAAGCTCTATTTATACTGCATTGTTTTACATCTGTCTGGCAATATCGTATTGTTGTTAAATTCCTAGGTATAGGTTAGGTTAGAGGACGTTTACTTGTCAATTAAGACAAGTACAGTGCCCGGAGGTCGAATTGACCCATTGTACAACGTCCTAGTTTCTCACACCACTTATGTTGTGTGTGTTAATTTTATACATGAGTGGTGGGACCTACAGTTTAAAGTTGACTCCGAACGACAGACTTTTATTTTATTGAGAAACTTTTCATGGCAATTTTTATTTACTCTCAGAGTTTTTTGCCAGAAATCTACTGAGAGGAAGTCGCCGAAAAAATACTTTTTGTATTTTGTCTTTGATGCCTGGCCTGGGGCTCGAACCCAGGCTTTTGCGTCTAATAAGCCAACACACTACCTATTAGACTACGGCGACTACTTCCTAGGTATATGTTTCTATTTCTGTGTACCGTACGATGTGTGTATTTTGTTGTCGTATGTTGTTTACTTATTTTCGTTTAGTTTAATATTTAATCATTGTAACTATGTATAATTTAATTATCATATGCTTATTATCATCCGGGTTAATTTAAAATATTTTCATATGCTTCTAAATGCTTTTAAATGCATTACTGCATTAATATCGATAGAGAGAATTCATTTGATTTTCATTAAAAAATAATGTATAACCCATCTCCATTTCGCACGCCAAATCCAATTTAATGTTATTTTTAATTAAAAATAATAATTTTTATTCAGAATTTTATGACCGTATTCGTTCGTTCTTATTCATTCATATAAATTCGTTTCATATTAATACCACTCAAGTATTTAAAACAAAATTTATTTCCCGTTTATAAATGCGCTGGTGATGTAAAAAAATTGTGCATAAATGTATGCGAATATTATGTGCGGATTATGACGAGTTAATGGATAATAAAACAAAACAATAAAATAGTTTCGCACAATAGGAGAATAATTGTGTACTAGGGAACAGATGAACAGTTGCCCGAAGCTTCGACAGCTTGCTGAAGTAGTTCTAACACTTCCAACTTATACGTCACATTTGGCACTTAAGTGTTCTCTCAGCGGTTTGTTATGCAAAGTTTCTCAAATCTGTCGTTCAGAGTTGACGTTAAACTTTAGGTCCCCCAACTAACCTAACTAAAAGGTTGTAATGGTAAATTAAGTAAGTATCCTGTGAAATATTGGGGTCGTTATATTTTCCACATCTATTATAGAAAAAGATAAGAATTCGCCACAGGCTTATGGAAATATTTGTAAAGTTTTGCGGAGTCATTGCTATTCTCTCGTTTTCGATCTGAGAATTTTGATGCTTTTTTGAAAGAAGTCGCCGTAGTCTAGTAGGTAGTGTGTTGGTTTATTAGACGTAAAGCCAGGGTTCAAACCCAAGGCCAGACATCAAAACAAAAATATGAAAAAAATATTTCTTCGGCGAATTCCTCTCAGTAGATTTCTGGCGAAAACTCTGAGAATAAATAAAATTACCATGAAAAATTCCTTAAAAATCTGAGTCGACTTTAAACTGTAGGTCCCGCCCTTCATGTATAAAATTAACACACACAGCATAAGTAATGTGAGAAACTAGGTCGTAATCCTGACTTAAGGGTTATAATGACCAATTATGTACTCGTATGTATGTATTGTATGGTCAATTTAGAAATCGAAGTTAATTTATAAGAAAATATTATTTTCATATTTCATTTTGATGTCTGAACCAGGGTTTGAACAGTAGCCTTACGTCTAATAAGCCGACACACCACCTACTAGACTACGGCGACTTACCATATCATCACAGAGGAGCAAGCAAAGCAAACACACAACCTTCTAGTGAGTATTGTAGTGTTCGTACGAGTTATGATAATGTAATAGTACTTATCATCACTGTTATAATGTACCATCTCAAAATCACTCCATAAAGATACCGTTAAATCTGGTGATTTATATTCTTAAAATATCTTCAATTTTTATGTTTTTGTTTTTATATTTTGTTATATTTAAGTTAGTCTTATAAGAACTCTTAAAGAATAAAGTCAATTTTGTTTTCAAAATTAAAATAAATTGTTTGTAATTTAAATTACATAACTGGCGCAGTCTTAAAACGAACCGAAATTTGCATTTAAATGAATTAAATAATAACTTTAGTTATTTAAAATTAAAAAATATAAAATATTGTGAAAAACATTCTACATAAAATAAAATTGTGAACAATATCGACTAAAAACTTAAAAATTTTGTGAAACCAATTTGTGCATTTTGGTGCTATTACTAAAAATTTAAAAACCCTAAAGCAAAACCTGTTTTTTTAATTAACAAAAACAAATATATTAAAGTGTGACAAGTGAAAAACATTAAAAGAAAGTGATAGTGAGTGACCATCAACCTTTAAGATGGTTGTTTGTAAAGTCACAATGTAAAGAATTAAACCCTAGACTTTATAGATGGATTATAAAACTAAGCGACTTTAATCTAACTGTTAATTATTTGAAGGGAAAAGACAATCAGATTGCCGATTTTCTCAGTAGAATTGATAATAATTCTGATGATATTAATGTTTTAAATACTTCCCCATCTTCCTCTCTATACAATAATATTGATGACTGTGCAACCATTCATTCTCAACTGGAGGAAAGTCAAAATCATATACCGATTTTGGATACAGTCGTAAACAGGTTTAAAACGCAGCTGATTTTAACTGATAATAAAACAAGAGAGGTTATGAATGTTCACGGAAATAGAAAAATCTACATTAGTTCATCCGATTTAGAGAATAACCTTGAAAGTATATTGTTGCGAAATTTAGAGAAAGGAAAAATTGGAATTTTTACGGAACTTAGTGATAATAAATACAATATTTTACAACAGAAAATTATCGATTTATTTGATGGCAATAGCTCAATTAAATTTGTAAGATGTTCCTATAATGCCATGGATATGACCTCTGAAGACGAAACATATAAACAAATACACAATTATCACAGAAATGAAACAGGACATACTGGTATCAGTGAGAACTATAAAGGTCTAAAAAGAATCATATATTATCCAAACCTTAAAACCTTAATACAAAAGTACGTAGATAATTGTGATACTTGTAATCGATCAAAATTTGATCGTAATCCTATAAGGCCAAAATTCAAATTAAGTAAAACTCCAAATGATATTAACCAGATAATTCATATAGATATTTATACAAATTCCAAATTCAACTTTCTAACGTTTTTAGATAAATTTTCAAAATTTGCAACAGCCTCTTATTTAGAAGATAGAACCAACCAGACTATAATCGAAAAGTTAAGATTATACAAGTCTTTAAAAGGTCAGTTCGGTAAACTAATTACGGACAATGAGTTTAAAAGTGTCAATATTAAGGAATATTTAAGGAATGAAAATATAGAATTACATTTGGTAAAAGCAAATAGTCATACAGGCAACTCCGATATTGAGAGGTTTCATAATACTCTTTGTGAGAAAATTAGAATTTTAACTATTGAGGAACCATTACTGGGTGTAAAAGATAAGATGAGTAAATCAATTGAGTATTACAACAATAGTCATCATTCAGTATTGAGAGAAAAACCGATTAAAGTTGAACAAGGGTATTGTAATAAAAACAAAATTTATGAAATAATAATAATTGAAAATAAAAATCAATATATAGGTAAAAGAAATAGTAATAGAGAAGAATATACTGAAAAAAGAGATAAGGGATATATAAAAAATTACCAGTCATTAAGGCATAAAGAACAACCTAAATTTAGATTAAGTGAATTACAAAATGTACATAACTCGAATATAAAAAAAGAAACGAAGTATAATGGTGTTATAAATATGAATAATATTTAAGAATATCTTGAAATAATTGTGTAAATAATAACATTTAATATAATAATAATATTTTGAATTTTTGGATTATTATTTAGAGTTAATGAAAAATATTGAATTATTTAATTAAAAACATGTACGAGTACACATATAAGTAGCTATCTTAAAATAGTAAAAAAAATCATTATAATTATAATTTAAACTTTTAATTTCTAAATATTTAAGAACAATTATAACTAAGTTTTTTTTTCTATATTTCAATAAATTCTAGAGAGTTTCTTATCTTTGTGGGGGAGTAGTTATGATAATGTAATAGTACTTATCATCACTGTTATAATGTACCATCTCAAAATCACTCCATAAAGATACCGTTAAATCTGGTGATTTATATTCTTAAAATATCTTCAATTTTTATGTTTTTGTTTTTATATTCTGTTATATTTAAGTTAGTCTTATAAGAACTCTTAAAGAATAAAGTCAATTTTGTTTTCAAAATTAAAATAAATTGTTTGTAATTTAAATTACATAACTTACGCGATGAGTACTTCAAACTTTGAATATGAGTAGTACGAGTATGATATTAAAATAATTATGAATGCGTATAAGTATCAGAAATTATGAGTATGATTCAAATCTACTCATCTTTTTGAATACTCATTGCTGATCTCTGATCAGGACCAAAGTTGCTATGATCCGTTTTCCCTCCCAATGCCAGGCCAACACACATTTTTGATAAACCAAACTTTCTTAACTTGTTTTTTTTTGGAAATTTCTCTGTAATAATTCTCACTTTCTTTTTTTTAAATTTCGGTTAATCATATAATGTCAACAATCAGACAATCACAAAGCACCTACAGTCTCTGGTGGGAATCGAACACACGGCCTCGGCATTTGAAGTTTAGCACACTACCAACCAGACCGTAGGGGCTTCCCAAAAAAATGTTCCATAGAGTTCTGCGAAAACCAATTTTTTCGCATGGAAACATTGAAGTTCAGTACTATTGGAATAATAGCTTTAAACCGAAATTCGGCTAAATTTATCGTTTTTATTTTATGTTCGGTTAAATAAAGCACATTTGAAATATAAGAGAAAGAAGTTTTATTTTTGATCAAATTTTTAATCAAACTTTTTCAAAAACTGCCTCCACATATTCCATTTCGTTTTTTTTTTTTTGAGAGAGAATTTTATGGTGGAAAAATCTTTGAAAAGATAAAGGATTGGTAAGCAGATCTGGATTCTAATCAGTTATACGAACGTTAACGAAAGTAGTTGAGATAAACCGCGTAAAATTTAAATTTTAATTCCATTATTCTCTCATATTTAAGTGTCGTTTTGTCTTAATGCACAAAATACTCATTTCCTGTTTGCATTCTCAAAATCCTTTTGCCACTTATTGGCCTTTATGGTCTGTTGAATTGAAACCATCTTCACTGCATCGTATTGCTTTTGATTGCAGAGCAAGTGAAACAAAAAAAAATCACTGAAACTACTTCAACTAATTAATGCTCATTCTAGTGCCATTAATAATTGGCTTTAATTAATTAAAACAATTCGTTGGTTTAAGTTTTATACAAACAACGGAACAAGGAACAGACGGAGAACGCAAAAAACTTCTGACTTTAAGCACTTGCTGTTTGGAGTGGAAGAAGACGGGAAAAATAAACGCAGACACTAACAAAAACTCACGGGTATTTATTTAAAATTAAAAAAAAAGAAAACAAATTTTTCCACATTTTTCCAGTTTTCATGTTCAGCATTTTCTTTGATCCCAACGAATTGGGATGTTTTTTTTGTCTTGAGTCGGAGGTGGGAATCTTCGTAAGACGCTTTTGTTCCAACAACAGAGTGCACGATTCACCATCGCTGGTGCCTACGTACTAAATCCACACGTTATATTATTATTCTTCAATCACTCTACCCCCGCGGGGTATTACTTGGCGGAGGGCTGGTTAGCTTTAAGGCTTTATCACCTTCGTTCCTCCAACCCTCGGATAACCCCAGCATAACTTCAGCCATTCTCTAGCTGTATTGGCTCTATAGAATCCTAGAATTCAACACCCCTTCCATAAGCTGGTTTGGTCCAAAACTTGTTTTCCCGGGACATCTAAATCTGGGGCAGGATGTTAGATTGTCCCCCGCATCTTCCTCGTCGTCCACACAGTTTGGGCATATAGGGGAAGTATCATGTCCAAATCTGTGCAGGTACTTCCTGAAGTATACATGACCAGTTAGGAACTGGGTCATGTAGAAATTCAGCTCACAATGTTCGTTCTCCATCCAAGGGGTTGTGTTCGAGACAAGGCGAAATGTCCATCTTCCCTTTAAACTGTTCTCCCATCATGACTGCCATTTGTGCATAGAGGTCCTACGAGACGGCGAAAGTATATCCTCTTCATCTCATCCGCTAATATGTCTGTCGGTATTGCTTTCGCCAATACTAGTACCGCTACATCAAACACTATTCTGAAACCACTTGTCTGTCTAATCGCACTTAGGCAATACACAGACGACATTTTCCTTCTCGTCGTCACCACGGAGAGTGCCTCCGACCATATTGGGCAAGCATATACCATTATCGAGGTTACAACGATATTATCCTCCTCTTAAATGGACTTGGTTCTCCAATATTTGGCATCATCCTCGCCAGTGCTCCCTGGGTTACAGATGCATTTTCGCTGATGGACTTCATGCTCCTAGAAGTTCAACCTGTCGTCGATAATCACTCCCAAGTATTTTATTTTATGGCCCTCTATGATATTAGTGCCCCCACCGATCACTTCCATCTTCTCCACCATCTTCCAACCACTTATCAAGACGGCCTACGTTTTATGTACAGCAAGCGTCAAACCTGCCACGTCAAGCCAGGGTCCAACTTTTCGATTCGCTAAGTTCGTCTTCTCTTTTATTTCCTTTACCGTCTTAGCGACCGAGACTATGGCAATGTCATCTGCAAAACGTACGAATGTAGTCCCGTTAGGTAATTGTAGTCAAAGTATTCCATCCTACATACTATTCTACAATAGTGGCCCAAGTACAGAGCCCTGCGAAACGCCCGCCGTCACCCTAATTGGGATGTGAGTTAGTGTGTGTATGTGTGTCACTGAGTGTTAAAACGCTTTAAATAAATTCCATTAAAATTTATTGAATTATTTAAAGCTGCAAACAAATGTTATTAAAAAAAAAAGAAAACATTTTTTTAATTAAATCAACGCCAATGGAATTTCAGATAGAAAAATAAATTTATTGCAGGATATTCCAATGAAATTGTTTGTCATTTTGCTACACACATCGCCATCATCATCATCAAATCGTTATCATAATACCAACCTGCAGTTATGCCGCAGACAGGAAATAAATTGTGGCACTTTTAAATGCTTTAATGTCATTAAACGAGTATGAATATTTGAACGACTCAGAATATCAATAGATTCAGACACTCGGGCGTATTATTTTGCAATTAAAAATAAATTTAAATTCACACTGGCACTAGCACTGGCACTGGCATTGGCATTTGAAATGCCAGATGGGAATCGTATTGGAATTGAACAGAATGATACACAGATGATATCATCATATTAAAAGCACATTTCAATTTTATAAAAATTTCAAAACCGTTCCTCAGTTGGTCAACCTTTGCGGAATTCGTCTTAATAGCTCCAATATGAGTTCCAAATGGCGACGTGGATTACTTTATGTATCTCGAAAACGTTTTTGGAATAGACGAGACGGTGACGATGCCGGTTTAACAAATCTGAACTCAACAAAGTACGTCCCAAAATAAAAATCTTTAACTGACATGAATGCGAAACATGAAAGATAACCAAGTCCACTACAATTAAATTGCAAGTGTTTCTAAGTAAACGTCTGGCAAAATTCCATTTCAAATGACTTCAGTTAGCAATCAAAAATAAATTTTAAAAGAAATTTTGCATTGCCTCCGCAAAATTATTAGATCCTCAAGACAAGTATTTATTTTTATTTATTTATTTATTTATTTATTGATTAACTTCAGTACAACAAGCATTTAATCTTATTTAATAGTACTGTTTTTATATTGTTATAATTAAAGTAATAGTTATATATACACTCCCCGAAATATTTATAAGACCAAACGTATTTCTCGAAAAACTTAAAATCTTTTAGACCAATTCGTACAATTTTTGGGTTAAATATAACTAACAATAAAATAAATCCTTTTATGTAAAAAAAGTATTTTTTTTTCTTTATTTAATAAAAGGATAACACAAAATGAATTTCATTTTCGAACGAAAAAATTATAAGACCAATATTAAATAATGTTCAACTAAAACTAAAATAACAATGATAAAAAACAACTATTGAGTAATTTTTGTATTTATTAGTAACGAGTGTGTCCACCAATTTTCTAAATAATATAGAAAACTATGGAAAGAAGAAGAGAACTGGGAGGACGCCCACGCTATCTGAACGAGATATTCACAATATAAAGCGATTAGCAGCAAACAGCTCGATATCTCCATCAGAAATAATACGTTTGTTGGATCTTAACATAACAGTAAGAAGAATACAACAAATTCTACATTCAGATCCGCACTTAAAATACTGCAAACCAGCCTATAAGCCTAGCCTAAATAAAAATCATAAAAGATGCAGACTGGACTTTGCAGAAAAATACCAATATTGGGAAGAAGAATAGGCTTCAGTTATTTTTTCTGATGAAAAAAATTTAATTTAGATGGTCCAGACGGTTCCCAAAAATATTGGATGGATTCACGTAAAAAAAATCAACGAATGTCGCGAAATTTCGGTGGATGCATCGTAATGGTTTGGGCTGGGATTTCGACTACGGGAAGGACTCCAACTAAAATGAAAAACGAGAAGTATATTGAATTATTAGACGACGTTTTAATTAATTTTGGGGATGATTCGTTAGGCAATAATTGGACAGGATAACGCCACAATCCATAAATCAAAGGCAACAAAATCGTTTCTGCCGTCCAGAAACATACCAGATTTGGATTGGCCGGCGTGTAGTCCAGATCTAAATCCGATAGAAAATTTATGGGCAATACTATCAGACCAAGTTTTCAAAAATAACACCTAGTATAAGGATGTAAAATCTTTAAAAAGTGCCATCATAAGAGAATGGAGTAGGATTGCTCAAAATTGCATTGAAAATTTAATAAATTCTATGCCCCGTCGACTTCAGGAAGTCATTATTAATCACGGTGGACACAGTCATTACTAATAAATACAAAAATTACTCAGTAGTTGTTTTTATCATTGTTATTTTAGTTTTAGGTGAATATTATTTAATATTGGTCTTATAATTTTTTCGTTCGAAAATGAAATTCATTTTGTGTTATCCTTTTATTAAATAAAGAAAAAAAAAATACTTTTTTTACATAAAAGGATTTATTTTATTGTTAGTTATATTTAACCCAAAAATTGTACGAATTGGTCTAAAAGATTTTAAGTTTTTCGAGAAATACGTTTGGTCTTATAAATATTTCGGGGAGTGTATATATGTATGTAAATTTCACAAAAAAAGCAAAATTATATTAATTAAATTTAAGTTAGCCTTAAATTTAATTGAATTAAATGGTAAATCTTAAAGACAAGATAAATGTGTTAAAATTGCAGTTTTAAATTGCATTACATTGCTTTTCAATTGAATTTCTGGCGGAAGTTGGTTCCATGAACGAATTGCATTAACATAAAAGTGCCGTTCAGACACCTGTTTCTGGAACCTTACGGCGTTTATCCTATAGCCCCTGTTAGTTCTGGAAAAATTTAGTCTAGTAAATAGATAATTCGGTTCCCCTGAATAAACAATCTTGGGTAGAAACATTAGCATAGCGATATTTTAAGAGGTTTTCCAGTGTCATGTCATAGATTTTGTAGGCAAAAAACGATATACTACTATATCTAGTGCGTCCAAAAATATATCTTGCAATGTTATTATACGTCACGTTAAGTGTATTCCTGCTGACAGAGTCCAAACCCGCAAAAAGCTCACATCCATATAAGAGGGTTGGAATCAGGTATGTCTTCGCCAAGAGCATACGTGTATTAACAGGCGTAAAGGACTGAGTCCTGCAAAGATTCCTGAGCATAGCATAATGTGGACCGTCTGGTACAGATCATTAGAAGCTAATCGCCGGGTCTCAAACAAGTCAAACGGCGTTTGATAGAGCCAACCATATTGAATGCTTGAATTAAATTATAATATTTATGTCGCTCTTAACTTTATCTCTGCCTTTCATGTTGCAAAGTTTTGAAAATTTGAGGGTAATGGTATGCTTAATGACCATCTACGTCATTGTCCTTTACATAGAGGTCTGAACACCAAGAATTTGTTTGTTTTGCCAATTGAAAACAGAAAGAAATTCCCTGGATACCATAAATTTGTAGTGGGGAGTGTGTTTGCAATTTTTTCCAATCGATGAAATAAAATACCGCTGTGGCCCCGTGTATGAATAGTTTAAATTCCATTTATTTTATTATTTTTTTTTAGTTCGTATTTTATTTTTATTTAGCATTTTAAATTTCAATTATTCATCTCTCAGTCTCGCATAGAAAATGTTTGTCTTGCCAAATTTCAAAATTTATTCCAATTTCAAGCATTTTTATTGCTCTTGCCAGTTCATGTTCATGTTTCATGTCCAAATGCTGTCTTATTGCTCTTGATAAATGAATGTTTATTTTGTACACTCACACATACGTATATACCCATACATACACATACAATATATATGTATGTATGTATGTCCAATATGTTTAAACAAATATTGTATTCAACAAATGTGTACAAATTTGTACCAACATGCTGATGAACAACATGATGCTGTATCATTAGCATGAATGAGCGAGCGAACGAACAAACAAACGATTGAACCATCGAAGGAACGAATGAATGGAATGAATGAATGCATGTTTCAATAATTTGTTATCGAAATCTTAATGACACAAGTATTTAGGCCATGACAAAGCAGGCCAAAACTAATCTTTTCCTTGTTACCAATTGATATTGGAAATCCTTTAAGCAACAACAATGACAACCCCAAATTTTGCATACGTTCGCCAAACAAGCAAATAAACAAACAAACACGTTGTACTACTTACTGGTGGTAGGACAACCCAATTTATTTAGAAGCCAAGCAAAATTTTTTTTGCTCATCCAATCCAATCAAACCATTTCATTGGAACTACTGCTACTGCAGGCCATAAATAAATGAATTGTGTTTTGTTGGATACAAACCTTTCCACATATAAACAATCAATTTCTCCAAAAAAGAGGGAAAAAATCACATGAATTTTGTGTGTATGGATGTGTGTGTGATATTTTTTATACTTCCAATTTCACAATTTTTTATGGGGCGGTAACGGAGAATGCCAAGAATTTTCAGTCCTAAATTGGTTATGTAAATAAAATTTATCACAGTATTTTGCATTATTGACATATTCAAAATACCTGGGGGAGAAATCTGTAGCAAAAAAGTCTTAACATCACAACAACTAATGTTTTATTATGTTGTTTTTCTACTACTTTTCAATACAGAACCTTCTTTTCGTTTTGATTTTAAATTTACAAACAATTTAATTTACAAACTCTTAAATGAACTCCTAGTAGAAGCTTCTGATAAACTACGCTCCAGTAATCGTAGAACATTGTGATTAATACCTTGAAATTTAGAAGACGTTTATGTGATTGTCGCCGTAGTCTAGTAGGTAGTGTGTTTGCTTATTAGACGTAAGGCCAGGGTTCAAACTTCAGGTCAGGCATCGAAACGAAAATATATAATAAAATATTTCTTCGGTGACTTCCTCTCAGCAGATTTCTGGTAAAAATTCTGAGAGTAATTAAATTGCCATGAAAAGTTTTTCAAATAATATGTTGCTTGGAGTCGACTTTAAACTGTTGGGCCCGCCATCGTTGACACTCCTCTCGTAGATAGGTATGCGGGTGGGACGAAGAAAATGGACCTTCACACAATAATTTTATCCTATCCTATGTAAGCCTTGGGTTCTCTAAATTAATCTCGTGTAATTCTCCAAATATGTCAGTTAAATATCCCGCCCCTTTATTTCGATCATTTCCTGGTGGCGGAAAAATCGTTAATCGCCCTCTTACAGTTCAAAACAATCTTACACCAACGCTACGTGCCGCACAGCTCATGCCACATTAGATATTTTACTCAAACGAAATGAGGACATGGTTACCTTACACGAAGGTGATGTGAATTGACTACCGAGCACATGCGATTTGACACCATTAGACTTCTCTTGTGGGGTTTTCTTAGATTGCAGGCATAGCTGTCAGATAAATGAGGCACCAAATCGTCAAAAATTTGAGAAAAAATCGTCAAAGACGTTTATTGAAATCGTCAGAAAAAATAAATAAATAAGGATGCCCTGGTAGTCTAGTGGGTAGTGTGCTAGGCTATTAGTGTGAGGGTTGTGGGTTCGATTCCCACCAGAGACTCTGTTCTGTGACACTACACCGAGTTACTTCGCTCGTATATAATTAGGATATAATTTATAATTGTATTGTAATTAATAAAGAAATAAATAAATAAATGAGAAGTTTCTGAAAACCAAAATTATTTCTTTGTATTGTAGTAAAAGAATAAAGTCAGCGTATGTACATATCTGAGTTCAAAAATAAAACATTAAAAAAATTTGTTTGAAATTAAAAGCTAGCGTCCCTCATCTTCATTTATTAATTTTTTTCCAAAAATACAGAAATTTTATATTATTTAAAAAAAAAAATTGTTTAAAGTTTACACAGCGTTGTTTATTGACACATAAGCGCAGCAATAATATTACATCATCTTAATCTATGGGTGGTGTAAATATTAAGGAGTCAGAAGCTCTTGACATTCTGAGCATGAAAATTCAGTGTAATGTTGGCTTCAACCGACACATTTTTCAGTTCCTTCTTAAGATCTTATCATCTGATCTTTCTATTTACACCATTTATAACCTACCGAGAATGGAATACAACTCTCGTGTATGGGTCGGTGCCTCAACGTCTATTTTGAGGTTTCTCGACCGTGTACTGGAGATGCCGTAGTAGTTCGTTAATGACGATAGTGTATCCAACTCCGTTGATTCATTGGAGCATCGTTGCAATGTGCTTTGTGTTTCACTGTTCTATCGCTACTACAAAAGGATTTTGCTTGAACGAAAAAGGGGAGTTTTTCCCGAAAATCATGTATTCCTACGTAGCGCTCGTCTTTCTCGGCTAGCACATCCGTATGTGGTGGATTGACCAGTGGATCGCACACTGCATTACAGTAAAAATACGTTTTATAGTCGGACTATTCTTATGTGGTACTCAATTCCTGCAGAGGTCTTTCCTGTTACTTATGGTATAAAAATATTCAAGTCTAGTGTCCGTAAACACTGTTCTCTCTTTCCTTCTTCCCATAACATACTTTCATAGTTCCAGACACAATGCCATCCATCTCCTGAGTGTTGGTCGTACGAAAAAAATAACCGTATTCCGATGGTAATATTAGAAGCTAACTTGAATTGTCTGCAATGACAAGTGATAAATTATTCTCAACTACAAGGTTTTTTAAGAGTTGTAATTTTTTGGATTTTAAGGGGTTAAAAAGGAATAACACACAGAAAAATCATCACAGGCATTCGAAAGTAACTTAAAAATATAATACTTTTCTCCTTGTTATTACTAACCTAAATTTGCAATAGTAACAATTGCAAAGTAAATATAAAGCTAAATAGGCTTTTAATATACAAAAGTAAAGAATATGATGTACATTTTTCATTTTCAAAGATCGTCAAAATAAGGGCATAAATCGTCATATCGTCAATATGATATTTTTGGGGCACAAAATCGTCAAAATGACGACAAATCTGGCCGCTATGGTCGCAGGTGTATGCGCATAAAGCACAAACTTCGGCGGTTCCCAAAATTAACATAAACCATGCCGTCGATTAAATTTAGCGTGATTTATTCGCTAAAACCATGAAATATTGGATATTTCAGATACGCTCCACTTATTGTCGCTTTGGTAGGCATTTGTACGATGTTATATTCAGCACCTAATGGAATCAATAGATGTTACAAACGAATAAAAAATTACGATGATAGGAAACACTAATTAATGAAAGATCCGATGGTAAAAATTGTTCAGCCGCAGAGTCTATTTCTTTATCTTTTATCTTTTGCCATTAAATCTTTTTTAAGTTTGCAAATCCGACAAAGTTTAAATTCCCAAAAAAGCTGCTTGATGGTTAGGTTAGGTTAGGTTGGAATGGTAGCATTGATACCCAAAGCTCACATGAGCGCACATAGCGAGCCGTTGTGACGCCACGAATAAGCGCAGTTCCCGTACTGACCAAATTCCACCGAACTCATAGAAGAAATTGGATAGGTCGGGAGCTGATTGTAACTATCACAGGATAAAACAATAATTTTATTTTTCTTTATTTTATCATTCAATTGTTCCAATAAAAAATTCAGATGCCACGCGGGCTTGCCTACAATCTACTACTCTTAGACTTCAACCCACCAATTGAACTGCTCCTTTACCTCAGTTGTAAAATGGTGAAATCATGTCTCATCCATGGTTACGAATCGACACAAATACTCGGCTTTATGGTATAGCTAAACGCTCCATAGAGTCTCGTCGTTTTATATTGTGAACAAATACGACACCCATCTTTCGTAAAGATCTCTGATCATTAAATTCGTGGTCAGTAGCACAAACTTAAAAGCACATTTCAATTCTCATTCAGTGTTTCGATCTCAATTTTAAAACCGTTTCTTAACATCTTGACATCTCAGTTGGTCAACTTTTACCGCGTTCGTCTTGATACCTACTGATGCCTTGTTTAAACACAGTTGGCAAACATTTTATAGCCTTAAAAAACACCCGAAAATTAGAAATCTAGGTCGACTTTATTTTTGCTTGGTTTGGCATCGTTCATAACGGTGAATTATAGTTTCAATGTTCAAAAATCATTGAAATCGATATTTTTGAAATATAAAAACAAAACAACGTAAGACATAAACTTCTATATGTAAATTCAAGATAATTTTGGATTCTTACAAAAGTTTCAGTGCTCATCTCTAATCCTTTTTAAATCTTCCTTACACCACTATGCTCTTAATTCAACGCATACAAACTTAATGCTAACAAATTCAATACCGACTAGACAGTTAAAAGTCCTCTAAAAACCACAACGCAATTGATAGCCAATAAAAGTTAAAGTCATCATAACGCAATAAATATTTCTGCCAAACACGGATAACCCCGAAATAACGTTTAAGAGAAATTTGTTGTCCAATCTCCTAAAAAAGAACCAATACTCTTTAGAGTAAACCAAACGCTGAAGCTAGAATTTGTCGAATTTGTACGTTCATTTATAACATAGGAAAATAAGGCATATGCTTCACGAGATCATATTACATACATGCATAATTGCTCATTGCAACCCTTCAGTCCGGATTACGACCTAGCTTCTCACACCACTTATGTTGTGTGTGTTAATTTTATACATGAGTGACGGGAACGAAATCCCAGTACGTTTGGTTAATCGTCCTCATTGTCTTTCACATGCAAGAAACGAACTCAAATTTCATTACGTTCCGTGAACGTTTTGCCAATTCTAGATTAGTTCATATTAAAACCAGATTTTTCAATCAGAAGCTTTAGTAGAATTTCTCAAATTTTTTTACCATACAATCGAATAAGAGAAATGCTGACTCTGAATATTATAACGAATAAGCAATCGTATTCAATGTTTACTTTAGAAAAGCCTTTAATTAGCTGTTAAAAAAATTCACACCTTATCCTCCTACTGTGTAAACAACTAATCGGCAAACCATTTGAACGAAATAAACGAAATCTGATAAGTTTGTACAGCCAACTAGGCAAATAACAGACGAATTGCCTTGCAAATTAAAAGCACAGCCAAATAGTCAAAATTATACCCAACATTATTTATCATCAAATTATTAACACTTATATTGACTATTGGATTCCATTTGAAGACATCCTCGAGTTGGGAAATTCCTGCAACTTATTATTGCCATTTTGAATTTATTTTAAGAAATTCTTATATCCCATCCGTTTTTTTTTAATTACTCGTCTTCATATCCATCTTTTTGTTTTAATTCTTATCTTTTTTGTATTAAATTTTCTTACAGAGCCGATCGCAATCATGACAATTATTTGACTATCAAAGAGCTGGCACAGTACATAAATAAAAATATTGTAGACCATATAGACGAAGCCATACGATTGAATCCACGTGAATTTCGACGCGTTGATATATCACCAGCCGATGGCCTTGTAACATGGGAAGAATATCATCGTTTCTTTTTAAAGGAACATGGCATGACCGAAGCCGATATTGATGAACACAATGAAATAAAACACACCGCCTTAAATCGCAAGGCCCGTGAGGATATGATGCGTGACAAGGCCAGATGGTCAGAGGCTGCAAGAACCGATCTTTTTACCTTAACCATCGATGAATATCTATCATTTCGTCATCCCGAATCGAGTATATCAAACCTATTGGAATTGGTGGACGATTTATTGCGGCAATTCGATCAGGATGGTGATGATCAGCTGAGTATAGAGGAATTCTCCGAAGTAAATATGGCAGACGATGATGATTTGATAAGGAAATCATTGATATCGAAAACGGTTGTAGAGAGAAGAGAAGAATTCAAAAGAATTATTGATAAAAATCAAGATGGCAAAGCAGATCGCGGTGAACTGCTGAATTATGTAAATCCCAAAACACCCAGATATGCTTTACAGGAAGCGGCCACTCTATTCAGTCTATGTGATGATAAACGTGATGGCAAATTGACTCTTAAAGAGGTGAGGTCTAAAGCACCGTGTTACTAGGCTTTGTAAAACAATAATTTCTTGTTTAATCTTATCTTTACAGTTAATTTCAAATGCTGAAATATTTTTAACCTCGAAAATGATCGATACTGCCCAAAGTTTTCATACCGAATTTTAATTTCCAATACTTTGGTTTCATGACTAATATACTCATCGTCTAAATACTCGTATCCTCCAAATCGTACTCATGCATATCTTTTTTAAAAACAAACTTAAACAAGAAAAAAAAAAAGAAAAAAATCTAAATTTAAGTCAATTTGTTACACTGTTTGTCTTTTTTTTTTTTGATAAATTTTTTATTTTTCTAAATTTTACTTCAGCTCTATTATTTGTAATAATTTTTGTAAATATTTGTTTTAAATACACAAAAAAAACAAAAAAAATAATTTTTTAGCAATATTTCTATTTTTACGGAATAAAAAATCATTTTATAAACAAAAAAAGACGAAAAATATTAAACTAAAGCGTAAAAGAATTGTGAAATTTTATAGTGATATTATATTTAAGTTCTTACAACAATACGCCCACACACACAGCCACGCCCACTCACATAAAGAGACACAGCCATACGAAAAAAATACTCATTAAAAAATTTATAAAAAAAAATATTGAAATTGTACTCGTATTTGTATATTAAAATCGAATAAAAATGTAATAGAAAAGCAAAAAAACTTATCAATCTTTTAAACGTGAAATATTAACCATTTAAGGACCGTATTTATCCCAAATTTAAGCGGCACTGAAACGATCGGTATACCCCACAAGTACCCCTAAGGATTTTTGCTTAACTCGAACGATACAAATCCCCTGCCATTTAGAAAATAATTAACGAGATTCCTCAGTAACGAGCGGATTCTAGTGATGAACGATAATTGAACATTTTTTTTATTTTGCAAGTGCATTCCTGAGAACAGCTCAGAGATGAATTTGAATGATTCGGTATAATCGGAGTCATGGGAGTCCGCCCTAAAACCGCCTTCTGATGGATCTAAGCCAGTTGCACATCGCGGCAAGGACTAAACCCATGGTTGTTAGCATAATTATAGACAAAATCATCGTGAGCTTACTTATCATACATATGTTTCCTGGATACAAAACAGTACTTCGAAACGTGACCAAGTAATAAAACAGAATGGTGCAATTTGGCTGTCACATATTATTTAAAGAAAGTTACCACTCTGTGATAATATAGATTGATCGAGAACATACAGTGGGACAAGAAGGGGATATTTTTTTAGGTGGAATTTATGTTATCGAAAGTCGTGTTCAATTGAAATTTAACAGGAAGTACAGAGACAGGAGATTGACTTGAGATAAGAATGGGATCATCTGGACAGGGAAAATAAAATCACTCTTTGCTTGATGCAGGGAGTTATGCCGGGTACAATCTAGACAAATCATTATAGAAATTTTCATAAAATAGTTGAGAATAGCGTGCTGGCTTATTAGACGGTACAAACCCCAGGTTTGACATTAAAACGAAAATATGAAAAAAAATATTTCTTCGGCGACTTCCTCTTAGCAGATTTCTGGCAAAAACTCTGAGAGTAAATAAAATTACCATTAAAAGTTTCTCAAATATCTGTCGTTCGGAGTCGACAGTTTAAAGTTTACATACACAACATAAGTGGTGTGAGAAGCTAGGTCGTAATCCTGACTGAAGGGTTGTAATGACCAATTATGTATGTGTGTATATAGAATAGGCGCCGTGGTCTAGTAGGTAGTGTGTTGGCTTATTAGACGAAAAGCCAGGATTCGAGCCCCAGGCCAGACATCAAATAAAATACAAAAAGTATTTCTTCGGTGATCTCCTCTCAGCAGATTTCTGGCAAAAACTCTGAGAGTAAATAAAATTGCCATGAAAAGTTTCTCAAAAATCTGTCGTTCGGAGTCGACTTTAAACTGTAGGTCCCGCCACTCATGTATAAAATTAACACACACAACATAAGTGGTGTGAGAAACTAGGTCGTAATCCTGACTGAAGGGTTGTAATGACCAATTATGTATGTATGTATGTATGTATATAGAAAAGACCCACGAAAAACAAGTCCCATGAGGGGGCCGCAATGTCTGAGCTCGGTATACCTGCGAAGCTGATAAGGCTATGCAGAATGACGTTGAGCAATTCCTGCAGCTCCGTCAAGGTAGGAATGTACCTCTCCGAACCTTTTGATACCGTGCGAGATTTCAGACAAGGCGATCCCTTATCATACGACCTCTTCAACTTCGTCATGGAAAGCGTTCTGCGAAAGGCGGGAGTGCATCACAATGGCACTATTTTTGAAAAAAGTGTCCAGTTGCTTGCGTACGCTGACGACATTGACATCATAGGACGTACCAAGTGAGATGCCTTACTGCTGCCTTTAGTGCTATTGAACGGGAGCTTACTAAGATGGGTCTGGCAGTAAATGAGGGCAAAACAAAGCATATGTTATTGACAAGTACAGATGTGCCGATAACTATACTTTTGATACAGTTAAGGAATTTATTTATCTTGGCTCCGCCGTTATCACCAAAAATTATGTCAGTCTGGAGATCAAGCGCAGGATCACTCTTGCCAACAGGTGCAATTATGGTCTCAATAGGCAATTGAGTAGCAGAGACCTCACTCGTACGATATAACTAATACTCTACAAGACGCATGGACCCTATTAAGCATTGATGCAGCATTCTTGATAGTATTCGAGAGAAAAGTCCTCCGTAAGATCTTCGGTCCAGTACGAGTTGGTGATGATTTCCGCATCCGGTCCAACAGTGAGCTGTATGAGCTCCTCATAGACGTTGTGCAGCATATTAATATCCAGCGGCTGCGCTGGCTCGGCCAAGTCTTTCCAATCGAGGAGGATGCTCCGGCGAAACGGGTATTTGATGCGGGTGTCTGCGGAAGTCGGTGAAGAATGTGGAATCGAGGAAGTCCTGTCATCGATTGGTGTGACAAACTGGCGTAGGCGCGCAAGAAGCAGAGGCGCCTGGAAGGATGTGTTGCGGCAGGCCGAAATCCGTTAATCGGGTTGTAATGACCAATTATATATGTACTTATGTATGTAGTTGAAAATCGATAAAAAAAAAAAACCATCGATAAAATGCTTATATTTCAAGGTTGTCATTATTCAGTCCTCAATCCATCTACTGTAAGCGATTAAGAAGCCTCAAAATAGGTTTCAAAAATGAAAGAAGGCCCGTTGAGGTAAAACAATTTTTAAGTGAATTTAAAATACTATTAAATTCCTAATAATCTTCCATAGCTACAAATGACACGCATTATATCGGCCCTATTCAGCTAACTAAAATCGTAGGTTGATTATCGATTAGATGTGAATGAATCATTCATTTAATGTCTTTTTTGATATTATATAGTGTTCCTCTTAGCTTAACAACATTAAATTTAAATAATAAATAAAGTGCATGTATGTGGTATCACTGAAATTTTTTATTCGCGATTATGTGAGGAATATGACATCGTTCAAATGTTCGTCACGGCTTCTCTAGGTGAAGCGCATAAATCGGAAACGTACGAATTTTCCATCACTCTGGCGCATAAATCAGGCTGAATTTAACCGATGTCAGGCGTCAGGTTGAACCGATATGTAGTTAGTGTTCAGATCATCCAATTTAGAGCCAAATGTGTTGGAAATCATCGACCTGTTGTACTCGCCTTTGATATTAAGGGCCTAGTCAACGTTGTGTTTAAAGATATATGCGGCGATGACGCTAACAGCTTAAAATGCACACCAAACATCAATTTTCTCGAGATGCATTGGACGCTCTGTGGATCTCATTTTTACTGGTATCGTTTCAAAATTAACAATTCCGTTGGTTCACGTGGCCATTCGTCCAAAAATGAGCCTAATCGCTCAAGATGATTTTTCGATAGAAATTAGGGGCACAAGTCGTTGTTAACGCTTGTATATGGTGATTTGGCAAAATAGAATTAATAACTTACATACATACATTCACACATAATCGGTCATTACAACCCTTCAGTCAGGATTACGACCTAGCTCCTCACACCACTTACAGTGGACAGCAAAAGTCTTAGTACGGCAATATATTTTGACAAAAAAGAAGTCGTATTTAGGAGATCATTTGGAAGAACGGTTACGTAATTGCTAAACCTCAAACAAAAGTCAACCGAAAAACTTGCTCATGGTGCCACCAGAAAACACTAAATGAAACTTGTACATTCAATTCCAAATGGGTTAAATGGAGTGCTTGACCTTAAGGGATATTCTACTAAATACAAGGGATAACATTCATCATATATTAGGCCTTTGAATTATAAATTTACTCAGGGTTCTCCTTGGCGGTACCTATGGAGTCACCTGAAACTTTTCCTTATTTTTCTCTTATTTTATGAAAAACATTAAAAAATTGTTTGTTTTATAATAAAACAGAAATAAATTAATCAAATAAATATATAAACGATAAATTTTTATACAAACTTTTGGCTAAAATGAAATTGCTAAAATGTATTGCCGTACTAAGACTTTTGCTGTCCACTGTATGTTGTGTATGTTAATTTTATACATGAGTGGCGGGCCCTACAATTTAAAGACGACTCCGA
Source organism: Sarcophaga subvicina (assembly GCA_936449025.2). Taxonomy (NCBI): domain Eukaryota; kingdom Metazoa; phylum Arthropoda; class Insecta; order Diptera; family Sarcophagidae; genus Sarcophaga; species Sarcophaga subvicina. The sequence continues at coordinate 38,638,220 of OW388081.2, read as the reverse complement.
GCAACAGATTTTTTGAGAAACTTTTTCATGGCAATTTTTATTTACTCTCAGAGTTTTTGCCAAAAATCTGCTCAGAGGAATCCGCCGAAGAAATATTTTTTTATATTTTGTTTTGATGTCTGGCCTGGGGCTCGAACCCTGGCTTTACGTCTAATAAACCAAAACACTACTACTAGACTACGGCGACTTATTATTATTGGACATACTAAATGAAAAAGGAAATAAGCAGCTCTAATACAGTACAAGAGGTAATAAACTAGAACACTTCTGCACACTGATCGGTCTTTTACAAAGTTTTGTAGACTTTTCTATTAGTCTGTGACATAATACAGTCTTAATATTCATTTAACATGCTATACTCTACATAAAGGATGGAGATAGAGAAAAGAAGAAACGCTTAACTTTCAACTGTGCAACAGAGTCTCTCTTATGCTAAAATTTCTGGTCGTTTAATTTTGAATTCCAATCAATAAAATGCAGTGTGGCAAGCACTTTGAATACCTTTTTTTATACGCCTTTATGTCTCTCTTTTTAAATAACAACCGAAACTATTTTTTTCCACTTCTTCATCTCTGTTTTGCATCAACTTTTCGGAATGTTCTTTTGCTCTTCCAAATAAACTGCAAAGAAGTTTTTAAAATACTTTGTATTGCAAATACCAACAAAAGAAAAGAAAAAAAATAAAGAAATTCAAGAAAACTTTTCTTAGAACTACTTTCACTGATTGCGTAAGTACTTCAGCTAAAACTTTTATAAATTCATACGGAATTATTATGTTTTATTTTCTATTTTCTTTGGAAAAACATTTAAATGTCTCAACGAGAAAAAATAAGAACTAGAAGAAGCAGACAAAATCTTTCGGAAAGTAAACAAGTGAATAAAATATGTGAAAGGAAACAATGAAAATAAAATGAAATGAAATAAAAGTAATGGACAATGAATCCGAATAAAAATACTTGTACGGAAATAAATAAAAAATCAAAATAAAATTATTCAAATGAGAACATTTTATAAATGAATACATTGTATACAATAACATCAGATGTATGGATATGTGGAGTTCCGTAACTAAACAAAACATTTATTAAAATGTGAAAATAATCTTGAATACAGTGGCTAACAGAAGTGTGTATGTGTATAAATGGCATTAAACTTGTAAGCACTTTCTTACCTTTTACAAAAAATATTAATTGGCCCGAAGACGGTTTGTTGTTTGTGAGTTCTCAATCATTATTTATAAATCCTACTCCCCTAGACATTCATGTACAATTTTTGCGGTATGACCTTTGACATCATTCTAAATTCACAGCACAATATGCAAGATTATCTTGCCGAATAATATCGAATAATCCTACTGCCTAGTCGCCGAAATCTAGTAGGTAGGGTGTTGACTTATTAGACGTGAGGTTCAAATACCAGGTTAAGCATCTCCTACACAACGAAATATGAAAAAATATTTCTTCGGCAACTTCCTTTCAGCAGATTTCTGTCAAAAACTCTGAGAGTAAATAAAATTGCCATGAAAAGTTCCTCGAAAATCTGTCGTTCGGAGTCGACTTTAAACTGTAGGTGCAGCCACTCATGTATAAAAATTAACGCAAACAACATAAGTGGTGTGAGAAACTAGGTCGTAATCCTAACTATAGGGTTGTAGTGACCAATTATGAATGGCATTGATTTTATGCAATGGATCAGTATCCTGCGGAACAAAGCATCACTGTATTATTGCGGTACCTGAACTTATTTTGTTATAATGAGTGACAATCAGTAATAATGCCCTCAGTTTCCCGGAAAGTGCTCCACAGCCTCCGGCGAACCATCTGCTACAACGTAGATACCAATCTGTAGTCAATTGCATGTGACTGAAACCCCGATTAGTAGAGTAATAGGACCAGGCTCCATTAACCGGTATGCTATTAGGACGCAAATACCAAAAATGATAATCCCAGTAGACAACAGAAAACATAGTGTAGTATCTCTCTTACCCAATAAAGTTCATATGGAATCCAATCCTATCAAATCCCATGTTTCGTTTGATAGCAAAAATTTACCTCCCCCCAAGGCATATAAAAGCCTGAAAAAGGGTTTTTACCACCAGGTATTCCACCTTCAAAATTGTAAGTCGGTTAGTGTGTGAAGTACTCTCTCTGGTATGCCAAAAATTTTCTTAAGGACTCTTCCATTGTAGGCGATATCATCCGTCGCCTAATACAGCGCCTAAATGAAAGCAATCAGAAGAGGATATCCTTCTTAGAAAAAACATTCTAGAAATATGCTCACTAAGCCTCAAACAAGATTGTACAGAGATGTAGCGAAAAGCCATCTTATTTAGGATACTTTTGATAACTTCAAAACGAAGTCTGTTTCCAAAGTGGCGATTCGAAGCACACCGTAAGGAGATGTACTCTCGGCTTTGCTAAGGAGCCTTAACCTTAACACGCGGATGAAAGCGATGGAAAGAAAACGTTGCATGGCTATCGTCTATGCAGATGACACGATGATAGTAGCGTCTACAGGCAAAGACCAAAAATTACCTTCAGAACTTCTAGAAACTGCGCTGAGATTGCTATCAAAACGGTGCAACGAATGTGAACTGGGAGTTGAACCAACATACAAAATATCTTCAATTTGCACCAAATTTTTTAGAATCATATTGGCCAGCAAACTTAACTGGCGGCAATTGTTATTTAATGTTTTAATAGATCCAAAAGTCAGAACTGATGTCTTAACCCTAGAAATGTTCATAGGCTATACGACTTTGTAATCAAACTAATGCTATTTAGCAGACTCGCGGTTTGATGATTGGCATTAGAGAAGAAGAATCATCAAATTCGGTTTCAGAAGATTTTAAGAATGGTGGCCATCAGGGAAATAGATGCTCTTGGAAGTTTATTATCCAGGGCATTGTTTGCTGTCCTTAAGTGGCTATCACCAGTGACATGTTAGCGAAATAAATGGCTACAAGTGCGACAAAGAGACTAAATTCCACAGGATTATTATTTATTATAAAAGCTATAATCAGGCTAAAATCTTGAGTTGAACCCTATCTTTATAACGAAGATATCGGATAGCTGCTACTATAAAAACGTCATTCAAGTATTCACTGATGCATCCAGATTACGTTACAAAATCGGATGTGGAATCTTTTCAGAACAATTGATCGTAGATTGTCTCTTATACCACACGATTACTAAAATTTTTTACAGGGTGTAATAGTGATTTGTGGATTGCCACTGTGCGAATACGATATCAGTAAACAGAGAATAGGAGCCTAGTTGTGTCTCCACAACAAATAACGGCGAAACTGGCCTGTAAACTATAATAAAACTACAATCTATTGTGGAACTCCACGTAAGAAAGGAAGCGGATGAAGTAAGGAAGAACTCATACTGAATTTAACATCTGCAGAACAATTTCCTCAACAACCCGGAAACGTATCATCACATTTAACCGGAAACGTAATTTGCCATTTTATGTTTTATTACTATGGCTGTTGTTTGCTGCTGTTATTGCTGTCGTCATTGTTCGTATACCATAACGCTGACATTGCATTGCATTTACAAATAACTTCAGAATATTTAAACGGATTGTTGTCTACAGAGGAAATTTCATAGGATGTAAAATTACTGTTACATTAAGGACATGTTGACATGATGATCAAAAGAATAATTTAAATTTATTATTCAGAATATCAGTTGATACATACATACATATATACATACATACATACATAATTGGTCATTATAACCTTTTAGTCAGGATTATGACCTAGTTTCTCACACCACTTATGTTGTGTGCGTTAATTTTTACACATGAGCAGCGGGACCTACATTTTAAAGTCGACCCTGAACGACAGATTTTTGCGAAACTTTCCATAGCAAGTTTATTTACTCTCAGAGTTTTTGCCAGAAATCTACTGAAAGTCGCCGATGAAATATTTTTTCCATATATCGTTCAGTTGGAGATGCCTGAACTGGGGTTTGAACCGAGGCCTTACGGCTTATTAGCCAACACACTACCTACTAGAACACTAGACCACATTTAGCTGAGATATCAGTTGATATCATATATTAGTTGATATCATATATCAGTTGATATCTCAGCTAAATACCCTCACATGCAGTCACCACTGCCCAATAAAAATCTCTTTGTTTCTACTGTTGTTTCCGTACGGATGATTCAAAGCAATTCCTATATGCCGGCTTAACAGGAGAGTGATTGGACAAAGCCAAACATACTCCTCCGCAATATAGTTCAATAGAAGAGATCTCTTTTAAAAAATTCAACATAAACAAGACTTTCAAATATTTCATTTACTACGGCCTTAAAACTATGGAACATTCCAACCAAAAAGTTATAAAAAATGTTATGAAACAGCTCCTAAACATAATAACAACAAAAATCGTATTACTCCCGACTTTCTATACAATAGGGGCGATCAAAAAGCTACAGTTAAAAGTATTACGACATGAATGGAATGGAGAATATACATACATACATACATAATTGGCCATTACAACCCTTCAGTCAGGATTACGGCCTAGCTTCTCATACCACTCATGTTGCGTGTGTTAACTTTATACATGAGTGGCGGGACCTACAGTTTAAAGTCGACTCCGAACGATAGATTTTTGAGAAACTTTCCATAGCAAGTTTATTTATTCTGAGATTTTTTACCAGAAATCTGCTGGAAGGAAGTCGTCAAAGAAATATTTTTTCATATTTTTCATTTTGATGTCTCACCTGGGGTTTGAACCGTAGCCTTATGTCTAATAAGCCAACACACTACCCACTTGACTACGGCGACTTCGAATGGAGAATATAGCAAATGGAAATTGAACTGACCAACAAACTAAGTGGTTCCTAAAGTTTGTCATTTTCCCGAGATTTATTGCTATCTGCGGCATCTATAAACGCCATTTAGGTCCAGTGTTACTCTTAGATAAAGCAATATGATAATCTGCATAGCAAAAGCGGAGGAGTTTCGTTCTCATACGACTACCCCTGTGCCTAATAAGTTAAAAACAATTTGCTCCTCTTGCTGGCCTCTTTAGCTCCTGCAAAAGTCATGGACTGTATGTCTTAGGGATACTCATTTTGGCAATATCCTTTAATGACTTCAACAACAAGGCGCTCTTTTCAAAGCCAACAATTGGGCCTTAACTACTACTGCATTTTCACACACAAAATTTAGCGGCTCTAATGTGTCCTATATTCCGATTCCCATATGATATATGAAATTATAACGCTCTACCAAATTGTTGCGGCACAGGCCTCAGCTGTATACCCTACTAAAGGTAATTATGTTAAAGCCAACGATAGATACTGAAAAATTGATTATCACATGATATCACGCAAGGTCGCACAGCCACAACAAGTTGTTAGCAAGATGTGTGGTAAAAAAAATTTAGCTAAGCTGGAAGCGGACACATGCTAGTGTCGTTGGGTTGTTTAATTTTCCGTGAGTACGTCAATCGAACAGTCAGGAACTACTTCTTTAATATCAACCCACATAACGAATCCAAGAATGCTAATGAAGCACATGCCATTACGACAAATATTTCCTAGGCATTGTTATTATAATATTTTATTTATAACATCATCGCTAGTGCAAATGAGCCTTATGCCCTGCCTTTAATTACTTACTTGGTCAGTACAACCCTTTAGATAGGATTACAACCTAGCTTTTCACATCACCCATGCTGAGGGTGTTAATTTTATACATGAGTGGCGGGACCTACAGTTTAAATCGACTGCGAATAACAGTTTTGAGAAATTTATTTATTTATTATTAATTACAATACAATTACAAATTATATTTTAATTATATACGAACGGAGTAACTTGACCATATGCTCGGTGTAGTGTCACAGACCAGAGTCTCCCACGACCCTCACGCTAATAGTCTAACACACTACCCACTAGACTACCAGGGCACCCAGATTTGAGAAATTTTTCATGGCAATTTTATTTATTCTCAGAATTTTTGCCAGAACACAACTAGAAGGAGTATTATTTTCATATTTCGTTTTGATTCGATATGGCTTTGAATCTAATAGGCTAACACACTATCTACTAGAATAAGATTATTTATGCCTTGCCCATAAAGATAAAAATTTAAGAGGACAGAATAAAACGCTTTGACGTCGAAGGGGAACTAACAGGGAATAAATCATTAAAAATCTTAAAGCCATCAGGTATTGTATTATAACTTCAGAAAGGGCTATACCATCCGGTGGAGGAAAGCTTAAGTGTAATGTATTTGCCAAAATGTAAGCAACTTGTGCAACGCTTGTAATATGTAGTTCCTGTACTTAAATAGGTTACTTAAAGCATTTTGGCCATGACAACTCACCAAAGAAATTCAATCTCACGAAACTACTCAATCTCATGATTCGGCGAATATCAAAAAAGTATGGAATCCGTTATTGGTGAGATTATAACGGTTCCTTTTTTCACGTACAAGTGTAATATATTTAAATTATAGTTTGCATAGTATCATCATACATTTCTGTTCATTTGACAACTTACCCGTGTGACAGCCGCATTCCACAGTATTGCATTGAAATGAAATTAATGTCTTCTTTAGTGCCCTCTTGAATTAAGTGCTGGTTAAATGTCTGGTTAATTACAGTTTTAATGCCGGAGTTTTTTAAAAATTTAAATAATTTTATTAAATCCACTCGTAAACCTTTCAAGCGCTTTACATTGGCTGTGCTGCACTTGCACTTTTAAGGCAACTGTAAATGACTGTCAAACATTTTCCATTCAATTTTACCCATAAGGATTAAATCTTTGCCATGTGGCATGTAGCAGCAATTGAAATTGATTCTCTGGTTACGTGTTTGTTGGAATTTATAAAAATTAAAAATTTATTATGCATTCCATTATGCAAGTCCTTGCACGCATTTAAATTATATTGCATAAGTATGTATGTATGTACGTATCGGTATCTGTGTGTATACTTAAACGAACTCTGTAATATTTTATGCTCCAATCACCAATATGACAACATAAGCTGAGTTATCATTGATAACAACTCTTGCTACAATACAATAGCAAAATAACAGGGTGACATGAATTATTGCTGACAAAAAAGAAGTATGGAATAAAGGGTGTTTTTTATAGAGGTATAGAACTTTAAGTTGGCATTACTTTTCAATATGGCGACCGATTTAACAGCTGTCAAGTGATTTATTCTCAGTTTGGTTTGGCAATTCATCATGAATAGACTCACGCCTGAACAACGCTTGCAAATAGTGCAATTTTATTTCGAAAATAATGGTTCTGTGCGGAAAACGTATCGCGCACTACGTCCATTTTATCGTCGACAAAATCGTCCATCAGAGCAGTTAATTCAATTAACCATGGAACGTTTTCGCACCACGTTTACTCTTATTGATAACTCGCATCCCCGCTGTACGGTGCGTACAGAAGAAGCTATTGCTGCTGTAGAGCGTAGCATTGAGGAAGACCCGAATGAGTCCATCCGCCATCGAGCACAGGAATTGGATCTGGGTCCATCCACTTTATGGAAGATTTTGCGGAAGGATCTTGGTTTGCGTGCTTACAAAATCCAACTCGTGCAAGATTTGAAGCCAAACGATCATCAAGTAAGGCATCGAATGATTCATCGAATGAGCCCAAAACGAGATTACCGTTGTTCCCGATTTTCATAAGCGAATTTTGTTTAGTGATGAAGCGCACTTTTGGTTGAATGGCTACGTCAACAAACAAAACTGCCGCATTTGGAGTGAAGGTAATCCTCAAGTGTATGTGGAAACACCGTTACATCCAGAAAACTGACTGTTTGGTGCGCTTTATGGGCTGGTGGAATCATTGGTCCGTACTTTTTCAAAAACGATGGTGGCCAGAACGTTACAGTCAATGGTGATCGGTATAGAGCCATGATTACTAACTTTTTCATTCCTGAATTGAATAACCATGATGTCCAGGAGATGTGGTTTCAACAAGACCGCGCAACATGTCACACAGCTCGTGCCACAATAGATTTATTGAAAGACACGTTTGGTGACCGCCTAATTTCACGTTTTGGACCTGTGAATTGGCCTCCAAGATCTTGTGATTTAACACCGCTAGACTACTTTCTGTGGGGCTATGTAAAGTCATTGGTGTATGCGGTAAAGCCACAAACGCTTGACCATTTGGAAGACAACATTCGCCGTATTATTGCCGATATACGGCCACAAACGTTGGAAAAAGTCATCGAAAATTGGACGTCCAGATTGGACTACATCTGCGCCAGCCGTGGCGGTCATATGCCAGAAATCATATTTAAAATGTAATGCCACAAGATTATCTTTCGGATAAATAAAATTCATGTCAATCGAATAATCCATCGTTGTTTTATTGCAACTTAAAGTTCTATACCTCTATAAAAAACACCCTTTATATCTGATGGCGTGACAATGTTTGAAATCATATTTTTATATGGGTTAACAACCACCAATTTCAATAAAAGCAGACTCAGAAGAAGCCATGCCATGCATACAGTGTGATTACATTGGGCATGAAAGAAAACTTGCTAAATGCCCTCAAATCACTCGTGCAGAATATCCGATATATCATAAGCTACGTAGCGCCGTCCTATTAAAACTCCATGTCGTTAGTGTCCAAATCATCCAATTCAGACCAACAGAAGTTGGTAATCGTTGACCTATAGTGTTCGCCGTTGGCAGTCTTGGCTTAGCTTATATCGTTCTCAAAGAAATATAGACCGCCACCAGTCCATTTTCGGGCTGCGTTCTGTCTTGAGTCTTATGTGGATCGGTATCGTCCCAAATTTGGAAATTTTATTTGTTCATGTACTCATTTATCCAGAAGTACACCTCATCGCAGCTCCAGAGCCTCGATTACACGTAGTTGTCTATGGCTGTTTTTTTTCTTCAATTCCTGAATCAGTTGAATTTTGTATGGATGTGGTATGCGAAAGGTCACGTTCTTATAAGCGACAGTAAATCAACTGCCTCGGATTCTCCTGCGCACACAAATGGGCATTGGATCTTGCCTTTCGTCGTCGCACGAGTGCTGTTCGATCGTTTACTGAACCCGCGAACTCGAATTTACCCACAACATTGTGAATAGTCTTCTCGTTAGCACGATAATTGCAATCATAAAATGGACGAAGCCTACGGTAAGTGGTTCAAATGGAATACCAAATTTGGTAAAAAAAATTTTATTATTTGCACAAGTTATTGAATGCTATATATATCCTAGTATATTGGGTAAAACAGACTGGATAAATGACAACTCATTTTAGTATTATACGTTATATACTTCTGATACTGTATTTGATACCTGGTTTGAGATGTAACCATTCCATACATACATACATAATTGGTCATTACAATCTTTCAGTTATGATTACGACCTAGCTTCTCACAACACTTATGTTGTGTGTGTTATGTTTATAAATAAGTGGTGGCACCTAAAGTTTAAAACGATAGATTTTTGGGAAACTTTCTTTGGCAATTTTATTTACTCTCAGAATTTTTGCCAGAAATATGCTGAGAGGATGGTTAGGTTAGGTTAAAGGACGTGTACTTGTCAATTAAGACAAGTACAGTACCCGGAGGTCGAATTGACCCATTGTACCACGTCCTAGTTTCTCACACCACTTATGTTGTGTGTGTTAATTTTGTAAATGAGTGGTGTGACCTACAATTTAAAGTCGACTCCGAATGACAGATTTTTGAGAAACTTTTTCATGGCAATTTTATTTACTCTCAGAGTTTTTGCCAGAAATCTGTTGAGAGGAAGTCGCCGAAGAAATACTTTTTGAATTTTGTCTTGATGTCTGGCCTGGGGCTCGAACCCTGGCTTTACGTCTAATAAGCCAACACACTACCTACTAGACTACAGCGACTACAAAACTGACTGAGAGGAAGTCGCCGAAGAAATATTTCTTCATATTTCAGTTTGATATCTAACCTGTGGTTTGAACCGTGGCCTCACGCCTAATAAGCCAACACACTACCTACTAGACTACGGTAACTAGAAGCGGTACAACGTCTTTAATTGGTGATACTGACTGACGAACCTTCCTAAGACGAACTATAAACAATTCACGAAGAGATCCACTACAACTTAATTAAATTCTTGACCTTCTGTGTCATCGGGGCTTTCGAACCTTAAATTGGGACGAAAACGAGAAGGACATGAGCCAAGTTTATATACTTATTTTTAGCCAAACATCACTCGAGACCCATTAAATTATTGAGTAGGCTATTCTAACGGTAGCAGTGTAGCAGCGTTGCAGTGTTGCAAAGTTGGATTATTTCAAATTGATTGAATTGGATTTCATTCATGTCATTGTCGTATTATCTTTTTTCACACTATTGCACTCACATTATCTTGGGTTTTTTCCTTGGTTTCTGTGCATAAACAAATAAAGAAAAGATTTATTCCCCATCCCTGTTGCAAAAAGTTCATGCATTGCATTCAGGCGTATTTAATATTCAACATTCTTGTTACATTAAATTAACAGCTGTCATCGATTGATTAGTAACAAACTTTTTTATTTATACAATAAGGCCCCGCTTAAAGCTGCTCCGCTTAACACTGTTTCAGTATTACGCAGTTGTATTGGGATTCCCCTAAATCGCACACTGTATTGAATAATAAAGAATAAAGATTCCAACCGTATTTTCCGAAGTCGCAATCACATATGTACGTTATGTCAAGTTGCCTCGTTTAACGCTGGAACTTATTGAAACGTATCCCCCGCGTTAAGCGGGGTCTTACTGTATTGCAAAATGAATGCATATCCCTAAATTTAACGAAGTGTGATGGTTTTTGTCAAATTTCCATTCGTATTTTCTCCCAATGTCATACGCTCTCATTACATGCTGAGATTATATGATGCTATCCGCTCTATTCGACACAAAAGGTTGACATGTCATATGTCTGGTGTGGTTTTATAAATCCCCTTTAAATAGTTTATAATAAAATATTTACGGGTGGCAATTCCATAAGACAACTTAATTGGTTTAAAGGTAGAATTAGCCGAACGTTTATGCAACGTATCGGAACGTACCACTATGTGGCATTTACCTTGAAAAGCTGAAAGTTCGATAGACAAAAAAATTCCGCATTATATAGTGAATTTTCACGGCTTTACGTTGAGATTTGTAGATTTGAGACGATGTCAAAGTCAGGAAAGTGAAGAAAATTAAATGCGTTTTTGGTTTTCTTTTTTTTGAAATTTTAATAGGTTTATATGGTATTTTTTTGTGGCTAAACGAATAGAGGTTTTATATTGATTTTTTTATTTGAAAGGTATGAGCAACTGCTAATTTCAGTTTTTTTATATATATACAGTGGTGGCCACGAATTTAAGACACGACATATGACTGACTTAGTTGTGATAATATTTACAATCCTGTAATATCAAAATTGATATTCTTTATTCTTCTATGTACCCTGTAATACTAAGAAAGAGTACCATTATTTTATTTTATTTCTTTTTACATTTTGTTTCTTTTTGATCATATTATTGTAAAAACGTTTATTTGAGACTGGCCACGAATTTAAGACATTTCAGAAATATCTGGTTTTTAAGTGATTTTTTGGTGTTTTCTGAAGCTAAACGTTGAGTAACGAATGTTTTATTTTATTTTATGTTGGAATACATAGAAATATTTAATTATAAGTGGTCAGAGGTACTTGGAATACCGATGCCGAGCGAAAACTGATCCAACAACTAAAATTTGATGGAAAAATAATAATGGAGATAATAATGGAGCTGCTTAAATGTTCTAGATGCAAGATTTACAACGTGCTGGAACACATCAAGCAAAATGGTACCACCAAAAATGTCAAACAGCAACTAGAGCCCGAAAAACCGCACCCTAAAGTATCTGCTAATAATCCTTTCACGAGCTCAAGTAAAATAAAAAGTTAAATTGTATTGGATTTTGGTATCGATATTTCGTCTAGGGCAATAAGCAGATGTCTAAATGAGAAAAAATTGGGTGGGTGTATTGCACAACGTAAACCACTTGTGTCAAAAAATATCAAATCCCGACTAGCATTTTGTCTTGATCTATATAATATGTAAATAAAAATTCTCAACCAAATATAGGTTGCAAAATATTATTACTTTTTCTTCCTAATATTACTAAAATCTTAAGAAAAATATCATGGACCTAAAATATTTTTGATAAGATGTAAAAATTATCACAAATGTATAAATAAAATGTCGTGTCTTAAATTCGTGGCCACCACTGTATATCTCATATATTAATGTTAAAATTATTCGTTCAAAATTTAAAAATAATAAAAATTTCACATTTTTTTTACCCTTCCTAAAAAAAAGATAAGGATTTTAAAAGTGAAAGTAGTTTTTAGTAGTTTAATGTTATATACCACAAGAAAATATGAACTCTCTACATCCAGGAACATAAAAAAAAGTTTGCGCAATTATTTTTGGCGATTTTTTGAAAATTTTACTTTTTTTGAAAAATTAAAAAAATTAGACGCAGTGTAATAAAGCCATAGGCAATAAAGCCATATGGCGTACGAATTATGCGAGGAAATTCAGTAGAAGCGATACCAATCGAGATGTCCTGAATAGGTTACTTTTAAGCAGTGACCCTTTTATAAGCTGTAGTACACAAAAATTGCGAAGGAATAGAAAAGCATTTTCATCAGATACTATTAAATTACTCCTTCCTGACATTGATGATGAAAATGATAACGATTTTAACGATTGTAGTTAGTTTCACTTTTTAAGTATTTTTTTAAGTATTAAATTATGTAAAATAAATATTATGAATAAATACACAGCCCTGCATGGGTTTTGCAAATAAGATTACTCCAGGTGTTTCCGAAGGCATTTTGTGCGCTAAATACGAATCTGGTTTCAAAAATTTTCCATCACGTCAGGTTTTCGAGAAAAAGGGGGTTGAAAACCCTAAAAATAGCGTTTTTGGCCATTTTTGAAACATTGTAGAGCTCAACACTGACGTGCTAGAACCATCGCTATTATTAGAAATTGACAATTGATCTTTGCTCTTTAAAATGAGCCCAAAGCCAAATTGTTTGCATACACCCTTAAAGTTGGGGGTGGGTTTATGTCAAGGGGTGCAAAAGAAAAACAAAACACATTACGGAGGTCCTTAAAAATTAATCAGATTTACTTGAAAATTGTTACTCAGGGGTTTTTGGGGTCGCTGATTACAGATCTTCATTCAGATTTAAAAAAATTCAAAATGGCGGATCCAATATGGCGGTCGAGGTTTATAAAAATTAATCAGATTTACTTGACCGCCATATTGGATCCGCCATTTTGATTTTTTTAAATCTGAATGAAGATCTGAAATCCTTATTTCGAAGGAGTAAGAACTATTCTCTTAGCGTATAACAGCTTTCATCTGAATCTACTGGTACGTGCTAATTAGTAGTCGCCGTAGTCTAGTAGGTACTGTGTCGGCTTATTCGACGTAAGGCCACGGTTCAAGTCCCAGATCAGATATCAAAACGAAAATATGAAAAAATATCTCTTCGGCGACTGCCTCTCAGCAGATTTCTGGTAACGGTACGAAGTAAAATATCACTGAAATCATGCAAGCAGCATGGATGTTACTGCTTAACCGGGTGTGCATCACTGCACTGTTATCAACCATTTTAAGAAATCTGGATACACAAAGGAGCTTAATGTTTTTGGGTGCTACATAAATTAGCAGTGAAAATGAAATCGATGTGAAAATGAAATTGATTAGTTAGTCTGTGTTCCAGATGAAGGACTAACACTAACAGAGTTTAGGCTATCTCTACTGATAGCGATTAAGGAGATTGAAGTAAGGAACTCAATTAAAAGGGCCAGAGATAGTCAACATGTGAGCGCTTTCGCCAGTTGGTCACACCAATCGATAATAGGGCTTTCTCGACTTGTGTGAATCCCCGCACAAATACCCGTCTCGCCGGAGCATCCTCTTCTATTCGAACGACATGGCCGAGCCAGCGCAGCCGCTGGATATTAATACGCTGGACAACGTCTATGTCGTTGAGGAGCTCATACAGCGGAAATCATCACCATCTCGCACTGGACCGAAGTTCTTACGTAGGACTTTTCTCTGGAATAACCTTAAGGCTGCTGCATCAGTGGTTAATAGTGTCCATGCTTCTGCGCCATAAACAAGCACGGGGAGGACGATCGTCTTATAGAGTATTAGTTTTATCGTACGAGAGAGGTCTCTGCTACTCAATTGCTTATTGAAACCATAGTAGCACCTATGGAGTGATTCTGCACTTGATTTCCAGACTGACATCTTTTTCGGTGGTAACGGCGCAGTCAAGATAAACAATTTCACTGACAATATCGAACATATAGTTACCGGCCGTAATCTGCGATTCAATAGGCCGCATGTGCCTACTTGTCGACAACATAAACACTTTCGGCGTTTTCTTGTCAATGTAGTTGAAATGTTTCTGTTCTCGATAGAACTGCACTGACTCTGTGGCAACGTTCTCATCAAAACTAATCAAACATAATAACGTAACAATGTTTATTTTCTCATTTAACTGCTTTGCTGATTAAGATTTAATTAAAATGAGATTAATTATGTGAACACTGAAACCAATGGTGCAACAAATTGTTGCATCATTCTTCTCCCTACTTCAATTCAATGGTATCATAATGCCATCGGTTTTATTAGGCTCTTAAAGCTATAAAACTGATGAACATTATTTGTAAATTATCTGGAACAATGAATTGATATTCAATGAATTCAATTGGTCACTTCAATAAGTCACATGTTTGTTTAAAGATAACAAATGATGGATAGAAGGACAGACAAAGTATTTTCCGAGAAAGAAAAACTTAATACACGCTCTCCGTTTTGCTTTCTAATGCTTCAATTGAACATTTCGATAGAATTCCTGCATAATAGTTTGCTAAGTTCTATTGTGTTGCTATTATTTTCAACATCCATGCGTAAACCTATTTAAGTTCTTCTCATCATAAATGTACATACATATGCATTTGGGCATACATTCACACATCGATTTGTTTGCAGAAATGGAAAAATGCTTGTGTATGTCAGCCAGCCATTTCAGCCTCTTGCCATTTCATTGATGCCAATTCATACAAATTGGCTTTAGCTTCACTATTTATTCTCGGAATTTGTTTCAGTGTCTAGTTATCTGTGCAAGTGTGCATGTGCATGTGCATGTGCACATGCATGTGTTTGAACTCTTGTTAAACAATTACAAACAAAACCAAAAACAACAACACCAACAAGAAAAAACAGAAAATTTCAACTAAAGCCTGTGTGAAGTCCTATTCATTGTATCACGTTTTATTACTCAGTCATGAACAAATGCACTTTTGTTGCTTTCACCGCCTCTCTCTTTCTCTCCTTTTGTCTCTTCCGCTTTCTTGCTCATCCCTTCGCTTTTACCTTCACTTTGTAATCCTTTAGCCTTTTTATTCATTCGTTTCGTTTGTTTATGCAAAAACTACATTCAAAAACTTTTTCCTTTTCCATCATATGAACCCCATGATTTTTACCCCTTGCGGAACACATTGAAGAATAAAAAGAGCGAGAGAGAAAGAGAATGTGAGAAAAACATATTTAAATTCCTTTTGATTGTATTTACAGTGGCAAAGGACACGTACAAATATTGAATAACGATTTCATTTCATTTCGAAGAATTTGAATTTTTATGAGACACAAAAGCAAAATCAACACGAACTCACATTGAACTTTAGTACTGAGCCATGCTTTTAGGGTCGCTGCAAATATTTTTTTATACAATATTTACGTACATAAGTAAACAACAATTACAATACCAACAACAACAACAACATAATATTTATATAATAAAATTGAATACATAAGTGCAATACGTATTTCATTTAAATTTTTTTATTATAATGGGTGGACCACTAAAAAAATTTATTTTTTTGTTGTGAAGTACAATTGTTCCGGTTAGAAATGGAGTGCTATTTCATTCATATGGCTGCCAAGGCTGGCCTCACCGTACCTCATTTGATCGGACCAATTTTCGTGCACTTTTTCAGGGGCATGGGATCGTATCTCGGCAATGGCATCACGAATGTAGGCCTTCAAATGCTCAATTGTCCGTGGTTTGTTGGCATAACATTTTTCTTTAACAGCGCCCAACAGAAAATAGTCCAACGGTGTCAAATAGCAGCTTCTTGGCGGCCAATTGACATCACCATTTCGGCTAATTAAACGGCCATCAAACGTTTGACGCAATAAATCAGTTGTGGCATGAGACGTATGGCAAGTTGTACCATCCTGTCGGAACCAAACATCGTTAGCATCAATACCATGATGAGCGGGTACAAAAAAAACATGTTGTCTCAATTGACCGTAATGGTTGCGCCGTCCTCATTTTGAAATATGGGCCAATAATGCCTCCGCTCCACAAGCCGCACCAAACAGTCACTCATAATGGGTGCATTGGCTTCTGCAAGACCACGTGTGGGTTTGCTGAGTCCCAAATATTGCTTATTAACGTACCCACCAAGATCAAAATGAGCTTCATCCGGAAAGATGATATTTTTATAGCAAAATGGACATCATCGTGCAGTTTCTCGTTGGCCAAATAAATCCCAACGTTGCTCAAGCGTAAATCAGAATAGAATGTAATAAGTATTGCCAGATTCGTAATAACCGATGATTCAATTTTAAACCGATAGATGGCGCATCCTATATTTTGAAATACATACAAGAAAAGAAAACAAAATTGTATGCATTACACTCAATATATACGGACATAATGTAACATTTCATTTCGCTTAGATACTTAGGAGTAATGATGGACGTAAATTTCGAAACTAACATTCAAAAGGCTTCTGAAGTGACTACTCCATTATCCCCCATTATGGATAACATAGGAGGAACCAAATCAGACCAGAAAATTCTTATTAGCAAAGGTTACTCAGTCGATTATAATGTATGCACCGCCTTAATGAGAACCAGTGTTGGGTAACAGTACCTACGCTAGAGCTGTAAAATTCTTATTTCGATTTAGCGCCCTTAGGTTTGCTAGGCAATTCCTCACAGTTTCACATGTACCTTTTGGTGTCATATCAGGTATATCTAGAACGGAAAAGAGTGTGTGATAGAGTCAGCATTGTTGGTAGGCCATTGGTGACTGAGGCACAAAGGGAAGAAAGGCTAAAGAATCAGGACGAATGGCAAGATTGCTGGAATACAGCAGCAAAAAGGCGAAGGACACAAAGATATTTCGGAAACGTACAAAGTTGGATTGAAAGGAAACACATTAGTGTTGATTTTTACATGACACAGTTTCTAACAGAACATGTCTCTTACAGGAAATATTTCTTTAAGCATGGCCACGATGATAAAGTGACTTGTTCAGTCTGCAATAATGCAAATGACATTGTGGAATATACTTCAATTGTAACGCGAGTTACATGAGATGATGATAAATGAAGGAGTGACTTAAAACAACAAAGAAGTCGCCGTAGTCTAGTAGACAGTGTGTTAGCTTATTAGACGTAAGGCTGCGGTTCAAACGCCAGGTCAGCCATCAAAACGAAATTTAAAAAAATATTTCTTCGGCGACTTCCTCTCAGCAGATTTCTGGCAAAAACTCTGAGCGTAAATAAAATTGCCATGAAAAGTTTCTCAAAAATTTGTCGTTCGGAATCGACTTCAAACTGTAGATCCCACCACTCATGTATGAAATTAATGCACACAACACAAGTGGTGTGAAAAGCTAGGTCGTCATCCTGACTGAAGAGTTGTAATGGCCAATTATCTACGTATGACTTAAAACAACATATATATCTTCGTTACCGATCTGCATTAAGAATTGAGAAGGATTGGAATGATTCCGAGAAATGAAAAGAGACGAAATGTGTAGCCAATAGGCTAAAACTCGTTCTGTGATAAAATTCTTAACAAAGGTCAATTATTTATTAGTGAGTTAAAATCCCACACTGCTGCTGCAAGGATGACAACGTCTTTTTTCACCTCTCAGAAAAAAAAACTGTGTCAGTCAAAACTAACTGAAAAAAACTAACATAATGTACGGATTGTTCCAAAAAGTTTAATTCCACATCACACCCATTCAATGTCTCTGGTAATATTAATCACTTTAGGCAACTCTTTATCATGTTTAAAAGGAGAAATTTTAATCTTTACTTTGTTAGACGACATTATCGTTTAAAAAATTATCATTAATTACAAATTAATCAATATTTGTAACATTATCAAGATAAATTAGTATTCTCTTATACATTGCAGGCTGCTTATGACGTCTAAGGCGGCTATTCCGTAACTGGGAAAACAATAGCTAAACCTGTTACTCTTTTTCGATCTGACCTTAAGGATGCACTTCGATCACCAAATAAAAAGTCGATGAAGGCATGGAAAGAATTAAAAGTACATTAGAAATATAAGTACATAAGTACAGGAGAATTATAGATACATAAGCAACATTGCTAAGGAACTAGGTATTCATCATGCAGTGGGTGGAGTACATATCTGCGTGTGCAGGGGTTGTAAGTTCAATTCCTACCAGATACTATCGTACGTTAAACTTTCTTAAATTTGTAGATATAAAGTCGACCACTGAACAGCGGACTTTTGAGAAAGTTTTCATGACAATTTTATTTACGCTCAGCTCACAGTTTTTGTCAGAAATCTGCTGAGAGGTAGTCGCCGAAGAAATACTTTTTCATACTTCGTTTTGTTGGAGATGTCTGACCAGAAGTTTGCACCGTGAACTCACGTCTAATAAGCCAACAAACGACTTACTAGACTACGATGACTACAAAGTGGTGAAAACACAAGATTCTATTGGTGAAGATACTAGTTATCCCCTTGCTTCCTCAACTGCGTACTAGACGAAGTACTACAAAGTCACTCACTCTCATAAAGAGAGAACTGGCAGACTAAACGATTTGAATTATGTACCTTGTTCATACCATGAAATCGAAACTCATAGGAAATTGCGGACACCTTTTGGTCTGAGGCTGAATAAAGGAAAGGCTAAATCTAGCAAAATAAACATTTTTAATTCCATTGTGAAATCCATCCTGCTCTACGTCAAAACAAATAATGCAACCTTCGCCTGCCTAAAATTACCATCATTGACTCCAAATCTGCCAAATCGCCGCGAAGATTTCTGTACATATTTATAATACAAGACAAGGGCTTTTATTCTTTACGTTAAAGTCCAGTGATGTCCGACAGCATAGTCGCATAATGTTAATGCTATGAAGAACTTCCATGCCAGTAAGGATCTCATATCGCTCACAGTGGACCGAATTTTTTGGTGGAACTTTTTTGTCAAATACTGCTAAGGCAGCTGTTTCGAGATGTAACTGCTCTATATAACAGCATGGAAAGAGTGAACAACTTGCCAATATATGCTTAATAGCATAATTTTCGTTAGCAATGGCGGAGACAAGGTAAATAAATTCTTTGACAACCTCGAAAGTACAGTTGTCGTTCGTGACCCTGAATCTATACAGCGCACGTTTATACTTTGCAACAATATATGCCTTGGCACACTCCTGCTGAGACTCTGCTATTAAAATTCTTCTAGAATTATTTACGTAAATAAATATGATTAAATCATGATATTTTCACATCTTATTATTACTATTTCGTAACAAATTAAATTGTGCAACATTTAAAAACGTAACGTTCATAACAGCATGCCATTTTTATGGAAATTTTTCAATTTTTGTTTTCATTATTTTTATTCTTAAATCATAAACTCAGTTGGTAATGAACCTGAAAAACCAACGATGCGTTTGAAACTCTACAAAAAAAAAAGCAATGAAAAATGATTGCCAATGACACGTTCCAGCTGTGAAAAGTTTATTTCCTTCTCGTTCTCTCCTCTATTGTCCTTTCACTCTTTATTACATTGTTAAAAGTCTAGGAAATTGTATTCGCAACTGTTTGCATTGCATCGCAGAGGTAACGGATAAATTTACACGTGATTCGAAATCATCTCGTAATGGAATAAGAAACTCAAACAGAAACAACAACAAAAAAAACAAATACTTTGCAATCTAACAGTAAAAGTGTTTGTGTGAGTTTATGTTTTTATGTTCGCAAGGATGTGTAAGTAACAGTTATTGACGTTATTTCCTGTTTCCGCTTTTACGTCAGTTTTCATCTCCCACAAAAGGCTTCATGTGCCACATAAAGTCATTCTCTTTGTTTTTGTATGTTTTCAAACAAAAGTTTGTACGAATGACATGAACAGCAATTATTTGATAAAAATTCCCACTCAAAAATGATGAATGATATGGAGAATGGATATTGGACGATCCACCCGGTAAGTGTTCGTTTATGAAATAAAATTTAAAATTGAAGTTTTTGTATAGAGAGTTATTATGAGAAAAATAGTTCACGCCCTGAGTATCCGCCCGATCGTTATCTCTAGAGACCTTACTACTACAGTGTCAGTGTCAGGCTGTAGTAATCAATCTAATGCTACTGAAACTCCGGTTAGAGGTGTGGCTGCATAGGCGAAAAAGGTCCAGATGGTATCCAATACAATCCAATGCTAGAAACGTTTTAAAGTCCTCCTCTGCTGCAGAAGGTGGTCGGCCTCAATAATACAACGGTTAAACGGCAGCAGCCAGGAGAGAATTGAACGATCCAAAATCGCGCCAAAAAGGCAATGTCATACAAATAGGTTGTGTAACGCGTTTGATGGCATTATATCTTCAAATAACTGGAGATTGAAAATATAATGTCCATGGACTTTGTACGCAGCAATCCGAGACCACCACCCCAATGTGAAGATAGTGGCTGGTACCAAGAGTACATCATATTTATATCTTGAGCAGACGAGCGTTCATCACAGCCGACCAGTATTGCTATAGAAATGCTCGGGGAAGTTTACTTTGATGCGAAACTCGAGACAATTACTCTCGCCGATGTGCCGCAGAGATTGAGATTTGTTGCCCAATTTCCCGCCCTATTCTCCGACTCAAAAAAGATACTAGAAATTCTCCAGGTTAGTAATCCTCAGCCCACAGAACTGGAAAGTACCAAAGGTTTCTGAACATAAGCTATGGTGTCTGAAGATAGACCATTTTGAATAGTGAATCTCTCCCGACTCTTCGGAAGACTCAGGGAAAGATATTCTATGGTTTTGGAAACAACTTTGTCAGGGTCAAGGTGACGACAGTGACAAGCCTCAAGCTTTGTGGAGCACCTCTAAACAGGAAGCTAGCAATAGTTGCAACCATGAATCGGTTCTTTCATCAAAGATGACTCCCAATCGGTCTCTAGACTTGTGGGTGACTTCTTTGAGGGGATGAAGAGGATGCCAACGTTACAGTCGTCAGCAACGACCAAATAGAGTGAAGGTTACACAATTTAAACTTCACCACTTTAAAGCGACGTCAGCTGACCTTCTCCTCCGAATGTCTTCAAACACAGAGAAGCTCATATGTATTCAAGAACCATTGTTATATTAAGAGAGGGTTTGCAAATTAAACAGGAATGTTTTCATATTTTAAAGAAACCTGCATTATCGTCATAGGCGAGTATTCTGGATGATGAGGTGCTACATGGCAAATGATCAAGGAGACGATATACCATGCAATCAACGGGAATATCCCTCTCATATGTGCGGAAATAAACACACATCTCATCATATGGAGAAGCAGCAACATCAACGTCAGTCAATTTTTAACTTTATAGCCCATAATAGACAAATGAAGTCGCCGTAGTTTAATAGGTAGTGTGTTGGCTCATTAGACGTAAGGCCCTGGTTCAAACCCCAGGTCAGCCATTAAAATAAAAATATGAAAAATATTTCTTCGGTGACTTCCTCTCAGCAGATTTCTGGCAAAAACTCTGAGAGTAAATGAAATTGCCATGAAAAGTTTCTCAAAAAGCTGTCGTTAGCAGTCGACTTTAAACTGGAGGCCCCGCCACTCATGTATGAAATTAACACACACAACATGAGTGGTGTGAGAAGCTAGGCCATAATCCTGACTGAAGGGTTGTAATGGCCAATTATGCATGTATGTAATAGACTAACAGTCCTTAATAGGAGTAATGAACCCATCCTTTTTTATTATGAACTGAAGAGAGGTTATTGATATTACTCTTATTAGTGTCAGGCATAAAAACTTAGTCAGCAAATGGCCTCTAATAACAACAAGTCAAATTTAAACTATACTACTGATTCACTTACAGAAGCCTTAGCTGAGGCAACAGAAAAATCTTGTATGAAAGGAATAGCTAAGCCCAACTAGTGGAATGCTGAAATTGTTTAAAAGGAATGGTCAATGGACCAATGTTAGAGGGAATACTAACTTTTGGATATGAAATTCTTGACTTGCACTTTGTAAATGGACAGTTTCAAGTCTTTAACTAAAATTTTTATTCGCTTTATTTATTTATTTTTTAATTAGAATATAGTTTGTACGAGCGGAGTAACTTGAACATATGCTCGGTGTAGTGCCACAGACCAAAGTCTCTGTTGGGAATCGAACCCACGACCCTCACGCTAATAGTCTCGCACACTACCCACTAGAGTACCACGGCACACTCGCTTTATTTAATTGTATGTATTTAATTTTTTATTTTAGTTTATAAGCCAATGTAGAAAAACAGGAATTAATTTTTATTATAATTCATAAAAGTATTGGGTGGGTATCAATCGTTAAATGACTCAAAGTGTCTTACGGCAAAGGTATAGTGTTGTGCATTCGGTCGGTCGGTGCACAGTAATATAATACTTCATGTTATTAAATTCATAAAATGAAAAGCTTTCGTACGTACATATGTATGTAAACTTTGAAAGCTTTTCAAACACAAATTGATTAAATTCTTCCCTATAGAGTTTCCAGTTCCAAATAAAAATTTAAAATATGTAGAATCCCATAGCTTTCAAAAAAACTGCATATTATAAACAGTTATTCCCCAAAAATACGTGAACATAGGGTGCACTGGTACTGTACTAGACTATTAGCGTGAGGGGCGTGGGTTTGATTCCCACCAGAGACTCTGGTGTGTGACACTACATCGAGCATATAGTCAAGTTACTCCGCTCGTATATAATTAAAATATAATTTGTAAATGTATTGTAAGTAATTAATAAATAAATATGTGAACATCATTGGGTGGATGTTCCACCGTATTGCACTCGAGTGTCGACAATTAAGTTACATTCTCTTCTAACCGATGCAAGTTGCTTTCAATTTATTGCACAACTTATTAGGCTTTTGAATCAAATTTAACATTAGCTTCGCTCCATTCCCATTAATAACCAAAAAAAAATGAAAAAACCTCTATGATGGGTTAACCATTGACTGCAAACCCTGAAAAATGTTTCAACAAGTTGTCTGAAGAAGAGAACTTAAACTTGAAAACAACTAGAAAAACTGTTATAACGAGGGTTGTTAGCGGGAGGGTTTGTGGTGGGCTGAGGAGATACTACTGAACTGTTAAATTTAAAATGAGTGAGTGAAACTTTTTACAAAAGACGGCTGAAACAAAGTCATCTTGTTGAGCAGTTCAAGTACATTGAGTGCATTCGCCAACAACGCGTTGTCGTGCAAACACCAAGTCGCGGAATAAATTAAGAATAAATAAAATAGAATAAATATATATAAATAACACGAATTAATTAGAAAAGAAAACAACAACTAATACCAGCAATTAACCAAAGATTTGCGAAAATAAGAGCGGCGTTTTCGAACACTTAATAACACGTAATTCAAGAAGCGATATAAAAATGTCGGTAAACATTATTTGGTTCCGTCACGGCCTAAGATTGCATGATAATCCAGCCTTATTGGACGCGATATCGGATAAAGATAAAGGCATAGAACTCTTGCCAATATTTATATTCGATGGCGAAAGCGCGGGTAAGTGAATAGCGGAACGAAATTGAGCAGAATCGTATAGTGTGCATGAGTAAAATTGAAAGAAACAACAAAACTAAACAAAAATACTCATCGAAAGGGTTTTCAAATAAGAGTTTTTTATATTGTTTGATGCACAAATGTAAAAGAGAAAATTTTTAAACCTATAAACCGAAACTGATGATCTTAAAATCGATTTTTTTTAGGATTCCAATGACCATTGGTTCGGTTTTTTTGGTAAAGAAAATTATTAAATTATTAACAGTGAAATTTTGAAACATAACATAACATAATTGGTCATTATTGGGTGCCCTGGTAGTCTAGTGGGTAGTGTGCTGGACTATTAGCGTGAGGGCCGTGGGTACGATTCCCACCAGAGACTCTCCTCTGTGACACTACACCGAGCATATGGTCAAAGTTACTCAGCTCGTATATAATTAGAATATAATTTGTAATTGTATTGTAATCAATAAAAAAAGAAATTGGACATTACAACCCTTCAGTCAGGATTACAATCTAGCTTCTCACACCACTTATGCTATGTGCGTTAATTTTATACATGAGTGGCAGGACCTACAGTTTAAAGTCGACTCCGAACGACAGATTTTTTGAGAAACTTTTCATGGCAATTTTATTCGCTCTTAGAGTTTTTGTCAGCAATATGCTGAGAGGAAGTCGCCGAAGAAATATTTTTTTCTTACTTCGTTTTGATGTCTGACTTGGGTTTTGAACCGAGGCCTTACGTCTAATAAGCTAACACACTACCTACTGGACTACGGCGACTTTCGAAACAAAGCTCGCCTTAGATTAACGTTTTGAGGTGTAGTAATCGGAAATCCACTAAATAATAGAAAATTTGAAATTCGTTGAAAAAGTTTGTGAAGTTGGCAAAGATGGTGATGTAACTAGAAACGCATCGATGTGATTTGCTCGTTTTTGATCTGATAATTTAGATATAAATAATGTACCTCCCTAAAAACAATGAATATCGTGATATATAGGCTTAAACCCAAAAATAGACAATTAATGTGTCATATTCAAAATTAAACTCAAACATTAAAGATTCCAGTATTTACAAACATAAGCTACAACATGGGTTTGTATCACTGAAATAGAAACTTTGGAAAATTAAGTCAATTCAACGCTAAGGTGGTTTTACAATCATAAGGTGGTGTACCATCGATCATCAGTAGATTTTTGTGAGAATTCATTCATTCCAAATCCCAAATATCCTTAATCCATTAACAACATCTTTCTTTTTTTTCTCTCGTAACAGGCACTCAATCCGTTGGCTATAATCGCTTAAAGTTTCTATTGGATTCCCTTGAGGATATAAACAATCAACTGCAAAGTGTAAGTTTAAGTTTAGGACGTCTTTACATACTGCAGGGAAATCCCGTTCAAATCTTTCGCAGCCTGCACGAACATTGCCGCATTAATAAACTATGCTTCGAGCAAGATTGTGAACCGATTTGGAATCGTCGCGATAACGCAGTGAAGGAACTTTGCTATGATTTGGGTATAACATGCATCGAAAGAATTTCGCATACGTTGTGGGATCCAAAAAAAATTATCGATGCTAATGGCGGCATACCACCGTTAACTTATCAAATGTTTTTGGTGAGTTTATTTCTTAAAAAAAGCCTAATGTATCTACTTTTAAATTAATCATCATTTTGTTAGCACACTGTACAAGTTATTGGCTTGCCGCCTAGGCCAGTGCCAGATCCAGATTGGCATGACGTGAAATTTGTCAAATTGAGTGAAAAATTGATTAAGGATTTAAGAGTCTTTTTGGAGGTATGTAATCATGGTAGTAGTTAAACGGATAAAGAAAACTAAATTTTATCTTTGATTATACAAAAACAGTTTCCTACTCCGGCGGATTTCTATGTTTATCCTGATAGTTTAAGTTATTTGGCCAAAGTCAAATGGATTGGTGGTGAAACTCAGGCTTTGTTAAATTTGGATCAACGTCTCAAAGTCGAAGAGAATGCTTTCAAGTGCGGTTATTATTTGCCCAACCAAGCCAAGCCCAACATATTGGAATCTCCAAAGTCTATGAGTCCCCATTTAAGGTTTGGTTGCTTATCGGTGCGCAAATTCTATTGGGATGTTCATGATCTCTTTAAAGACGTACAACAACAGGCTGAGAGCATGGATCTGCTCATGTCGGGAGGGGCTCATATTACGGGCCAGTTAATATGGCGTGAATATTTCTATACCATGTCAGTAAATAATCCCAACTATGATCGCATGGAAGGCAATGAAATTTGTTTAAATATACCCTGGGCCCAAACTAATCCCGAACAACTGCAGCGTTGGACTCAAGGTAAAACCGGATTTCCTTTAATCGATGCAGCCATGCGGCAATTATTAGCTGAGGGCTGGTTGCATCACACACTGCGCAATACGGTCGCCACTTTTCTAACTCGAGGTGGTCTGTGGCAAAACTGGGAACATGGCCTACGATATTTCCTTAAATATCTTTTAGACGCTGATTGGTCAGTATGTGCCGGCAATTGGATGTGGGTTAGTTCGTCGGCATTTGAACGTCTACTCGATTCGTCTTTGGTGACATGTCCAATTGCCTTAGCTAAGCGTTTGGATCCGATGGGCCAGTACATAAAACAATATGTGCCTGAATTAGCGAACGTACCCAAGGAATATATGTAAATACGCCACTGAAAATCTTTTAAAGAGTATATTAATAAGATACGGTTTCTCTCTCTCTCTCTCTCTTTCTCTCTCTCTCTCTATCTTGCTTTTCCATTTGTAGTCATGAACCCTGGCGAATGCCAATGAATATTCAAGAAAATAGCGATTGTGTTATTGGTATTCACTATCCGGAACGTTTAATTGATTTGAACCTTTCCTCTAAACGTAATATGACTGCCATGCTAACTCTACGCAACTCACTTATAGAAGAAGGCGCACCCGACAATGGTCCTCCACATTGTCGTCCATCAAATGAAGAGGAAATACGCAACTTTTTTTGGTTGTCCGATTAAGATAAAATAAAATAAAATAATGACATTAACATGGATACGACTAAAGTGTTTGAAATGTATGTATTTACGAAAACCGTACTTCAAAACATATTCAAAATATAATTTACATTGGTGTTACAAACGTGCATATATCTTGAGTTTTATTCACAATTTCTCGATTGCAATTTTAAAGGATGTCGATGTATGTATGTATGTATATTAATCCGTGATTGTTTTAAAAAATCCTTGTATTTACACTTTGGAATTATAATTATACGATTCTCCGGCACAAATTTGTTTCTTCCAGCTGTAAAAAGTAACAAATACGCTCTAAAAGTACAAAAATATCTCTTTTCTCTTCTTGCAAAATCAAATATCCAAAATATATCAAGAAGTGTATTTGTAAGGATATAAAATTTTATCAATTTTATCTGTTTTTTGTACGATATATTGGTCTTGTTAGGATCAGCATTTAAATATGGATCCCTACTCGTGCAGTGTATTGTGTTGTGAAATGGAGAGTAGTGTTTATTGATATTAAATATGTTTATAAGTAACAGGAAAAATTTTTACCAAAAGAGAGTTCCATGTGCGAATAGTCGTGCTAAAGAAGGACATTACAGCAGCACATTACAGCATACATTGAGGTTGCATTCCGTTTTCGGACAGAATACAAACATTGTAAATGGTAAGGAAATGGTGTGAAGTATATCTTTCTACATCTTAAAAATTGAGGTATTGAAGCCCAAATCGAAATAAATTTTCATACCTGAAACATTAAGAACTTATGATTCGTTAATATTTACTTAAGCTATAGATACAGATGACATCTAATGCCCTCAACCTATACAGACTTATCCCTACAATGTTTCCCACAATCTTGTTGGCATAACGATTTTCAGAATACTGTACAGTATTAGAGTAGCTCACTGCCTCGTACTTGATAAGCACCCCGGTCTTTGCTTCTGAGATGCATTAATTCCGTACAGATTCGAGGTATGTTGGGCTTAAAGGTTTATTGAACAGGTATCGTTTGACCCTGAAGTTGCCGTAGTCTAGTAGACTTCAAACCCCAACTTAGATATCTCGAACAAAACAAAATATGTATGAAAAATATTTCTTTCGGCGACTTTCTCTCAGTGTCAGTCAGTCTTCTGGCCAATAATCTGAAAGTAAATAAAATTGTAATGAAAAGTTTACGAAATCTGTGTAGTTTAGAGTCGACGTTAAGCGGTAGTTTAACATGGGTAGTGTGTAAGGCTAGGTTGTAAACCTAACTAAATAACTGTAATGATCAATTAAATAGGTTGGTCAATCCCATACTAACACGATCAGAATGCTTCTTCTGAATAGGCATAACTCTTAATCGCTTCCCATAGCAATTAACCAAGAAAGCTTTAAATTGTCTCAAACCTATTTGACTAGATAGGGTCTTTGCCTCACGTCATCTTTCACCTTTCATATAGTATACATACATACAGTGGACAACAAAAGTCTTAGTACGGCAATATATTTTAGAAATTTCACGAATTTTATACAAAAAGTTTGTATACAAATTTAAAGTTTTAATTTTTATTTTATTAATTTATTTCTGTTTTATTATAAAACAAACAATTTTTTAATGTTTTTCATAAAACAAGAGAAAAACAAGGATAAGTTTCAGATGACGCCATAGGTACTCAAAAGAAGAACCCTGAGTAAATTTATAATTCAAAGGCCTAATATATGATGAATTTTATCCCTTGTATTTAGTAGAATATCCCTTAAGGTCAAGCACTCCATTTAACCCATTTGGAATTGAATATACAAGTTTTGTTTAGTGTTTTCTGGTGTCACTAAGAACAAGTTTTTCGGTTGACTTTTGTTTGAGGTTTAGCGAGTACGTAACCGTTCTTCCAAATGATCTCCTAAATACTCTCTTGAAGTCATATCGGGACTTTGTGCATGATTATTAAGCTTGTGGGGACTTTTTTTGTCAAAATATATTGCCGTACTAAGACTTTTGCTGTCCACTGTACATACATAATTGGTCATTACAACCCTTCAGTCAGGGATTATGGACCTAGTTTCTCACATGTTGCGTGTGTTAATTTTATTATACATTAGTGGCAGGACCTACAGTTTAAAGTCGATTCCGAACGACAGATTTTTGAGAAACTTTTCATAGCAATTTTATTTATTTATTGAAGAAATATTTTCTTTTATATTTTCATTTTGATTTCTGAGCTGGGCCTTACATCTAATAAGCCAACACACTACCTACTAGACTACGGTGACTTCATGTAGTATACATTTCGAAATTTCTCTTTTCGTTTTGCTTCAGATCCGCTCCTGTAATCTCATTTGCCTGCTCATTGCAGTGCCATTGTATCTAGAGTCAACCTTGTATAGGCCGAGTTTACGAATAGCGACCTGGCTGAAAAGATTGCTATGTGCCGTCCTTTGTACTTTCTATTGAAGTTGAGTTCAGCTCAAGTCTCATGGACGTAAACTTCAATTTGAAATATGCCTGCAAGATTCACAATAGATAACGAATATTTAGCGCTAAACCACTGTCCGCCCCTTCTGAAAAGATGGTCAAATAAATAGAAAATTGTATTGTTTTATAGTTTTTTTTAATTTTTTTTGCTTTTGTTTTTGTTTATTAATTTTATTTATCTATATTTTGTTTTAAATTAATTTAAATAAATTTTTATATTCTCTTGTTGATTTATATATATTCTGTTCTGTTCTGTTCGGTTTTCTTTTTTTTTCTTTTGTTTTTCTTTTTAATTAAAATGACAATTAATACGTGTTTATATTTTTTAATATATTTGTTTGTTTTATAATTTTTTTTAATAATAATATTAAGTGTTGAGTTATCAACATATCAACAGTATATCTATATACTGACACATGAACTTGTTTTCTTGTCCTTTTTTAAATTAAAAATTTAATGGAAATAAATTTACACATCTTTTTAGTACAATTAAAATATTTTGTTTTTTGTTTTTGTTTTTAATAAAATATTTACTTTGTTTTAAGCAAAAGTATTTTGTAACTCTGATTCTTTTTTTTTTTCAATTAATTAATAATTAATTTTTTGTTTTTTCTAATAACTTTGTTGGATTAAACATTAACATTTTATTTTTAAGTTTTTTTTTCTTGTTTTTGTGGTTTAGAATTAAATAAATGAATATATATTAATTTGTTTTTGTTTTGTTTTTGTTTTGTTTTTTTTTTTGTATGCTTAGCAATGGATGTTAGATTTTTTGTTTATTTTTCTTGTTTAATGGTGTTTTAGTATTATTTTTTTTCTTTTTTAATTTAAATAAATATTTTTTATATTTATTTTTATATATTTATGTATGTATATATTCTTTATAGATTTAAGTGCAATAATACCTGCAAAAGTTTAAAGAGTTTATAGCAATGAAAGTCAATACAATCAGCACGCTTATTATTAAATAAAAGCTTATAAAACAATTCGTAAACAAATTCAAAATATATGTTTCAAAAGTGTTCAACAATACTACATAGCAATTTAAAACATAAAATATTAAAAGTATTCCGTAAATACATAGAATACGTTGTATTTTCATATCGATTACAAACGAATGCGTAGATGTCATAATAAGCTCAGTATAATTGGATGGCGTGGTGGGGTTTTAAATTTCGATTCTCAATTAAAACCGGTTACCTGTTGTTTATACCATTACTAAATATGTTAAATAAGATAGCTTGTGCTTCCGTCCATCATTAGGAGACATTTTATTTTAAAACAAAAAGAAATTTATTTAGATTTTATTGATTCGGATGCAAGTTGCTTTCTAGCGAAAGACATATCACATCTATAGGCCGTTCACAGCTGTGAATTGTGTTTCAAAAGACAAACCTTTATTATAATAACTTATTTATTCAACTGTAAGAGCTAAAGAAGAATTATCGCCAATACATTTGCCTTGGAAATTTCCTCCGTTTTTCATGGAATTTTGCACACACACAAAAAAAATTCGTGGATATAAGATGATTACTCTTATGTCCCTAGAAGAAGGTTAAGTTTGCAGTACAATTTGCACAATATTAAATGGAAGTTTATGCTACAAATGTGACAACCGTTCTTTGGAATTACAACCAACCTCTGTACTGAATTGAAAGAAAAATGGACAGAAATTTGTAATATTTCAATTCTCAGCAAGCAAAATCAAATTCAAATTAGAAGAAATTAATTAGGAATTAAATGTAGAAATCAAATTTATTTTTATAATTTTAAAATTCTATTTTTAAGGATTAGAATATTTTAAAAGTCTAAAGCTTTAGGAGTGCAAATCTGAAGATATATTTTGAAATGTCCTACAGCTACGTATATTTGTGACATACTGAGCTACCCTGCCGAAAAGTTGCAATTACATACAATATACTCTTTGCATATTCCTCTATATTCGGGAGCTTGTATTGTCTTCCTTTAAATAGCATTGAAAATTGGTTTTATGATCACAATATTATTAAATAAAATTTTAATTTTTATTATTTTCTATTTTTAAAATACCAATGAATTTATTATATTAAAATAACGATTCCATTCATTTTTTTAAATTCGAAAAGAAAACTTTTATGTGAACATTTATAATTAAATTTTATGAAATAAAGCGCAGATGTTAATTTAGAAAATATTGCAAAATAAAAGCATACGTTCATCAATCAATGAATCATTATTGCACATCAAATCATAATAAATTTGAAACATATTTTATTTTGATGATGCTGGACATTTAAAATCGAATTACTTCTCAAACCATCTGGCATTTTCAGTTTTTTTAAGTCAGTCGAGAGTCTAAACAGAGCCGCATTATGGAAAATAATGAAATAAATCCTTAGAGCCCGTGAATTGTATTCAAATTTAGTTTTTTTTAGTCGACAAACCACTATTATGTAAAGTTTTAAGTAAAAAAATACATGAATTTGCATAAAAATTGATTAATTTAAAATTGATAAAAAGAATCGAGTGAAAGTGATACTATTTCTAACTGTTACTCGTCTAAAAAGTCTTTGAGCCTCTGTAAGGCTTCCATCACAAGAGAAACACATGTAATCTGCATTAATAAATCCTTGGAAATAATTGCCACAATTGTTAGTACATAAGTATAGGAATCTTAGAATAGGTAGGAAAGAAATACTTGTTCTTCAGTATTATGGATATTTGGCTGAACAGACAGTAAGCTGAACAGACGCTAGCTTTGCTGAAAGAACTTTAATGCTCAAAGGAGTTAGTAATTAAGGTCGTTCGTTCCCCGAAACCTTAAACGCGATTTTATTCGAAAATAGTCTTTTCAATCAGACAAGATGTCTCAAGTTTAATTAACTTTACGTAGTTCACAATATTCATATTTCCTTTCGGGGTTCGGAATTTTTTGTTTGGAATTATGGCAACCATAACAGACATTTTTTTTTTGGTCCACACTTCCACACTGCAATATCAATGTAAATTTACGAAACAAAATCTATGTACTTGAATAGATTTAAAATTGTTTTAACCCAGCAGCTTAGGCCCGGAGCTAATAAATTAATTAAAAAATAATTAAAATCGATGGCCACTTTAGTAATTGTCACAAAATAATTTTGCTTTTGAAATTGCATAAACAAAACAATTATTTTTAATTATGCCAGAACTATAAAATAAAAAAATAATATTTTAAAAATCATTAAACATTAGTAAGTAAAAATAGAAGATAGAAATAAGTAATAGAGTTCAAGAGAAAAAAGTGCATTAGGCGAAGAAAAACCTTAAGAAATGCAAAAAGGAAAATGGAACGAAAACCAATAAAATAAAAGTAAAAATTTTGTTTAATTAAAATTTGTATTTTTCTTCAGTTTTATTACGAATATATTATTATATTTATCTCTTTTCAATTTATAAATATACATATATGTATATATTTATGTATATACTTTCATTTTTAAAACAGTAGTATGGATTAAATTTTGTTTTTAAATTATTTAAGAATATTTGAAAAAAAATATTTACTTTCAATGAGGATATTTTTGTTTGTTTTTAAATTCGCTTATAAACTAAGCTAACGATTACAAATAACACATCTTCTTTATTACTGTTTAAATTTAAATTTAAATATTTATATTTATTTATTTTTCTTTTTTTTTTAATCCTAAAGTGCTCTGAGTTCTGGAAATTTTTGTTTAGTTTTTAATAACAAAAATACCTAAGAAATATTAACCATAACAACAAAAAAAAAAAGAAAGAAAAAAGTATAAAATTTATAAAGTGTGTGACTATGGGTTGGGTTTATTTTTATTGGAGTTTTTTTTTTATAATTAAACAATTGATTTTATATATTGTTGAAATAAGATTAATTAATTAAATTTTGCAATTGTAGAGTGATGCGTAACTATTTTCTTATTGTAACGGAAATTTAATTATATTTGTGTACGTCCAAGTAAATGATTTCTTTTTAATTCGTAACGTATACGAATTACTCAAACATTGCTTTTCTTATCTGTATGTCGTTTATACAGCCATTTATTTTCTTATTTATAATTAAAATATTGATATCATTTAGTTTTTTCTAAACTTGTGTTTGTTTCTATAACCTGTATCTATTCAATGTACTTATTAAACTATTGCATAATTTAAATAATTCTTAAAATTTTTTTTAATTTTTATTTTAATGCTTTTTTCTAAAAACAAAATAAAATTGGTGTTCATTTGTAATTTGTCTTAAGAAAATAAAAAAAGAAATCAAAGTAAATGAAATTAAATGAGAAAAGGAACTTAAGCAATAGAAAAGAATTAAAAAAAATAGAAAACTACAAAAGAATGTAGCTGACAGTCAAAGAGATAGAGAATAAGAGAGAGGAGAGAGAGAGAGCCAGGCATTTCATTATTATGTTGTAAAGTTAAGTAACAGTTTGTGGTAGTGAGTAATTTGTAATAAACTGTTGTTATTGTTGCTGTTTACAAAAACAATTTGTTTGTATGTATCTTTCTATACTTGTAAGGTTTTTAAAGGAAGGAATAGTGGTGCATTTATATAATAATTTCTTGTTTCTTTATCGTATTTGTGTAATTTTATTGCTATTGTTGTTTGTTTTCTTTTTTTCTATAATTTCTCTTTAATAATACGACTTTATTTGTTGTTTATTCTTAAAATTTTGTAGCATTTTACTTTAAATTGTTTTGCTTTGTTTTTTAAATCATTTTCGATATAATTTTAACTTTTATTTTTTTTTTATTTGCTGCATCATAGAATTAATATTTAGAAATATTGTTCCTAATCGCTATCTGCTCTAGTGCCGCGCACTTCACCCTCGTGACGCTGCTTGTCAAGTTCTTCCTTGACTTTATCCTCAATAGCACGAATATCTTCCATTGTTAGACCGTGCCAGCGATCCATCCAACAAAATACTTGACTGTAAAATAAAAAAAACAAAAATAGATCAGTTAAAAACATCAATCAAATCAAATAAAAATAACGATAATAACAGAATGAATACTAAATACATATTTAACTTTGATTAAAGTTTTGAGTTTTTCGAACCATCACTTCTGAACCTAATTGTACAACGTTCTTGCACATCGATTGTAAAAGAATCACTAAGTTCAATATTAGTCGATTTAAAATATATTGATAACTTAAAATATTATTGAAGATTATTATACACGTGCATAACAGCTATGGTGAAGAAGATCTTGTAGAAATAGCCATAAGATACGATTATTAGACGCATCACGATTTTCTAATCTTCAATAAAAAGCAGTAAGTTAAGCCTTTATTTATTCTATTTCACTACCAGCAAATCTTGTTAATTTTCTCGTTGAGAAGTTAGCATATGATATCCTAGAATATTAACGAAATCCAAATCCAGAAAATTTAAGTAGCTAACATAATAACAATATCGGAGTTTAAGGAATTGTCATATAGCCCATCTTATATAACATTGGGGACCAAAAGAAGAGGCTGAATGCTTTCAGTTACATCATTAGTTAGACAGTGGTTGTGAAATCTCTGAGGTAGGCCAAAAAATCTTTAAAAATGTTTTACGAAAAGATTGTTCTTTAGAGTCAAGCAGCTAGAGCAAATTAAAACGCGTCCAAGCATTTGTTTTCCTTGATTTGTTTAAAAAAAATAGAGACAGTATGTCAGTTAAAATCCTCTTGAACAACAACAGTTCAAAATAAAATGAAGAAACGCTTGAAGTACATATTATTAGTATATATCTGAGGCAATAAATGATAATAGCTTAAGTTGACATAAGTGTTTTTTCATTATATTACATATTCTTATTCTCTTCTTCCAGATCTATCGCTAGTCATTATTAATAAAACTATACGCATTTATATTTTACAAACCCAATTACCAAACACAATTTATTTTAGACAAACCCCTTAATACCTCTAAACACGAAATTTCGACTTAAGCTATTATTATTTAATGCCACAGATATGTATGTACATATTTTTTCGAATAAAAAAAAATAAAAATAAATCTATTATTTCTCCAATATTTGATTGGGAACTTTGTGCTTTGCGTTCAGTTCAATCAAGCTATGTAGCGTGAGACAGAGGCTGCATCAAACACAAGAAAGTTTTAACCGCTAGCTTAATTATATTGTTTATAATTGTTTACAAAATAATAATAATGTTAGCCATTTTTTCCATTTGTCTTCGAAAAAAAAACACAAACAAGCAATTGTAATTGAAACAAATACTTGTGTTTCCGATACTATAGTAATCAATCACGCTCAATTAAGGTTTCGTTAGTATCGTTATTGACAAAAATGATTGTAAAGTAATAAAAATCATCAAGTAAGAGCTACATTACATGCAATTATGAAAATTGAAAATTGTTTGGAGAAGCTAGCAGGGCTTAGCTAATTAATTACGGCCTGTATGGATATACTTTGTTTAATCAGAAAGTCAGTTCACTCACGTCGAACATAGATTAAAATTTTTCAAAATTCACTTCAGAGTCCATACTGTAAGTGATTATCCTCTGTTCCTATCTTTTTTTTTCAATTATAACCTGAATTGCTATCGAAAACATCGAATACATGATTATGGAACAATAAAAAAAAAGTTTACTTACCGATGGAAGTTTGTAAATAATCTTCTTTCAGATTTTTGTATGAAATTTTCTATTCTGGATTGAAGACCGAACCATTTGAACTCACAAGTGACTAATTTATAACAAGTCATAACGGGATCGACCTTTTTTTTCCAATCGGCACCAACTAAAGGACCACGACCTGTCTTTTCGGACTTGAATCTAAGCATTAAGAAATAAAATTAAGAAAAATCAATTAAATTAAACAAAAAACAACCAAAAAAAGTGTAAAGAATTAATACTTTGTAGGATCTTCATCAGGTTTATAATCCGCAGGTGTAACGGGATCATTGGCAATATCGATGTGAACTACTTCACGTATTTTCATTTTTTCTGGAGGCAATTCATGTACCTGTTATAAACAATAAAATGAAAATCAAATTTTTATTACAATTTTTATAGAAAAATCTTAATTAGAATTTAGACAAAATAATGGAATGTTAAAATATTAAAAAGAAAGCAAAATAACTACAAAACACCAATTGTTAAATTCAAAATAATTATGGACAATATAATAATAAAAAAAATAATATAAAATTAAATAAGTTTTAAATAGAATTTCGTTAGGATTTTTGTAAGATTATAAAAACTACACTTTATTATTTATTTTACACAACTCACATTATCCTGATCTCCTATATCAGCAATATGATGAGATTCAATGATTATGATAAAATTATCTTTCATATAGCCAGGATTCTGGTTTTGATATTTATTTTGCCATAAGTTTGAATTTGAATGTTTTATTTTTTTTTTAATTTTAAAGCGCAATTATTGATAAATTAAAATAAATAAGAAAAACATACACACCCATACACACACATTAAGATGTTTCAAATTCAATTAATTTTTTGATAATAATAATAGATTCAAAAAATTTTAGTAATTAAAAACAGAAAAGTAACACACACGTTAAATATTTTAAAAGAATGTCCAACACCAACCATTTTATATTTTGTTATTTTTATTATTAATAACGATTAATTAATGTATTTATTATCATTGTTATTGTTATTATTATTATTATTGAAGCATTAAAACATACATTTAGATGTAAAAAAGAGAAAAAAAAGAAAAAGAAAAAAACACCATTAATTAGATTTAGTTCGAAATAGTCGACTTACATTTTCACTATCTCCAGTATCAGGTAAATGCAGAGAATCTATGATTACTTTAAAACCATCTTTCATAAATTTTGGATTCTAGAAAATGTTTAAATTTCATATTTAGTGTATATGCTTATAAAAAATCAAAAAATAAAACTTAAATAAAGTATTGTGTTGACTTAATTATCTACAAAGACTGTACATACTTACTGCATAAATATGAAATTTATTATATGTAAACACTTAATAGTCTCTTTGAAATCTCTTTTAAATTTCAAGTAATATTATATAGAGTTGTAATTGCAAAGGGCCCATATTTTAATTGAAATCTTTCTTTAAAAATTTAACTTTAAATATTTTCGCAAATTTTCTACTTACAACAATTGGCCAATTCACACGACTTTGCATTGAATATAATTTTTGTTTGTGAACCCTCAATGTTATGCTGTATTGTGTATTTCGTATTCCAAACGTCAAACAACGATAAGAAGAAGAATACCAGAATTCATAATTTGATTTTCAAGCAACAAAATGAAAAATATTACGGAAAAGGTAAATTAATTATATGTGCGAACGATATATTTAGTTAGATAGACAATATTTTGTATTTTTATTCTTCTTCTCGATTACTGGCATTTACATAAACTGATAGCACGGAACCGATACAACTTTTAAAAACGTATGAAGAAAATGTGTATAAGTGTATCGGATTTTTATATCAAAGTTATCAATAACAAGCGTACACTATTGTATTTTCTTCCAACAATACAATGAATACAACGACACAAGTGCTTTTGTGAATTGCCCAAATATAATAGCAACTGCTGTGTAATAAATAAAAATAAAAATATATTCGGGACTGTAACACAAAATAATTTATGATGCATTATTTTTAGCATTTATACGATACAAAACTAATCGAATCGAAGTTTCAGTATTATAGAAAAAAAAAAATAAATTTTTTAAGACTGAGAGAAAATGAACAAATAGTGAATAAAAGAAAAAAATATAAATTTAACAAAGTAAAATTAATTTTAAGCAAAATGATATTGTACAAATTGTCTTCTTCCATATCCGACAAGAATGTAAGTTATTACATCATATAGAAATAAAAGAGGATACAACAGCAGTGAACTTGTCTAATTAAATACTCGGTATGTAACAGATGATTTTTTTTAATTTCGTTTTTCAGTGTAAATTTATTCGTGACATGTGACAGAGTCATGCTTTGATCGAAATCGAAAACTTTTCTTCACGCAACTCATTTTTGACTAACAAACAACATTCGAATTCGATTTGAATTGCTACCAAAGCCAGTTAATGAACTGACAAAAATTTTCACTGTTTGTGTCGATTTATATGCCGGTGACAGTACCCCCACTTTCTCGTACTGTAGCAGTCCATTGATTGCCAAGATCATGCGATTTGACCTCAATAATT
Source organism: Sarcophaga subvicina (assembly GCA_936449025.2). Classification (NCBI taxonomy): domain Eukaryota; kingdom Metazoa; phylum Arthropoda; class Insecta; order Diptera; family Sarcophagidae; genus Sarcophaga; species Sarcophaga subvicina. The sequence goes on along the minus strand of OW388081.2, from coordinate 38,599,717 downwards.
GTCATTTGTGGGCATAAGTGAAGTCTCTTGTGAACAGGGACAATCCAGTCACAATCTCAATACTGAAAGACAAATTTAACAGAGAGCAACTGGTTGTATATATGGTTGTGTTATGAACACATGTCTTTCGACAAAAAGGTATTCATAACCTAAATTAAACTCGGCTGGCGCCTGTTTTTTATCAACCAACAAGAAAGTTTTTCATAATCTAAAAACTACAAAGAGTTGTGGAGGTCAACTTTTATTTTGCAAGAGCTATCTCTTAGCTAGTTTGTTTAGAAGAAGTCAAAGGTAAGCCCACTTCCTAAGCAATAGTGCAATAAACATTATATTTTTTTATTTAAAAACAAGTTGTTGAAATATGTAAATTTAGGACGATGTATATATAATCATCTAAATGTCTTAAAACTAATACATTTAAGATGACTCAAAGCTAAGTTGTCTTTTATATTTAAAAGGAAATAATTTTACTTAAATGTTTTTTTTTTTTTAATTAGAGAAAATTCTAAGTTAATATTTACATATGGATTGTTTTTTATTTTAATATTACATATATGTATATCCACTTCTGCTCGCCAGTGTATAATACTCTATCTTATATATAAAAAAGAATGTGTTTTTATTTGTTTGTGGGTTTGTTTGTTTGTTTAAAACTAAACGGGTGGACCGATTTTCTTGAAATTTTGACAGTACCTTCCTGTATATCTGGAAGGAACTATATTTTAAAATTTCAAGTAGGCGAGGTGCCACGCCCACATACCCAATAAGTATTTAATGTCGCATATCTTATAAACTGTAACAGCTAGAGTCCTCAAATTTTGCATGGACGACTTTGACGTATATATTATTAAAATGGGCAGATTGGCTATAGTGGGCGTGTCACCTCCCATAGTCTATATATGTATATAAAAATGAATGTTTGTTTGTATGTACCTTATAGAATCGTAAACTATGCACTTGATAATGTTATGATCTTTAGCAAAGTTGTTGCGCAATGAGCCGGGGAAGGTTTCTAAATTGGTATGACTAATTTCCGGCAGGTGGCGCCACTGAAAATTACTTAAAATCAATTAAATCGTGAACTGTGCTTTTGATCATGTTATGATCTTTAGCAAAGTTGTTGCGCATGAGTCGACGGAGGTTGGTGCGATTAATTTCCGATGGATGGCGTCACTGAAAATTAATCGAAATGAATGACAAGCAATTGGTCGACTTATACCTCAAGCATGGAAGAAAAGAGCATTACGAGCCTCAGAATCAGACGAGCATTGAGACTGGAAAAACTTCGAGTATATGCCGCTGAGACCCGTTCGCTTGAACAACTTGAACAACGAGAAGTGAGATTAGAGACTGATCGAATGCGTACTACTCAGGCCCGTTCATCTGAATCATCAGGACAACGGGAAAGAAAATCAATAAAATGATTCAAAATTAATTGAACATTTGTGTAATCACTTTCCTTCAAATTTATTTTAGTTGGTGGCGCAGCAACACGCGCAGAGTTCAGCTAGTTCTTTATAAACCAAAAAATTTTAAAATTTTATTTAACCTCTTGGATACCAATATTTTTTGCTGTAAAGTTTTTTCGATTTATGAAAGAAGTTTTAGTGGAAAATTGTATAAAATCCGCTTTCAGACAAATGTTATGTCGTAAAGGAAAAAAAATTAACAACAAAATTGTCATTGTTATTTTTATATTCTCTGCATTCTTGAGATACGATCTTAAAATACCCATAAGGGTGTTAACATACCGTAATAACTGTTTTACAATATGGATAAGCATTCCATGCCTCCTCATGTATTTCTAAAGAGCCCTTTGGTGCCAATAGTCTTATAAATGCTGGAACTTTTGAAGCCAAATGATAAATTTTATACGTATACTGACCGGAACTATATTTGCCACCTGAACAAAGAAATAAATTTATGCAATTTTTTTTAATGAAATACAAAAACTTCATTTAATATTTACCCAGTAATGGATGATTGCTAAAGGGTTCATTTTTTAATACTTCAATACCTTCACCGCCACCGGTTTCATTTTTCGAAGCTTCAGCCACTGAATAAAGTTGTCCAACTTGATACTGAAAAATATAAATTAAAAAACAAAATAGTAACAACAAAAATAGTAAATTTCAAATATGCTGTAATTGATTTCATTTAAATATTGTATAAATTGAATAATTGTATGTCTAAACTAAACAACAAAACACTATTGAAATATGTAGTATCATCAACAATTAGGACAGAGTCACCTAAAGAAATGAAATTAAATTCACTCTTTGGTACTTACCTAGCCTAGAGGTGTTTTTAACAACAATGTTGGATGTATATACTAACATACTTAGATGTTGTAAGTGCTGTTCGAATCTTTGCTTCTTTGCAAATGTGTTTTACAGGGTCAAGTATAAATAAGTAAGTGTGTGCATTACAAAGAATTTTTCAATAATAATTGATTATTACACATCATTTGTCATTACTGAAGTAAACGTAAACAAAGGCTAAGATGCTTTATTTTTATTGCAAATGAAAATGTAAGCTTTGTTACTTTGTTTTCTTTTTCAACGCACTTCAAAATGGACACCGGTAAAGAGAACACACTCCATTTTATACATTTTTTTTTCTTCAATAAAGAAACGAGCACAAACCAGGTGAATAAATTAGGTTAAGCACGATGGACTGAAGATGAATATGTAGATGTATCCCATCCCCAATTGGGTTCAATGCCATGACCTAATTGTGTTTCTAAGAGTTACAACAATATGAAGGAACCACACTTCATAAAGTGGTATTACAACAACGGTGTCCAATGCAATAGAGTGGTACATATTATACATCGATATTCTTTAAACTGACACATTCAGGGTGCTAGAGCTCATCAGTCGGTAATGATGTAATCGTGACAGTTTCAAATTTCATTCATTTGATGCAATAACGGCCCTCTCCGCGAACTACTGACTTCAAAAGGCATCAGAATACTCAATAGTATGGATATGAGATGGTAGAGCTAAAAAATAAGGTCAGCTAAACTTTCTCTGTGAACTGACAACAGAAGACAGAAAATGGGTGAAAGTAACAGCCGCGAAGCAGAAAACTTAGCCTTCCCAAATGACCACCAGTGAGGCAGTGAAGCAGTAACGACTAATCACCACAGTCACAATGCAATGTCCGCATCTATGTTTTCTAGCAAAAGCAGATGGTCTCTTGCAATTAAAACCGTCTAGACCTGCCGCTTTACAGCACAGGCAAGTTCTTTGTAACACACTACTGGGCACAATTTTCGTCCATTTTAAGCGAAGAGAAAAAAGTACCAATTATGCTGCCCATGCCCATATTGCGGAGCTTAATGTGTATCTTAACTAGCGACAAGGATTTTCTCATTCGCTCAAAAAAGGATAGCATTTTGGAGAGATATCGCGTATACACTAACTATAGTAGTTTTGGAAACTGCTTGGCGAACCTTAATAACTTAGCCGGATAAATATTCTGTGTATTGTTTACGACCAATCACATTGCGTGGATTCCGCTGCAGTAATTTTTATATCAAAGATGGAAAACATTACAGAAGCCATTTATCGTGTATATGTTCACAAAATAATAGTTACGATCATTCAGTCCGGCCACCACATGCAACTGTTCTTGTTCAAAAGCTAACCACAGACCGGCATGCTTGAGGCCCCTTGAGAAAGGTTGGGTAAAAAAGTTCAATTTAGACGTTGCCTCTGGGAATACCAACAAGTCGGCGGATGACTTCTAATACAGGTTTTTGTGGTTAATGAACGGTAATGACGATTAGAAAAATCTATTTTAAATTGACAAAAAAAAATCATCCATTATAAGCTGTTCTCTTACGAATAAATTGTTCGAATCAATAGGGCTGTGTAGAGAAAATTCTCTACAAGCAGCCGACTTTAATCATCGAGACAGTAGGCGCTCCGCTTAGGGCGAAAAGTTTGACTTGATAGGCGCTATTAAAAAATGAGTGTTGTTATGACCGTATCAACACCAAATTCGCATGATTGAGTGACCCCCTGACTTTATTGTGATTTCACAGCGAGTTTCATATGGAATTTTTTGCCCATGAGGACTTATTGCGTTCGCATGAAGGTTACATATCAGATTTTTTCTTTTATATGTAGATTTAATCAAGTAACTCCAAACCGTTTGTGGTCCAATGTAGTTTAGTTGGTAAATTTTAAAACAGTGATTGCATGACAGTCGAAGTCGCCGTAGTCTAGGTCAAAATCCTGAAGGAAGTGTTGTAATGGCCAATTATGTATGTATATGATTACATGATAGTCGGTCTTTATGGTGTTTATTGTTTTATCGACTGTTTATACTCCAGAATCTTTAACATCAATATTACCAGAACTAAATCGACGAAATCAATATTGCTTATAATTAGCGGTTACAGTGCCCGATTCATAAATTTTCTTTGCTGACACACTACACTTATTCAAAATAAAAATGTATGATTTCCTTTTATAAAGAGCTCTAGTCAAATGGACGATTCAAATAAAGAAGAAATAAAAATGTGTCCATTATTTTTTCCATGAGGCCTCTCTCTTTAGCATATCTCCACAGTATGTAAGATATGAGCTTCCATTTGATGACACAATCTTGTTAGTTTTGAAATCATCTTTTGGAGGCCACTTATAAGTGATCCATATTGAAATTGAAGAGACAATATGGCAGTTAAAAACTTTTCTTTACAATAGAATTTTCTATAATTAAATTGTGATGACACTCCACCTCCCTATCGTGTTTATGTTAATTACTGTGGTTGTAGAATAAAAATGTGACGTTCAAATGCTTCACGATAGCAGTAGTAATGCAATATGCATACATATGTATGTGTATCTGAATTTGTGTCACTATCCAATGATTGTATTTTTATATTATTATCGATACCAACCTCATCAACAGTTAATGGCAAGGTGACTCGGCTGCAATGAGAAAGAGAAGAATAAAAGAATTTTAATGAAAAAAAGAGCGTAACATTTTTTTATTTTTATTTTTCTTATGGACTAGGAAAAAAAGGAAAAATTAATTAAAAATGTAACTTAGAAACTCACAACAAAAAGAATTGCAAAATAAATTAAAAAATAATAAATACAATCTATTAAATGGGAATTTTTTAAGAAACAAATTTTTTGGTTAGACACAGGCTTTTTATTAACCTTAACTTGTTAGAGAATAAATCTACAAGTGGGAAACTTCTCAAAGCAAATAATTTTAGATTTAAGACTCCAGGAATATCTAGAAGGAATGGAAACATTAACAGATTGAAAGATATTGAAAAGTGTATAGACACTCTGGGAGAATATTTAAGGATTCTCGTTTTCTGCGAAGTGTATAAATAAATTAACTAAATTCAGCGGAATATACAATAATTTTGGCAACGATCTAAGAATTAAATTTAGCCTGCGGAATGAAATTGATCCGATTACCGATCGATGGATTTAATTAAAGCGCATCTATTTGAAGTTTAAAATAAACTGAACCTTGCCCAATCAAAGCATACATTCATAAAGACCAGTATAGAGCTGTTCGACAATAATAATACAGTTCAACAATAACAATACTAACTCATGTAATTGCTCATTATGGTCTCAATTAAATGTAAGGAAGTTCTAGTAGATAGTGTGTGTTGGCTTATTAGACGTGAGGTCATAATTTAAACCTCAACTCAGACATCTCGAAGAAAACGAATGAAAACATATTGCTTCGGCGACTCCTTTTCAGCAGATTTCTAGCAAAAGTAAATAAAATTTCCAATGAATAGTTTCCCAAAAATCTGTCGTTCGCAGTCGTCTTTAAACAGTAGGTCCCGCCACTCGTAGAAAATATTAGCACACACAACATAAGTAGTGTGAGAAGCTAGATCGTAATCCCAAACGATTAAGTAAGTGAGTAAGTGATTTCTAAAAAATCCAAAAATAATGTGAGTTCATACCAGATCAGCAAATTTTCCAGAAATATTCCATAAAGGAATCTTTTTATATTTCTAAACAGTACAGAACGATGAAACAAATATGAGCCATCTTTCGAATCATCATTGTTTTCTCACAATTGCCCCCAATTGCCAATAATCATTAATTACCCGGAATATAATTTCAAGAAGGTCTCTTGTAATCAGTATTGGTCAAAATCTGCTGCGTTATAACACAAGCAGAATAAATGGACCATCCGGCACGTGGCTTCATTCCTAGCGCACAACCAATTTCCACTTTAAGCGTCAGTAATGAAACATGCACCTTTAATGTCTGCACCAGAGATCAGCAATGAATCGTTTTTCGCTACTCATAAGCACTAACGAAATTTTTAATATAAGTGAGTCAATAATATTGAAATTTAAGTTTTCTGATTTATTCCTACTCACTACAACGTTGATTTATAAGTAGAGGTTGCAATGAGCATGCGACTCGACTCATTCATCGAAATTTACAGTCTTTGTTGTTGTTACATTTACAAACACACAACCTTTTAGTGAGTACGCGAATCATACTTATTTTTTGATCCTTGCAAATGTTGAGACATGGAGAGTCGAAATCAACAACATCATACGTGTTGTTAAGTATGAGTACGATGAGTACTTCAAACTTTGAATATGAGTAGAGGTTCCATGATATTAACATAAGTATGAATGCGTATAAGTATTAAAAATTATGAGTATGATTCCATTCTACTCATCTTTTTGAATACTCGTTGCTGACCTCTGGTCTGCATGTTTATGCGCAAAGGCTAAGATCAGAGTCATTTTCAGATGCTCGTCATTTTTTCCTATACACTTTTTCTACGCGATACTCCTATAAATAGTAGAAAATTCTTCTGAAAGCAAACCGACCGACAACTTCTGTCAACCTGAGGTTTAATAAATTTTAAGGCAAAGGATCATTATATATTTAGACGGAGCACCAATATAGAACGAGGGATTATTTGTGAATTTTCATTCGCTGATGTAAAGGTTTTGCCGTATTTATGTAAATATGTATGTATGTAGTACAACTACTATTCCACATTTCTGCAACTATAGCTGCAAATAACGCCATCTGATCAATTAGAAATTGTTTTTTGCGTACCAATGACGGGGATATCGTTTAGCTTTTTCTAGACTTTTTAACATAATCGCGACGGGGCGTTGCTGGCTTCGCTTACTGTGGATACGTGGCCGTTTGTGTAAATTGTTACAATCGCGCATAGGTTTAGAAAAATTTCTATAGCTTTTTATGTAATTAATATTTCTGTATTAAATTTTAAAGAAGGGATCATAGGACTTATTTATACACAAAAATAAGGATTTGAAATTATACTTAACACTGTTGTAATAATTGCCTATGGATATATGATGCCATTTGTTCAAGTATGGATTAAAAAGTTTCAAGATGGTGTTTTCAAACTAACGGTCTTTCCACAATATAATATACATACATACATACATAATTGGTCATTACAACCATTCAGTCAGGATTACGACCTAGTTTCTCACACCACTTATGTTGTGTGTGTTAATTTTATACATCAGTGGCGGGACCTACAGTTTAAAGTCGACTCCGAACGACAGATTTTTGAGAAACTTTTCATGGCAATTTTATGTACTCTCAGAGTTTTTGCCAGAAATCTGCTGAGAGGAAGTCGCCGAAGAAATACTTTTTGTATTTTATTTCGATGTCTGGCCTGGGGCTCGAACCCTGGCTTTTCGTCTAATAAGCCAACATACTACCTACTAGTCCACGGCGACTACCACAATATAATATAAAACTGTAAATATAACCTGTTTTCGATTCGCAAATCCTTCTATTGAGAATGCCATATTTTACAATTTTATCTGGATTGTAAGTGCGGAATCGAAGTATTCCCCTCCATGGGATTATCCCTTCATTGAGTGATAAATTCTGTCTTGGTTCGTATACACTTTTAAATTTGTTACTAAAATAATCTATAATTTCTTGCACTGTGTTCCGTTGAATAAGCAGTTAAGTTATCGGAGAAATGGAGGAAAGACCGATCTCTACTCATGGTCGTACCAAAAACTGGAGCTTCTAAAAGTGGGTGTGTCGACTAACGATAACTTAAATGGCTACATAAAGCGTCATCCGCACCCAAGGGAAAATCTTAAATGACGACTTTAGACATCATCCATCTCGAATGTGTTAAGTTACTGCCATTTACAGCATGCAAACTATTGCTTATGGGCTAAATTACTATGCCAAAGACAAAGCGGGCGATTAAAAACTTTGTACTAAATTTTCTAATTCACGCACAATACATTTAAAGATCCCAAAATTGTCAAGGGATTGCCATTCTTCAAGGTTGCCTGGATGTCACAAATGGCAGGCACTGTATTCTAGTGATTTTACAATACATCACAGTGGAATGAACAGTAAGGTCTAACAGAACTGATTTTCCTGTAGAAGGCAATAAAGCTTAAATGTTAAATGCTGTTCTATGTTAAATCAGTTTTTGCATTGAATACTATTTGAAAAAGTAAACTTTTGTGTGACACCTTGTCAATTTAAATAAATTGTAAAATTGAATAAATTGTACAAAAAACAAATTACAATTGTTACCAATTGTTAAGGTGTTACTTTGTAACTTTTATAGAGAAAAAACAACGGGAAAAAACAATTATTTTTTTTAATCCTTGATGACTTCAACTTGTACTGTATTTTAGTTACACGTTTGAATTTGTGCAATAAAAACCAAACAAAAAATTCGAAATTCAAAAACTTTGAAAAGAGAAAAATAAACGAAACCTTGGAAACGTTTGCGGCCACATGTTCACATTTATCATGTGGAAGAAATATTTAAAACATTGATCAATATTCCATTGTATTGTATTCAATATTCAAGTTTGACAATCAATTCAGTTTTGTTTTCTTTTTTTTCACCCATTTTCTGCTCTTATGTTGCCCACCCGCCCTCAATTGGTGTGACTGTGCATCAAAAGTTTTTGTCATAAAACTTGACTGGTTATTTAAGCGTCAGCGTCAGTTATTTGGATGCTGTAAAAAGTTTTTCTCTTATTTAAATATTCATTTAATAACTAAATTGATTATAAGATACATATGTATGTATGTAAGCCATTGCCATGTGAATAGAAACCGATTGTATTGGCTCGATTAGAAGGCTAAGATGGAAGATAGAAGAGTGCAAGCAGAAAACTAAAAGTTAAAAATAAAACTTAAGACATTGAAAGCTAAACAAAAGTAAGCGGTAGTAAAAAAGTTTTCGAATCAATATCAATACAGTAAGACCCCGCTTTACGCTGTTCCGCTTAACGCTGCTTCAGTATTACGCGGTAGTATTGGGATTCCTCTTATTGGCACACTGTATTGATATGTTTCTTTTTCAAATATCTTTTGTTTGTCTGTCCAGAATAAAGATTCCAACCGTATTTTCCGAAGTCTCAATCACAGTACATATGTATGTATGTACGTGTTATGTTGCCTCCTTTAACACTGTTTCGTTTAGCTCTGGAACTTATTGGAACGTATTCCCCGCGTTAAGCGGGGTCTTACTGTATAAGATAAGGTAAGCAGTAAGAAGATTAAAAACGAATTTGTGGTGAAAACAAAAAACTTTGTCATTAGTAGTAGACTATATAGATCGATGTTTTGAAAACACTAGATGAAACCTAGCGATACTTCAAAAGAATTCAATGTTCTTTTTTATTAGTCAACAAAAAACTAAATACAAATAGGTATGCAAACACAATATGCCATATATAATAAACCCATAACCTTGAAGTTGTATAAGATGAAGAGAGGGGTTGCATTGGTTTAACCGTGTTAATCACGGCAATTTAGACAAGTTGCATGCGTTAGAGATGAAAAGAGTCATTGAGACTGTGGTCAGGTAAATAGGAGACTAGTCTAACGTGAGGTTCATCACAGTCCCTGAAAACACGATGATATTGGGAAATGCTTCACAACGAGAATCAGTAATAAGAGTGAAAGAAAGAATTTGATAACTAGATACTCTTTTAAGAGAGAGAGAGAGAGAGAAACTATTCTGTAATATACATATGGGATATGTAATGGGGTAGAGCGCAGCGATAACAGAGTAAAATATTCGCATGTTGATTACTAGTTCGATTGTGTAGAAAGATGTATCCAATTGAACTTGAACAGGAAAATGTTCCTAAAAGTTTGAATTGAGATTAAAATAGAAATCGCAGGGAGTTCCTTCCACGCCAGAACCTTTAAGGGAAGTGATAGATGTTATGATATTGACTATAAGCTACTGGAGCAATTTGTTGTTTTTACTGAAGCTTCCCGAAAAGTAAAGCAAATTCTTTAAAACTGAAATAATTTGTAATCGCAGGTTACAGCAGTCAAAATAACTGATATATCTACAGCCCACGTTCGCCCCGATATTCAAAAGGGATTTCGCATAGAGATTTCATCCGTAAGACATAACATGTAGTTTCATACAGATTTTACAGGCCAAGTATTTGTAAGGACTTTGCTAATTTTATGACGTATTATTTGCAGTATCAAAAATGAAAAATTCAAAGACACCCTCCATAAAAGTGATTCTCACATAACAATATCGACAGTGCATTTCCGTTAAGTGAATGAAGACATTATGGCTTCTAAAAAAAAGTAAGCATTCATAAAGAGCCAGTTTATTAAGGCAACAATAGAGAAACGGCAAATCACATGCACTGACACTTACTGGCCTAAAAGCGAAGAAGCGAAAAGCGTCTTCAGTTTGCCAAAGATCATATGGCATGTGTTGTTCAAGGACAATTAAGCGAAAACGATTGGCGACAAATAATTTTTTCGGATGAAAAAAATTTCATTTGGATGGCTACAACTTTAATTTTCACGATATGCGTTAGAACCAAAAATTTCTGAGCCGCCATTATAGCAGAGAGGGGGCGTTATGCAAATGAACATCCCATGCCATATGATCTTTGGCAAACTGAAGGAGCTATTGTTGACTGATTGCATTTAATGGAGGTTTTTTCATTAGTTTTCGGAGTTGTAAATGCTCACTGCTCAAAATAGCGCGACGAACAGTTGATGTACTTGCTTTAACTGCTGCTAAATGCTTAATTTGAGAGGTAGAATGGGCTGAATTTGAGGCAATTCGAACAATTTTTCGCTTGTCCTGTGGTGTTAGAGCTGTCTAAGTACCTCCTTTGTAATTTTTATTACATGTTTCACGATGTTTTATGTAATTCATTACCACATTATGACTTCGTCCTATTTGTCTATCGATTTCGCGATAAGAATAGTTTTCAGGATGGTAAACATCAATTTTTACCATTTCCGACGAATTTAAAGGACTCTTTCTTCACATATTGATTTAGATAACTGCAGTCACAAACTGTGATTTTAATTTTATTTGGTTTTTATAAAGATTTATTAGAACCGCCTACTGATTTAAGTTAAAAATGCACCTGGTTCTATTCTGTTGAACCAAAAAATAAATGAAAAATTTTATACTTGACTACAAAGAAAGTGAAAAAGTACCGTTATAATTAATTTTCATAAATTTTTTTGTATTTAAATTATCATTTACAATATCAACTATTTGTCTGCAAAACAAAATTTTTTTATTCAATCTGTATTTGCAATTTATACAGTTTTTTTTACTTTAAAATGTGTTGGTTCTATCCTGATGAACCGCAGTGTAAGTGGAAAAATTTATTTTATAAAAGCATCGAAAAAAAAATTGTAAATTTTAAGGCAAAAACTTTGATACGCAGTAAATCAAATTTCGGTGAAAAATTGTGTTCCATATGTTTTATGTGTGTTTATCATTAAAACGTTTGCCGTGCACAGTCTTTTCACGCGTTTTGAAATTATTCGCTTTGCTACAAATTAAGTGAACCATAGATTAATAATCTCTAATATGAAATAATAATTCGAGTAGAAAAAAGCGAAAAAAAAGTAAAACTATTGGTGTAGTTTTACTTCAAGTGGTCCCCTATTAACCCAATTTCATTTCGTAAAGAGACACACTTAATGTTTATTTTTATAACAATTTTTCTTTTTCAGATTGCTTTACAAGTGAGTCATCCATCCATTATTCATTTGAATTCAAATTCGAATTGAAAGGCTGAATTTAATAATTTTACCTTTACTACGTTACGTTACGTTACGTTACGTTATTTGTTTAAATAAATATTTAATCGTCAGTTCTTTTTATTTTCGGTTTTTTTATAATTTTATTTTTTTTTTAATTTGTATACAAAATCTTTTCCAGACAGGTTTTAAGTTTTCATAGTTTTAAGACAGTCTATTGCCAACATACATCGTTATTTGGTTGTGGTTTAAATAATTTTGTGATGTGTTGTGTATAAAATATTTGCAATTTATGTATGCGGATACAGTTTAGGTTTATTTTGCCTGTTTTTTTTATTGTATTTGGTTTATTTATTGGAAAGCAAGATAAGTTAAGTAGCGTATAGATAACGTACTGAATCAGAAACGGAAACAACAAAAAAAAACAAAAATGAAAACGTATTCAGAAATATGAATATGAGCTGACTTTTTTTTCGAAAATAGCAATAAAAATAGAAAAAAATTTGTTACTTTCGTTGTTGACGCCATAAAGACTAGAATGTTGGCAGAGGAGGTGGGAGGTTGGAGGCGGATGAAGCGAAACTAAAAGGGCAATAGTAATTATAGAAAACATAGTAATTTTTAAAAATTGCAAAAATCAAAAAAAAAAAGAAAAAAGAGGAAGGAATGGAAAGATAAAAGAAAAAAAAAGTAAACGTTTACAGATATCAGGCCACATGTTAAAAAATGTTAAACATTTTAAAAGAAATACAAACAAAAACAAAGAGAAAAACAACACGAGCAAAACTAAAAATGTCCACGTTACAAAGTATACGAAAACAAAACAAAAAAGTGCAATGTTGAAATGAAGCAGAAGAAAAAAACTTTTAAACATACTTTTGCTTTTAATTATTTGAGAATTTATTAATTTCCCCCCAAAAAAAAAAGAAAGCAATTCGAACATGCAATTCTAAGCATATTTCTTATTGAATGTGATTATTTTTAGTTTTTCTCATGTGGCAATACATATGTACATACAGCAAAAGTCTTAGTACGGCAAGTTTTTCGGTTGGTTTTTGTTTGAGGTTTAGCGATTACTTAACTGTTCTTTCAAATGATCTCCTAAATACTCTCTTGAAGTCATATCAGGACTTTGTGCAAGAGTATTAAGTCTGTGGGGACTTTTTTTGCCAAAATATATTGTCGTACTCAAACTTTTGCTTTCCACTGTATATTTGGTTACCATATGCATACATATGACTAGACATACATTTTTTTTTAAATTTTAAAACCACAAAATATTCCGTAAATATTATTTCATTTGAATATTTAATGACACAATATTTAAATATAAAATCAAAAAACAATTTTTCCCTCGGGTATATATTTACTGGATTTATTTCGTCAAAAGTATTGTTAAGCAATGTAAACAGTGATGCAATCTAGTCGAATAACCTAGTCTTTGATATGAATAATAAAAGATGTCGCTGCAATGAACAAAAAATTGATTTCAATAATCAACCAACGGCGATATTCGAAATAAGACTTTAAGTCTTCATATGGAATGCAATCATATAATGGTTCCAGACCCTATTCCAAACGCCTTAGCTATGATAACTTTTTGAAACTTTCTCTCAAGCAGTTTAAGTAAATCAGTTTCCTTTTAAAATTGTTTTCTCATCCTTTAAGTATCCTAATAATACTACGTACATAGATTCGTTTGGACTCAAATGAATTGAGGACTTTTGCGTTTCGTTTTTATTATCAAATTAGTATTTACATACATGTGTACATACATAATTGGTCATTACAACCCTTCAGTCAGGGTCAAGACCTAGCTTCTCACACCACTTATGTCGTGTGTGTTAATTTTATACATGAGTGGCGGGACCTACAGTTTAAAGTCGACTCCGAACGACAGATTTTTTGAGAAACTTTTCATGGCAATCGTATTTACTCTCAGAATTTTTGCAGAAATCTGCTGAGAGGAAGTCGCCGAAGAAATATTTGTTTCATATTTTCGTTTTGATGTCTGACCTGGGGTTTGTACCGTGGCCTTACGTCTAATAAGCCAACACACTACCTACTAGACTATGGCGACTTCAAGGAAATATTTATTAAGTTAAAATTGTCTAATACTTTGGAAAACAAATAAAAGTTCGAGCGTTATATCTTAAATATGGTAACCATAAGACCAAAAACTGCATCTGTCAAATTAGTTCTTATTTATACAGACTGTTTTGGCATTTTGTTCGTTTAAAGTTGCACGCGGAAAATTATCTTCAGCTATGAGTCACATTTCTGGATGAATAGGTATGTCAACAGAAAAAATCGGCGAATTGTCAAATCTAAGAGCGTCCAATTCAAATCAAAAAATTCACTGTTTTGCATCGATCCATACTTCTTTGAGAATAACGTTGGGCAGGTCAGCACTATAGCTCGATGATTACCAACTTCTTTTGGCCTGAATTGGATGATAATGTTAGTGGTTCGACATGTAATTTCAACACGACGGCGCAATGTACCACACAGCTTCTGCCTTATTGGATATTCTGATAGCTGTTTTCTTAAGTCTCAGATACATGCGAAAAAGGCACAAGCATTGGCATTCCTTAAGGCCAACATCATTCATGCCATCTCTCAAATTCATACTGAGTTATGTGCAAAAGAAACTGACGAAAATTTAAATGATATTATATTCGGCACATGTTATATGTCACAAAAACGTGTTTTATTTAAATTTAAAGATAGGAAACACTTAATGAAAGACTCGATAAAATCATTAGGATATTACATGTACTTGACACTTTCTATTCAGTTATTGACAAATTATTATAATGGACGTGGTGCATCCAAAAAAAAAAAGAATTTAGATTAGGTGAGGATGCATACCAAGAGTAAGAGAAACTTGTTTCATACACGCAAAGCCATTTTTAAATGATTACATTCGTTGAGAATCAAAAAGCAAAAGTCGATTAAAAATATCATGGAAACACTCAAATTGCAAGTCCTACTTCAACCAGCATATTTTTTAAAATATTATTCCATCCAATTGAATTTCGATGAATTGTGAATAGCCGCAAAAGCGAGAAATTTAGTTGAGAACCTAATATATTAACGATCAACAATGTTGTATTAGTGACTTTAATTAAGGACAGTGATTAAAGAAGATTATCAATAATTAAATAATTTGTATGATTGGAGCTTTGGCCTGACAGTGAAAACGTTTATAAAAGTTAATATTTCGTGCAATGATATGAGTTTTTTTGCTATTTCTCGCCTAAAGAATATAAAAATTGAAATAAAAAGAATTATTTTATATTTATTATAAGTTATTGTAACAAGAAAACACGATAAGTAAACAAATTTTATGATTGAAAACGAAAACGTCATTTCGAATAGTGCGCTACACAAATAGTCACACAAACGGACAGCCAGGCAAGTCAGTTAATTTAAAAAAAGTATTAAAGAATTAAATAAATAGCCCCAATAGTAATTAAAGTTTTTAGAATGCATGATTGAATGTAATTAGAGATGCCTAATGATAATTTTCTTTTTTAACTATTTATCTACCTCGGGGGCTTTAGTTCAACATAAACCTTTAGCAGAAATATGACATTTTATGTATAAATTCAAAATTATTTTAGATTTAAGCGATCCTAAAGCATGATTAGTGGACTCAATAAACGTTGATATGATATTCAAGATTCAGAATATTAGAAATACGTGATTAACATTCCTTAATATAACAATACAATTTCAGACTTGCCGCCCATAAATTAAAAGATTTGTTAAAAAATGCCTTATAAGTTATGCCCATAAATGTGTGTAAATTACGAGGTCTACCCAAAAATTGTTTTAAAAAGTTTAAAATATTGCGTTAAATCTATTCTAAATACAGAAATTGTTCAAAAGTATTACAAACTCTTCTGCGCCGATGGTAGTGTGCCGAGGGCGTGGGTTCGATTCCCATCAGAGACTGAGAGTGTTCATGACTGTATGATTGTTTGTCTGATTATTATATGTGATTACTTACAATAGAAAAAAGGAAAGTGAGAATTATTACTAAAAACCAATTCTCGGAAAAAAGTGATGAAGGCATATATATGTATATTTAAAAAAATCACACACTACCCCCTCTAATAAACTATCTTTCCTGTATTCCAACACAATGCACTGCGTGAATAAGGGAAATACAGAAAAATAAAAAAAATATAAGTGTACCCGATCCAATTACATTTCTTTGAAGACTATTTCATGTGAATGATCCATGTTCCATTGGTGAGCACCAATATTGACAAAAAAAAAATTTTTCAGTATTACCGGCAACATCTGTAATATTGCCTTCGAGCTGTAATATTGCCCTCAAGGACTGCAATTGCGGCCGGCTTATCCCTTTATCGGAGAGACTTCATGTATCCCCAGTAAAAATAATCTGAAAGACTTCAAATTGCATCATACATACATACATAATTGGTTATTACAACCTTTCAGACAGGATTACGACTTAGCTTCTCATACCACTAATACTGCGTGTGTTAATTGTATAACAGACAGATTTTTGAGATACTTTTCATGGCAATTTTATTTACTCTCAGAGTTCTTGCCAGAAATCTGCTGAGAAGCAGTCACCGAAGAAATATATTTTTTATATTTTCGTTTTGATGTCTGATCTGGGATTTGAACCCTGGCCTTAGGTCTAATAAGCCGACGCACTACCTACTAGACTACGGCGACTACTCAAATTGCATCATCCTATGCGATTTATTACTTATTAAACACGTTTTCCAATACGTTCATGGTATCGCCGACAGTGTGACAATACAGTCAGGCATGTTCTGAAAATCACAAGATTTCAAATCACTTGTGCTTTTGAAATCACAATTGTGATTTGAGGGTGTTCTGAAAACCACAAAACTTTTAACTTTTCGGTGTGTTATAGCCTTTTCGAAAACACAAGGAAACAGCTGATTTTTTGTTTAGACAACTAAGAAGTAAATACAAAATTACAAAACCAAATAACAAAATTTCTTGAAATGGGAAGTGTCTTTAATTTTTTCATAATTTTATACTTTTTTGTACCAAACTTGTTCATTTTACTATAAAAATCAATAAAAAAAAAGCATTTCAAGTTATTCATTTAATTCATTTATTGTGAAGATCAAAGTAAAATGGATGAAAAAATAAGCAAGTGATTCTAAATCGGCAGCCACTTAGCTAACCGGTTTCAAATCACAAAAATTACAAAAGTTTTATGTCCAGAACACCTTTCTTGTGATTTCAAATCACTTTCACAAAAAGTGATTTTCAGAACATGCCTGAGTATAATTGGGGCTAAATGGCAACCACCAAATTCAATTCTTTCATTTTGGACCACAAAAAAATAAAGAACCATCATACATCACATCTATTGACTGTAGTGTTTCGATTTTCATCGTTCTGAATAAATACGTGCATTAATTCTTTG
Organism: Sarcophaga subvicina; assembly: GCA_936449025.2. Classification (NCBI taxonomy): domain Eukaryota; kingdom Metazoa; phylum Arthropoda; class Insecta; order Diptera; family Sarcophagidae; genus Sarcophaga; species Sarcophaga subvicina. Next base: position 38,582,236 of record OW388081.2, on the reverse strand, counting down.
CGACGATTGCGTCAGTAAAGATTTTCGCCACTGAAGAAAATTTTTCGATACGAAATACATTTCATATGCAGCACGAAGTTTTGTAATGAAATACAATGACTTTAATGAGCGTTGTTCGTTTGTTGATCTACTCATGGTAAACCTTACTAATCGTTTTCGGTATTGTCACTTACCATAAATATTTTTGTTTTACCCTAAAGAATTTACACTTAAATCATTTGATAAATTGTTAATCTAAACCCGGTGATTCAAATCTAAAGTTTTCTAAGCGGTTTCTATTATTCTTTTATCTCTGACAGTATATTACTGAGGTATGGCTTGAAGTGATGATACTAAAAATACTTCTATACAAGCGAACTGAAATACAATGTCTGTCCATAGAGCTTTAAAAACTGATTCATCTTCCTACAATGGAATCTTATTTATTGCCTCTCGTATGGATCTAAATTGGTTGACAGAGTTGGTGTCTGTTTTCATATTAGGTGTTGTACAAAAAACTTGCCTTGTTTAGATCATGTTGTTATTTTGGCTGTAATTTCATTATAGCCACGCTTTCTCAAAACCCAAGAAACTTCTAAAAGCCTCCGAATCTATATTATCGGCCTTGAAGAGATTTGCTTTTGAAATTTAAAGCATCAATATTTTCTTAAACTAATGACAAATGTGTGTTGAGACTAAACACATTAAGTAAAGCATTTATTTTCACATAATTTTTGATCCGGCCTCGTAAATGAAAATTCAAAAAGCAAACAATTTGATCATCATTTAATTTAAATTGAATATTACAATGACTTGGGGAATATAATACTGATTCTCAGCACGATTTATTTTTATTGTTTCATTTCATTGTTTCATTTCATTTCAATAATAAAATATAGTTTTAGAAATTTTATTTGCGAATAAAATTCAATTTCATAATCTAAATTTATTCTCTTCCATTTTTAGGCCGGGGGGTAAATGAACTGCTGTACAAAGTATTTGTAACACTGTAAAATCAAGACTTAAAAAGTAGCAATTAATTACAATGAAATTGACAGCAGTTCTATTTTCTATTACATTAGAACGAACAATTAAAAATACTGATTTTAAAGTGACTCTCTAATTGAGGTCTCCAAACAGTGACAGGAACAATGCAGCCAAAGTTCATGAAGTGCGTGCACTGCCATTGACATGGGAATAAGGTATAAATAATTTTCAAAAAAAATCCAGTTTAATTGCTGCCAATTAATGCCATACAGTGGGGCTAAGTACAATAGGAATGACTGACAAATGTATTTGAACTTAATCATACATACATACATAACATACATAATTGGCCATTACAACCCTTCAGTCAGGGTTACGACCTAGCTTCTCACACCATTATGTTGTGTGCGTTAATTGTATACATGAGTGGCGGGACCTACAGTTTAAAGTCGACTCCGAACGACAGATTTTTGAGAAACTTTTCATGGCAATTTTATTTACTTTCAGAGTTTTTACCAGAAATCTGCTGAGAGGAAGTCGCCGAAGAAATATTTTTTTCATATTTTCGAGTTGATGTCTGACCTGGGGTTTTGAACCGTGGTCTTACATCTAATAAGCCAACACACTACCTACTAGACTATGGCGACTTCATGAATTCAACTGAATCTTTATTGTTTATTTACTGGTCTAAGTAAACTTTTTGTTCGAATTCTAGAAACAATTAAAATTTTCAGGATATAATTAAAAATTGAGCATTATTTTAAATACAAAAAACAGTATTTCCAAGGTATTTCCAACAGTGCTTAGTCTCACAGTTATTTCCAATAATCAATGCGTAATTTCCCGTATTATCCAGAGAAAAAGTTTTAGTTTCTGTTGTACAAAAATTTAAACACCACGATTGTCCGTATGTCTTCATAACAATTAGCGTCAAATCCGGCAAGATCCTACTCAGAATTTTCGGAAATAGCATCGAAACGATAAACCTACAGAAAATTAACGAGAAGTGAAGTGAAGAAGAGAAGCTAGTTTTTTTCCTTCACACTTACTATTTGGAGAGTAAAATGAAAAAGGAGTTTCATTTTCAAAACTAACATCTTGTATTGAACACACGACGAAGTAGGCTACGCCATTTTGAAGACAATATTCTTTTTTTTAATTTTTCAATCAATTATGCACATAGTTTTGACCATTGTTCGGACTTTTTAGTCATATGTGAGCCCCAGCTATCTGAGGTCAACAAAGCATATCAGAATCATTTATGGCAACCCAAAAATGTGGAAGCGGAGATTATCATAAAATAAATTAATGAGAGTTTTATACCAATGCTTTTGAAACGAATTCTTCTTATAATTTAACTAAAAACTAATGTTTCTTGTTCAAAATATACAGGGTCAAAGTGTAACAAACGACTAAACACGAAAAAGGATCAAGGTTTCGATAAGTTACTCTACAAACAGTTGCTTTTATATTTATGGTACATCAAGCTGGATGTCTCGAACTACAAATTCAAATCCTCAAAGTTGCATCAGTGTAAAAATTGTACAATAAAATTTTAAAGTGGGTCTACCTGCTACTGTAATCCAATTACCCACTTAGCCGGCGAGACTTGATTAATAAAACGGAAACAAAGAAACGAATGATGCGAAAGGTGTTCTATAATATCCCTATTATGTCTTAAAAGAACAAAAAGCAATAGAAAGGGTATGTAAGTTCAACGTGACCTTACATCACGTCAAGCTTTGAGTAAAACAAGTTGACACAGTGAAAACAACTCGGAACTTGAAACATTGCAGCTTTAACAGTAGTGATACCGTTATTATCCAAAGATTCTTTGATTTTCCAAGTTCCATTAGATGTCAAGGTATTGTTCGCGGTTTGTTGTATGATTGTCGAAGCATCGTAGCGCTTAAAAAATTCTTACAACAGAGCCATACGCTGAGGCAATTGCGAAACACAATTTGTGTTTAATTTTTTGGCCAGAAACATCAATACAAGTATGATCCAGTTAGCCTATTTACTTACTTGCATACTTGATTGGTCATTGCTACCGTTTAGTAAGGCTTACAACCTAGTTCGTTACACCACCCATATTCTGTGTGTTAATTTTTGTCATGAACAGCACGACCTACAATTTAACGACGAATCGAACAATAGATTTGTGAGAAACTTTTCATGGCAATTTTATTTATTCTCAGAGTTTTTTAGTTACTCTCAGAGTTACTACGCGTTTCGCGTAGTATGAACCACAGGCTCTCATCTAATAAGCAAACATACTATCAAGTAGACTACGGCGAATTACCGTAGGACTTGCTGGTATGCGAATTTATTTTTATAGATAATGTATTGTGGAAAGTAATAAATTTCTTTTGGGTTAAAACATACATACATAATTGGTCATTAGAAACCCTTTAATTTTTATACATGAGGGGAGGGACTTACAGTTTAAAGCAGACTCTGAGGTTAAAAATAATTTTGAAAACACCAATAAATACTGGCAACATTATTTAAACTCTTTAAAAGAAAATCATCATCAATTTATTTCTTCTTATTTGTACTTTGAAAGGTTAAATAGGTCAGCACAGCAAAAGAAGTTAATTGACAATTAACATGACTTCTTTATTTTTTGTATTATTCTTCTGTATTATTTTCTTAACAATTTATTTTATTATTGTTGCTTATTATAGTTGATATAAATTTAGCAAAATAAATTTGAAAAAAAGAAAATAATTTAATATTCAAATATGTGCACAAATATGCTCGTGGTATTCAATTTTTTCAATATTTTTAAATTAAATTTTACGAAAATTATTTGATCCATTTACGTATGCAGATACATATGTATGTACATGTGTTCGCAGTAAATATTGTATATAATTTTTGGAATTGAATTATTTGGAAAGTGTATGTGTTTGTGTGTAAGAACGTACGTTATTGAATTTTTTTTCCGTTTTAATTATTGTGAGACAAAACATTTGTTAAATATGTTCGATATTATGAGGTTACCAACTAAGCAAGCCAACTAAAATTTCGTAGACGAAAACAATTAAATATTAAAAAAAAAAGAAAATAAATTAAATAAAACGTTTGTTAACTTTTGTTTGAAATTTGCCTTAAAATCTTGAGCAAGTATTTGTTGTAATACGTTTAAGTATAGTCATGATGCTTATGGAACACGCAAACACTTTATGTAACACACAACGTAATATTACAGTTGAGAGCAAATGTGTTATACACATTATTTATTTGCATTCCATACATTATTGACTCTTACAATTCTTTAGTTACGATTACGGCCATCTAAGTTAAATGTTCCGGTTTTTCCTAAATGGCGGTCACTACAGTTAAACGATAACTTTAAATTTTTATTGTATGTATTAAATCTATAAGTTTGTTCAACAATGCTATGTTTTATCCAGAAGGCAAATTGATAATCCGAAACGTAGCTGTTTGTTTGCATTTATTAATGACGTTTTGCAGTTTTTCAAAAAGCTGTGACAATTTGGGTAAAATATTTAAGGATCTTCTACACAAATTGTAAAATATCGTTTAATATTGCAAGAAAAGCCTATTTACTGTCTTTACATGCATACATACATACATAATTGGCCATTACAACCCTTCAATCAAGATTACAGCCTAGCTTCGCACACCACTCATGTATGCCCTAATTTTATGGATGAGTGGCGGGATCTACAGTTTAACGCCGACTCCGAGCGACAGATTTTTGAGAAATTTTTTCATGGCAATTTTATTACCTCACAGAGTTTTTGCCAGAAATCTGCTGAGAGGAACTCGCCAAAGAAATATTTTTCTGATATTTCGTTTTGATGTCTGCCCTGTGGTTTGAGCCCGGGCTTTACGTCTAATAAGCGAACACACTACCTAGTAGGCTACGACGACTTCTGCCTTTAACTGTACCAAAAGTCTTTTTCGAATTGATTGCAGCAATAGTACTTTAAACGTATGAGAACTAGAGGTACCGCAATAAAACTAAAATTGATTGAACTTAATATTAAACTGTAAATTTTTGCCCATCACTGTAGTTTAAATGTGAATATTTTGGCTATAAAATTCTGGGATTAAAGGTCAATAGTCCATATTAAAGTTTAATGGCTGACTTGTTGACCATATTTTTTTTTTCGTTTTGTTTCTTTGCTTTACTGCTATTATTGAATCGAATTAAGCATGCAGTGTAGTAGAGTATGTATGCAATGATATTTGTTTGGGCCTTTTGTTCGATTTTTTCAGTTGGAAGTTTGGAGTGGCATTTGTTGTTAATGAAATTTTCAATTGATATGATAAAACAAAATAATGATGAGCATATGAAAAATTGTATTTCGTTTCGTTTTCGATCAACAGATCGTTCGTTCAATCATCTGCCATACCATTCGCAAATAAAACGTGTTGAAAAGTTTAATTGAAAACCGAAATAATCAGGAAATTGCAGTCAAAAAAAATATTCAAAAAATTAATCAAATTATGTACATATGTATATATGTATGTACATATTTAAGACTGTCTAATGGAAGTGTGAGAAATTGATTGGAAATGAAAGCATCCGTAATCGAATATAAAAAAGAGCAGACATTGAACTACAAATAAATGCAAAACAAAAATAAAGTTTCTGCAGTTTTTTGAACCATTTTACATACACCTGAGCATTACAATTACCCTATTCGTAGTATATTATTGCTGATGATGACATCAGTCAATGTAAATTATATTTTTAGTAGGGTAGTAAATTGAAATACCAGTAGAATAGCGTAGTAAAAACTGTAATATCTATTACAACCATATTAAAAGCAAGTGATAAGAAATCAAAGATAATAAAATTCAAAATTTTGATAAAACCTATTATAAGTTAATAAATTTTTTTTAATATGTTATGCTCATATATTTCTGTATGTATGTATGTATATATGTACACATATAAAGTAATAAGTATTGGTATTACCGAAGATTTGTATTTGACAACTCTTCATTCAAACGTTCCCAAGAGTATTAACATATTATTTGAATTATGTAAAGAAGTAAGGCGTGACATGTCCATTCGAATATTAACTAAAAAGTTAGGTTTTACAACCTATAAAAGGAAGTTAATGGACAACGTTTTTTGCAATTTTGTCTGATGCAAATATTAAAACGCCAACCAATCACCTGAAAATTGAAATTGTGTACTCTGAATGAATTTTCCTCTGAGAGGCGGTCCTGAATCGCAACAAAATTGAACCATTTCGGAAAATAGGCATAGTGGCCACTAAGTCAAGATCACATTTAACAAAAACGGTGCCGGTGAAATTATAGTGAGACGATGCGATCAGTAGCCAAGCCAAAATTATGGATAGGAAGGTTTTTCCTGTCTTTCTTACTCAACTAAAGTGGAAAAGAGTTAAGTTTTGCCAACAGGATGAAGATTGCTTAATAAGAAGCATAATGAAATTACGTTTTAAACTGCATATGAACAAAACGGTACACATTTTATCCTTAAGGCAATTATTTTAACCAAGATTAATAAAGCCTTCAATCGCATTAAAAAAAAAATGTTGTCTTTTTACTGTAAATGCATCAAAATAGACGCCATTGTATAGCAAGTGCACGAATGTATATTGTTATGAACATTATGGTCATGCTAGAGACATTAGATTTGCTGTACCAACTTTAACACGAGTATAGGATTATAAAAAATGTATTTTATTTAATGTCCAATATTATCTTAAGAGTTTATAAAGATTAATATCTTTGTGATAAAGTTTAGCTGTTGTTTGAATTATTTAAAACAAAGTGCACCTTCTACATGTGGATTGAGTTATTAGTAGTATTGCGGAACTAACCCTGAATACATTTAATTACTGAATACATTTTATATCTGTAGAATAAAGGCAGGGTTCACGTTCGACATAGATTACAAAAATAGGCATCAGAACCTATCGGTCTAACTAATGTATGGTGTGTGGAATAGAACATTAATTTTTTCTAATTTCAGGCAGGACATCAACCACTAATAAAAGCTCAGTTATTTTATAAGACTGATATTTGATTAGATACTTAGATAATGCTTCAAAATTTATTAAAATAAATTTTTTTTTCTCAAGGTTACCAACGCTGAGCAACTTCTTTGATTAGTTTGGCGGAATTCGTTTAGTACATGGACTGCGCTTAGCTGTGGCGTCGCAAACAAGGGGCCGCTATGTGTACTGAAATGAGCCTGGGTATTCCGCTATTTATACTCAAGTGAGCCTTGCTATTTAAAGCTACCAATTCAACCTACCTACATACGTATGTATCTATCTAGTCACATAGTACAAGTAAATTTTCAAAAATTCAATGCTAAAGCAGACAATATAATTCAAAAAATTTTAAATGTAAACGACAAAATTATTATAATCTTTTACTATAAAATTTTAACGAATAGACAATCAATAAAATTCAAGTTTCATAACACTTGGTTATACAATAGGACATACATAGCAAAGCAAACTGACTATATCCGATAAAACAACAGCGTTAATCGCTTAAAACTGTTGAGCATCACAAATGATTAGATTTCGACACTTGACACCCTATTTAGCACTAACAAAGAACCCTTTAATAAAAATCTATAAAATGTATTGTATTTTATTTCCAAGTATAATGTCTCATTTAATACTCACTCATCACTACACTAGCACACCTTAAAATTGTAGCATAATAAACTGAGACGATAATAATCGAATAAATAAAATACTCGGTTACACTCGTACACACACACATACATATGTATGTACATACAGTGTTGGAAAAAATAATAGAAACGCGTATCTCCATTTCTATTTCTTCTTGAAATATTTGTATATTTTTAATATACGCCTGAAAAAAATAATAGAAACGTTTTATATTTTGGGGGAAAAAAGTTTTTGTTAATGTTACCATCAAATCCTAATACTATATTAATATTTGGTTGAGGCTCCTTTCATTTTGATAACTTCTTGACACCGCCTATTCATTGAACCAACAAGGTTAGCACAAATGTCTGGAGAAATGGAATACCAAGCATCCTGAATTTTACTCCACATTTGTTGCTTATTTTTAGATTTAAACAGACCAATCTTATTCTTAAGGACTCCCCATAGATGTTCAAGGGGATTTAAGTCAGGTGATTGTGATGGCCATTGCATTACGGGGACTTGATTTTCCTGAAACCGAGATTTTACAATTCTTGCAGAGTGTTTGGGATCATTGTCCTGCATAAACTCCCACTTCAATGGCATTTCCTCCTCAGCAAATGGGAAAATTGGACCAACGCCAGACGCTGAAAAACATCCCCATATCATTAGGGAACCGCCACCGTGTTTGACTGTTTTTTTGTGTTTTTTGGATCAAACTCTTTATTGGCAGGGCGACGTATAAAACATTTTCCGTCTGATCCGAACAAATTTATCTTTGTCTCATTAGACCACAGCACGTTGTTCCAATTTTTGCGACTTTGTTGTTGTCTGGCAAACTGTAACCTTTTTTGTATATTTTTTTTACTTAAAAGAGGTACTGACCTTGGACTTCGAGCCTTAAGTCCAGCCTCTTGGAGCCTGTTTCTTATAGTACGGCTTGTTACTGGAGCATCTAGTATATTTTTAAGCCCAAAAGGGTTTTTTAGAATGGCGTACTAAAATTTGATCAAAACGCTTGGACGTTTTCCTATTTCTTCCTCTAGTTTCGATATTTTTTTTATAATGAATCACGTTAAATACTTTATGTTTAGAACACTCCATTATTTGGGCTATTTTTCCAAGTGATAAGCCATCAGATTTTAACTTAAGGATGACATTTCTTTCAGCATCAGTGGTATGAACAACTCGACCCATTTTTTAAAAGATTTAAAACATACACTTAACACGGAAATCTTGCAAATGTTCTAAAACAAATTATTTTAACTTAATTTTTACCGCTTTTAAATATTTCATGTAAAAAGTTTATTTATTTTATATTAAAACACGGTTTTAGAAAAACGTTTCTATTCATTTTTCCAACTAAATTACGTCTTTTCTTACTTTTTCCTGAAAACAAATAAATTAAGAGAGAAAGAAGCAATAAAGTAAACAAATAATAAAATCCCGTTACATTAGCAAGAATTTAACAGTGATTTCCAACAATAAAAGTTTCTTACGAAAAAGTACACAATATTTTAATAATAAACTAGTAATCGTTTCTATTATTTTCTCCAACACTGTATGTGTTTATGTAGTATGTAGACTGAAATCAGACTAGTGCTAAGGCTGGCCCTATAAAATAAATAGCACTTAAGCTTTTTTTTATAAATTTCTATTACTATGAGACACACACATCGTACACATATGTACATAAATTATTAATCAGTTTATGGATTATAATTATTTCATTTTCTTTACTCTTTAATAAATTTCATACGTTTTTTTAACAAAGATTTGCGATAAAAAACAAATAATGAGCTGGCAAATAGAAAAAAATTAAAACGCTGAGCAAATTAATCCGAAAAGCACTTGAACGTCAGTTTGCTATAATGATTCATTTATGGGTAGACGTGAACGAATAAGCGTCATTTAATATTTTTTATTTATTTTTATTTTTTTCCAAATGTAGTTAATTTAATAAATACTTTGATGCTACACGTATACATCTCTTAGAACTTATAATTTATGATTTAAATTTTAAGCTGAGAGTCTAATATTTGAATACCTAAACGTATGTTTGGAGTGAACACGTGCTTAAAAGCACCTGACAGTTGCCATACATTGTTTAACAAAATGAAACCACTTTTTATAATATTTAAGAATTTTCAAAACTGCCGTTCTGACAAGGTTGTCAACTGTTAAATATCTTAAACGTAAAGTGTGATATATATAATAAAAGATTTGCCTTTTACGAATATCAAATCCTTTAACAAACTTAAAACTTGTTCTACAAAGTTAGTGATTCAAACAGATTGCTTTTAACGTATCACAGATCATTATAATGTATCTACTGTCCAAGGCATTGGCAAAATTTTTCGATTTTGTTAAGCGTCTAGAAGCGTTAAAGATCCCGCCAGGCCTGTACGTCATGACAGTGCATGCACTGCCCCAAGTATCATCGCTTCTGTTAGTGAAAATGTGGAGGATAATTCAAATTTGTAGATACCACGGTCGTCTCAGTATTTGGCCCAATCTTTTAGCTCATTACGGTACATTTTTCATTTAGATTTGCAGTGTTATCCATCTAAATGAAAAAATTAACAATTGACCCAGTCAACGCAAACATAATAACTGAATATACTGGAGCAGCAAGTCTTCAGTGCTGATTTTTCATACAAAATTTTTCTTCGCTTCAATTTCGCTCGTTGTTTACATCAGCAAACAAAATTATCGCCTATGGCATTCTGAGAACAGAGTACAGAAGTGACTGTGGAAAAGCCGTTGAGTCGTCGTTGGACCGTATTTTTTTACGTTTCAACAGGACAATCAATTTTAGCTTTATTGCAGGAGAAGTATCCATGAACAGAGTAGTGACTTTACGTGTTTTATATGACTTTTCTATTGGAAGCAAAAAAATATACAACCCTTTATAAAACTTCATGAATTATTTAATAATGAAACCCTTTAAATCGGTCTCTTTAGAACCGTAATAATATAACATACATAACATACATACATACATAATTGGCCATTACAACCCTTCAGTCGGGATTACGGCCTAGCTTCTCACACCACTCAATTTGTGTGTGTTAATTTTATCTATAAGTGTAGAGTCCTACAGTTTAAAGTCGACTCCGAACGACAGAGTTTTGAGGAACTTTTCATGGCAATTTTATTTGCTCTCAGAGTTTCTGCCAGAAATCCGCTGAGAGAAAGTCTCCGAAGAAATATTTTTTCATATTTTCGTTTTGATGTCTGACCTGGGGTTTGAACCGTTGCCTTACGTCTAATAAGCCAACACACTACTACGGCGACTTCGAAATAATAACGGGTGATTTTTTAGCTATTATCTTTTTGGCAACACTGGTTTAAACAGCTCACGCACGTTTCGTGTTTTGTTTCACTGTCAAACACCTTCAGTTTGGTCTATAATTTAACCATGAATCGTCTTATAAACGAACAACGCTTGCAAATCACTGAATTTTATTATCAAATGCGTGCTTGGAAAGAAGATCCACTTCTTTATCGAAAAATTGTGTTCAGCGACGAAGCTCATTTTTGGCTCAATGGATACGTAAATAAGCAGAATTGTCGATTTTGGAGTGAAGATCAGCTAGAAGCATTGCAAAAGCTACCAATGCATCCAGAAAAAGTCACAGTTTGGTGCGGTTTATGGGACATCATTGGACCATACTTCTTCAAAGATGCTGCGAATCGTAACGTAACTGTGAATGGTGAGCGCTACCGTGAGATGATATCCAACTTTTTTTGCCCAAAATGCAAGAGCTTGACTTGCATGACATGTGGTTTCAACAAGACGGTGCCACATGCCACACAGCACGCGTAACAATGGATTTATTGAGAGGCGAGTTCGGTGAACATTTTATTTCACGTTCGGGACCAGTCGATTGGCCGCCTAGATCGTGCGATTTAATGCCTTTAGACAATTTTTTGTGGGGCTATGTTAAAACTCATGTCTATACAGACAAGCCCGCTTCAATTGACGCATTGGAAGACAACATTGAAGCATTTATTCGTGAGATACCGGCCAAAATGTTGGAAATAGTATGCCAAAATTGGACTAAGCGGATGGACCATTTAAGGCGCAGTCGCGGTCTATATTTGCATGAAATAATCTTCAAACATTAAATTATATGGACTGTACTATCGATTCAAATAAAGATTTCATGCATTTTTCTGAATTTTATGTGTTTTTCTTTGAAAATTTTTCCTATAGCTCTTAAAAAATCACCCATTATAAGGTACAGTAAAAGAATTTTTTTCAATAGAAATTAAATGAGTGCCCTTGAAAGATTTTCTACTGAAAAAAAATATATATATATACATTGAGGACCATTGTGATTGCTTGAGTCACTAGTGTGTGGAGACTTGTTAAAAATGGAAAACAGCGAAGAGGAAATGCACCATATATTTTACAGTTTTTCTGCAATTTTTTTTGTTAAATTAAAGCCAAACCATATTACAATAGACCTTACAAATTTCGCTCTATTGCTTTCGTTTCCTTTCTAAAACTTCAAACAACTTTAAAGCCGAAATTGTTTCCTTAAAACAACCAAACTAGCTATGTTAAGGGTTGTTGTGATTCATTTATAAAAATAGTCCATAATATCCATCAAACGTAATCATTTTTATTCGTCCGTGTTGTCCTAATTTGTGCATATGTATTGATTTTATTCTTATCTGTTGACTGTAGTGCTTTTTACACAATAATTTGTAACATTGATCGAGTGTAGGACTTAAGTAAAAAAACTTATGCTTCCTTATCAAATTTTGACCAGGAATTAAGTCCTTTTTTTCCAGTTTTCTTTTTCAAACCTTAAATTAATTATTTAACAGAGCTCTGTTATGTTCGTAACAGATGGGAAAGAGTGCGTCTATGCTTATAAATTTAAAAATCTATCTTTAGACACATCCGAACAAATACGCAATTCGATGCGGTTTGTTGGCCAGCAGCGTCTTGTTCAAAAACGATGAAAATCATAACGTTACAATTAAGTGAGTAAGGAACATTGTAATGAATTGTGTTTTTTTACAAAATGTAAGAATTAGCCATGGTTGAAAAGTGGTTCCAACAATACATGCACAAAAAACATACGCAACACGGTACCCGATACTATGAACCTCTAGGGCAGAGAATTTGGTGAGCACTGAAAATCACATTTTGAAGCATTGGCCATCAAGATCATAATAAGAGCCCATCAAACTATTTTTTGTGGGACAATGTAAATTCTATCGTATACAGTCACAATACCTAGGAAACAACTTTACAGCTGTCATTGGTGAGATAAAAGACGAAATGCTGCCATAATTGGAGCTTCTCGTGATAACATTTAAAAAGGAAATATCTTTTATCGCCTCAAATGAATGTATCATATACTTTTGCAACTATTCTGCCTCTTTTTTCACAGCTCAAACAGTTAAAAAAAATCACCCGTTACAAAGAAAAAATTGTAAAATTAGTTTCAACAAGATTTGCTGTATGTAGACAACACTCAATACCGCAACGTCATAATAAAAAATAAAATTTCAATCATGGTTTAGAGAAAAATTGTAGGCCAAACTCTTCTAAAACAAATGGTAAGTAATTGCAATCCAAAAAATCTTAAGCCATTTTACTATTGAGACTGTGCCAAAATTTAGTGACGCGTTCTCTATCAATAATATTTTCTTTAAATTGCTGCAAATAGTACAAGCTCATTGAGGATTCATTAAGGAAATGGTGTACTACTATTGGTTTCTTCTCTCTCCTTTTATATATTTATGGTATTTCTCTTTTATATTATTTACTTTTTCTTACTGCAGATCTTTTTCTCATCTTTTTTTTAAAATTTTTCCTTTTTTCCACATTTATTTGAAATTGTTTTTTTGCTGTTGTTTTTTATTTTCATAAATCAAAATAGGATGACAAAGACAAAGATTGCGAATCGAGTTGGTAAGTGTCATTATCTCTATGTCGGCAAAAATATCTGTTCATATAAATGTGTACATATGTATATACATATACATATAAATACAAATGCATATCTAAACACATATGTATGTATATTAGTACAGATGTATGCATGTTTATTGGTAATAATAAAATATATTGGCAAATTTAGTTTTATTATATCAATTCCTATGATGTTTCTTTTTTTTCGTTTTTACTTTTTTTTATCTTATCGTCATCTATTAGACGGCACTTATTATTCGCTTATTGATTTACTATTTCATTCTAATTGAGTGTTTATGATAGCACATCTGCACCAGTGTTTGAGACATTAATTTGCTCTTAATATTTACTATAAAAGTCATCATAGTCTAATAGGTTGTATGTTGACTTATTAGACGTAAGGCCCGAGTTCAAACCCCAGGTCAGACATCAAAACAAAAATATGAAAAAAAATATTTCTTCGGTGACTTCCTCTCAGCAGATTTCTGGCAAAAACTCTGAGAGTAAATAAAATTGCCACGAAGAGTTTCTCAACAATCTGTCGTTCGGAATCGACTTTAAACTGTAGGTCCCGCCATTCATGTATAAAATTAACACACACAACATGAGTGGTGTGAGAAACTAGGTCCATAATCCTGACTGAAGGGTTGCAATGGCCAATTATGTATGTATGTATGTATGTATGTATTTACTATCAAAATTGTAATAAAATTTATTATAAATTTTTATAAACAATATGCCACAAAAATATATCCTCTAAATATTCTTTTTGTTTTGTGAATGTTTGTGAAATTATAGAAATGATGAAATGAATACGAATTTAAAGTTTCATTTACACTATTTTTGAAAATAAATTTTTGTCAAGAATAAGGTTTAATAGAAGGCAATCATTAATTAATCTAATAAATGTTATTATTAAAGCCTGTGTTATAAACTCCTTTGAGAGTTTTTATGTTTGCATATTTCAGTATTGTTTGTTTGAGTGCGAGACCTAAATAATTTAATGCCTACTTCTATTATCCAGCCGATAACAATTGAAAAAAATATCTCCTTGGAACCACTTGAACAACTTGGGTTAAAAGCTAAAATTCGTTATATGGGTCTCGCAGGAGTGAATGCAAAATAACAGACTAAAATTTCACCTTGCGACTGGAGACTATGGATGAAAAGTAGAAAACCTACAATAACGTCAATTGCAAACACTTAAAAATGCAGAAGAGCCGGCACGAAAAATGTTAAAGTCACAGTATTAAGAAGGATTGTCAGGCCGCCCACAAGCGGGGATTGACCAATAATACTAAATGTGATCCATTAGACTGCGCCAGATAACGCACATATTGATTGGAACAATCTTGGACCTGTGGCTGCTTGACCAAGGGGCTCTTATACAATCATTCTATACTGCATTTTTGAGAGTAAATAATCACCACATGTTAATCGTAATAGCAGATAATGTTGTTGATTGGAAATTCGCTCCAATACAATTAAGAATTTTTAAAGCCTTTTCAAAGCAAACTCACGTGTTTTTATGCGGCAGGCAGAATGAAATGTATATCTTTTATTAAATTTAATTGGAATCAAACCAATTAATCCAATGACAAATATTCGTCTGAGGAAGAATTTTTAGTCTTTGCTTTTACAAAGCTACTGTCAACTTTACAAAATAGATTATTAAAAATCAGTGTAAAATAGAAAATTGTTTGAAAGTTGTTTAGCAATCCATTATACTAAAATATTTCAGATGGTCCATAACGTAACAAAATTCCTTGTATATCCTATGTCGAGAAACTAGTATAATAAATAATTAAATTAAAAAACATGTGTATTATTAAGTATGTATTTACAAAAACCAAAAACAAATAGGAATTGAATTGAAATGAATTCCCTTGCATTACTAAAACTGATTTTGTTTGGAAATGCTTCTCTGAAATCCTTTTATTAATTTTCTTCATCATTCGTTGTTGCAAATCTCTTAAGGATACTTTAGAAAAACGTTTCGATGTGTATTTTCTTGTATTGTAGAATGTTTTAAATGACACACTTTGTCGACATTGAAGTAAAAAAAAGACAAAACAAAGGGGTAAAAGGAAATATCACTGTATGTAGGTACATATGTACATACATACATATATAATAATTTAAAGAAAATTTACATATAATTATTGCTTTTTGTAAACACTGTACGTAAATGTTTAATTCGTACAAGATGCAAAAGATTTCAAGGACTAAAATACTAAAATGAAACGAACTACATATGACTGCAATATGAGGCATTACATTGGCAGAGAATTTAAAACATAACGCAATGCCAGTTGACTTCTTTGAGGCAATGTTTTGTTTATTTTTCAAATTTAATTCAATCACAAACGTTATCCACAATAATCTCAGCCACTCAGACCTCAGAATCTATTGGCTATTGTTGAATCAAATAAGATCGGCTGACATCCTAGTAGACCAGAGTCGGATGCATTATTTTTATCCACTGGCCATCGTAAAAACCCCATTAACTGTAAACAATTTTTGGCATAAAATCAAGAATATGATTTAGAAACTGGAATATGCACTGATCTCGTTATGGAATAAGTTTTGTTGTATATGTTGATGTCCTCACTTGATGCCACTATGAATGAAATTAAGCCTTAAACTCAGCGATATACCAATTAGACGAAAAATAAGATGAAGAAAATTGCAGTCAACACGCGGTAATCCAAATCTTTAATTCGTCATTTGCTATAATGTTTAAATTTCAACATAGAATCTTCTTGAAACTCGCAGTCTACATGTTTAGTTAGAATATTTGCAAGCATGAAAGAAACCCATGCTGTTAGAAATTAACTCAAGTGACCAGCTAATAACTTAGATCGATTGACTAAAAATTAGATTAAACGTGCAAACTACAGTTGATGCCCAAATAACTAGTGGCCTACGGTACACAAGGCTCTTAACAGTCTCACAACAGTCATTCAGTAAATATGTATGTATGTATGGCAAGTGCCACTGTAAAAATACTTCCATACATAATAAGTGTTAAAAATATAAATTTATAGTTTTATTTGGCAATATAATTAGGAAAACCACTGTATAAATAAAAAAAAAGAAACCAACAATACGTACATACGCATATTAACGGCTGTAACTTCGTATAGAACTATTTTTCAATTGTGCAAAAAAGTTTGTTGGGTTTTTTTTAGCGGTGTCAACCATAAAATTTTTATTTTTCTTTAGTTAAGTTACCGCAATTGACGTAATAAATCTTATTATTTGTTTTGGCTATTTAAACAAAACGAATTCCATATTTGAAATTAATTTTTATGTAAATATTTAGAAAAGTTTTTAATTACTATTGCATTTATTTATAAAAATCCGTCGAAATAACCTTTTGTAAATAAAATATTATATTTAAATATCGGCACAAACACCTGTTATTTATTTATTTATATATTTATTTATTTTTTGGGGTTTCTATTAAGTTTCATTGAAAATTATTTCCATTTTAATTCTGAAAGTTTATTAATCAGCAGATTTTTATTTTTTTTTTTATAATTATTATGAGCTGAGTAAATTAAAGCTTCTGCTCGATGTATTATGGCATATTGGTGAGAATAGGACACACGACCCTTTCCTAATAGCTTAGCACTACTAGACCATCAGGACACCCAATCGCCAAAGATAATGTGTAAGTGTTTTTTAGAAATTGCTGCTCAATAGGTTGGTAAAAATCTATTTACCGTTTTGGACTTCTGGACAAGACAGATTTTTAAATAAAAAATAACTATACAATATACATATGTAAATAAATTAAAACCATTTTCTATAAATGAATGATAATTTTTTAGTGTTTTCTTATGCTGATTTTAATTTCGTTTTTTCATTACCCAAGTCAAAAGTACAATCTGAAGTGGCAGAACTGTAGTGGAGAAAGTGTTCGACTACAAATTCAGATTCAAACAAATTTTTCATCATAATTTTCGAATTTATTTATTTTTTTTCGCTTAATTTTCATCCAGAGAATGCAAAAAATAATAACAATGGTTTCTGACAGCCTTGTTATAATTAAAATACAGTATTAATACCACAGTGGGCAAGAAC
The DNA here is from genome assembly GCA_936449025.2 of Sarcophaga subvicina. Classification (NCBI taxonomy): domain Eukaryota; kingdom Metazoa; phylum Arthropoda; class Insecta; order Diptera; family Sarcophagidae; genus Sarcophaga; species Sarcophaga subvicina. The sequence goes on along the minus strand of OW388081.2, from coordinate 38,564,602 downwards.
CTCGATGTTGTAAAACGTTGTAACAATAGAATCAATAACATATTTTTTCAATAGCATTATACCATTTCTTATCATTTATATTTTTTCTCCCCAATCAAAAAATTAAATTTATACATTTCTTTAATTCACTTGCATATTTTATTTTACCTGCCATTAAAACCGCTAAATTAGCATTATGGAATATAAAAGTCAAATATACACATGTGTTTTTATCATGCATTAGGAAATCGAAAAACAACGAAAGAGAGCGAAAGAAACCAAGAAAAAAGAGAGAGTAAAATATGAACAAAAATAAAATCGATTTATCAAAACTGAAACAAAAAAAATTTAGCGGCAAAAATGATTTTAGAAACAAACCTTAACAAAAACAAAAAAAATTATTAAACATTTAAATTATGTCGTTTAATTTATAACCACAAACAGTGTATCAATGAAAAAATATTTAAAGGATATTTTGACAGTACTCATTAAAGAGTTATACATATTACACTAACAATAAAGTAGAAGAGTGCACTTTTTTATTATGAAAAAAAATTGTGCTACAACACACACATACACACAAACCCCTTTTTCGCACATTACTGATTAAAGAAACAAAAAAAAAAACGAAGAACAATGAAAAGAAATCCAGAGATAAAAAGATAGTTAAAAAAGATGTAACATTATACTTACAATTCTTTAATCAGCATTTTTTAAACGATTTTCTTATTGACTGGTCTTGATTAAAAAGAATTGAAATTCAATTTTTAATTTATTATTTCCGTTATTAGAAAATTAGATTTTTGCTATAATACCCGTGCGGTTTTTGTTGTTGTTATTGTTAATGTTAAATTTGACACTGATAGCAATAGTAGCATACACTTTATTATTGTTGTTGTACATAGAAATGTGTGTCGGTAATTTTACTTTTGCTTTTGTATTTATTTTTTTATTGTTGTTTTATATTCTTTTTTTTATTATTTGCAAAAGTAGTAATGGTGTGTGATGAAGAAGGAAACAAATATAAAAAGGGGGAAATTGTATATCGAAGGAGAACCGTTGTCGTCGTAACGGGGAGAGAAGGTCGTGGCTCTGAGCTGGCAAAAAAAAATTTATGAAACAATGTTAAAAACTGAGAAAATGGGGATATAAAAAAGAAATAAATTATTTTAAATTTAAAACACTATTAATTCATTGAATTATTACTACAACACTATTTGAACAATTATATATTTTGCACTTTTTGTATCTGAGAAAAATTTGTCTCCACTCTTTCTTTGATGACGTCCTCCTTTCATTTAACTTTTTTTGTCGTGTAGATATTGACAAAAATTTTCTTAGTTTATTTTCTCATTTTTTCATATCGATTCTCACTCTCACTGAAATTTTGTTTAACGTGAAACACTTTCGTTTACTTAAAAAAGGAATTAATGGAATTTTTATTTTATTTTATTTCAATTTAATAGATATTAATTTCTTTACTTTTTTCTTCCAATTACAATCGTAACTTTAACATGTATATGTAGCCGCTCGAAAAATCCATCTAACAATAGTCAGCGAAACAAGCAGACCTTCTCAAAATTGACGGCTTAACGTCGCCTCCAGTTTTTAAAACAATGTTGGCGACTAAAGAAAGACGCTAAAAAATAACACTATAGACGAAAAATTCCAATGACTCTATAACCTAATTAACATATAACAGCGTTGCCAGAGTTATTAAATCTGTATAGATGATTTAATTATATAATTTACGGTTACAACTCATTTTTCAAAATCTGATTCCTTCATGATTTTTTTATATCACTGCGGGACAAATCGATCCTCCACAATTATTAACAACAATTTCTGATTTCTTTAAAAATGTAAAATCAGGAAACTTAAATCAAGAAACTTAAATGTGCCTGCATTTAATTACATACATAATTGCTCATTACAACCCTTCAGTCAGGATTACGACCTAGTTTCTCACACCACTTATGTTGTGTGTGTTAATTTTGTACATGAGTGCTGGGACCTACAGTTTAAAGTCGACTCAGAACGACAGATTTTTGAGAAACTTTTCATGGCAATTTGACTTACTCTCAGAGTTTTTGCCAGAAATCTGCTGAGAGGAAGTCGCCGCAGAAATACTTTTTGTATTTATTTTAATGTCTGGCCTGGGGCTCGAACCCTGGCTTTTCGTCTAATAAGCCAACACACTACCTACTAGACCACGGCGACTGCATCTAATTATAAACAGAAATCTATAGTTCATGAGAAGTAATAAAATACTATTTTATTATTTATTATCTATTTAATATTTATTTATTTGTGTTTATTATTTGAATTAAGGGTGCCCTTATAGTCTAGTGACTAGTGTGCTAGACTATTAGTATGAGGGTCGTGGGTTCGATTCCCACCAGAGACTCTTGGCTGTCACACTACACCGAGCATATGTTCAAGTTACTCCGCTCGTATATAATTAGAATATAATTTGCAATTGTATTGTAATTAATAAATATTATTTGAATTAATGTTTGCGAGAGAACTCAAAACGCTATAGTTCTGAAAGAAAACACTTCCTTCTGTTAGTTTTACCAGGCGTGTTACCAGATGTTGTACTCTTTCCAATTGGCACCATTGGTACTGCCTTAGAAAATGGGTCCTTCAACGGGAAGGATCGAATGTATTAAGTAAAGTTTGTCGATTTTCTATAGAAAGGTAAAGGCATTAGCTTCGAATATTACTGAAACCTTTTGTGCGTGCAAATGAAAAAAAGCAGTGATCTCTCATCGTGACAAAGTAGGTATTCAGAACAGCGTCATATCTTAATTGGATGGATTACCTCACAAACTGCTTGAATATCCTGGATATGGAGCCTAGCGATTACTATATATTTTCAAACTTAATAAAATATTTGTTCGAATAGCATCGAATGATATAATGGATGCAACCGACTGTATACTAAAGGGATTCTGGAATCGTTCTTTAATGATGGAATAGATCAAAAGGAAAAAATTGAATCAAACATATTCAAACATTTCATTGCTAATGCAGAAACTTTTCAATCAGCCCTAGTATATACGAGTATATTGCAATAAAAAGGAGTGTGTATGTACGCAAGTATGCATGTAAAAACATGAACGTCTATTTGTAATTTAAATAGATTATGGCTAGAACCGATCAGCACTAGCATTAGCACTAGACCAAATATGTTAAAGTTTTATCATGTGCATTTTTTGCTATTTATTTTAAATAAGCAGAGACGTATGAACATTCGCAAACAATTCTTGTAGATCGTCTGTACAAATACAATTTTGACAAACCTACAGAGTTATAGGTCGGTTATCAAATACATGTTGTGCAATGCAGCCCATACATGTAATTAAATTGTACAACCAATTGTAACGTTGGAGGGCCGGTTGGTTGAAAATTTACCGACCAAATTGGTACGTTATTTCGTTTGCTGTATTCATTTTGACGCCTCAAGTCAATAAAGTTTTGAATAATGACGACACATGTCGACATAGTTTTGAATATTAAAGCCACAAGAAAAAAATTTAAGAAAAATTCGGCTGCGAAATTGGAACATGCGAAAGAAACGATCAACTCATTTATTCAACTGTGTCATACAACTAATCCTTTATTTACGATGATTCAAACTTATAATTTGACTCTAGGCATCAGATTATTCAAATGCCAATATTTCCACTTGAATGGAAATATTACTAAAAAAATTTAATGCGGATATATAATCAAAAAAATCTTTAAAAGAATATCTAATCATGGTTTATTCAAAAATATTTTTAAAACTAAATTAATTTAGAATTATGTAATTATTATTTATTGCTTTAAATAAAACAAATTGATGTTGCTTCAAATATTTATTTATGTATTTATGTACATCAATTATCCGGGATGGAAAAAGAAAATTTTTTGCATCGACTTAATTTTATTTTGGATCGACTTAAATTTTTCTGCGTCGTTTAACCGTGATTACCTCTATTATCCGTGATTATAAGCAAAATTTATTTTCTATTATTTTGGACAAACAAGCGAAAAAGGGGAATTCCCTCTTTAGTATACGGTGAGTCAGTATAGTGTTCACTGTATTCTGACAAAATTATTTTTTTTATATTTTTGAAACATGTATGTATATAAAATCCTTGAATTATTTAGTTTTTATATAAATATGTACATATTCATTGATTAACTAATAAAAATATCTATTAAAAAACTAGCCAAAATTGGTACTCAATTAACCGGGAAAATCGATTATTCGGAATGCTTCCGGTCCCGACCATCACGGATAATCAAGGTCCTACTGTATTAAGAAAAGTATAAAGTAATGGGAATACGCGTAAAAAACTAGCGCTGTCAAAGTCGCTTTTTAACACTCGACAGAAAGAAATTTTGATTCTATTACGGCTTCTAGACGTCGGTGCATCGACTACTAGAGAAGGCTTATGTTATTCCATTCTCGTCTTATTCCTTCTTTCAACTGCTCCACTGTGCTAAAAATGTATTTACGAGCGAGTTCGTCCTAAACTCGCTCGAAAATGTTGAGATCTGGGGACTGTGCCTATGTTTGAAGTAGTTTTGGACAATTATCGATGAGCCACAGCTTCGCAACATGTGATTTGTTCGCATTGTTGTCCTGGTGGAAAGCAAATGTGTTAAATTTATTTAACTTATCATTGGAATCGATCCATTTTACCCTCTATAAAATTAGTGTTCCCTTCACCTAAATACATCCCCACAGCAGTACCAACCCTCCCCCATAAAAACTCAGTACTTGGTTTACGTCAAATGTACTGCTTTCCATCTGATCCATGCAGGTTAATTTTACTACCATCAGTAAAGAGTACTCACAGAGGTATCTACACAGCACCGATGTAGGTACTCAGATAGGAAGTATCGAACAATGTGTGTGTCTTGTTTGTTTTTGCCCGCAAAAAGGGTTTTTCCCAGATAATTAAATAAAATTTCTTTGTTGTATCGAATAAGTGTATAAAAGCTCTGACAATTTTCATTTATTAATAATAAGTTGATTAATATTCAATTCATTTATTATTTTACAATATTCAAGTTGATTAGTATTTTCAGTATTTTAATTAAAATTATTTATTTTAACACAAAAATAATTCAAACCAGATAATTGCAAAAATCACATTTTTGTTGACTTATGCATACTCACAAGTTTTTATGTACAATAGGTCAGGATACTTAAACGTATAGTTGCTTACGAAGACACAAAACACATTCAACCAAATTACCTTGCATCTATTCCACTAAATGTCCTTGGCCCATCTGTATGCCACAGAATGGCCACTCCCTTAAGAGAGTATGTAGCAATCAAATTATTCTTTTCACTCTTATTACTCATTCTCGTTGCTAAGGATTTTCCAAATCAATAGTGGTGTGTCTAGCTGTCTAGGGGACAGTTTAGGGGGTACAGTCAGCCATTCGATTTGTCAGGTCACAATACTTCATGAGCAATGGCGCAGAAGGCTTGGTTAGCATTAACCTAACCATAGTCTTCAAGACTTCATGAACAGGCAATGCCAAGTTCCTATGATCTCGATTATACCACTATAAGTCCTTGTCTTTATCTTGTCCAACTTCAACAAAATCAAGCCTACTGCGATTTCTGTCAACTTCCTAATGAGAACTTCCTCAAGAACAACAATATAATAATCGAATATATCTTCAAGTCTATGTATAAAAGATGGAGTTACCCTCTAAGGATTGAAAACTTTTATTCAGGCCTAAATCTACTAAAACTGCTAACTGTGATTTATTGGCTGTGGAAATGTCTATCTTAGAAGTTGGAAATGTTCAACTTCAGACAAATTACTGTGTATATAATCTATCCAATCCAATCCAAATTTGTCCATTTTACCATCAATAAAATGCAAATTGTCCACCCCAGCACTCGACATGCAGGCCCAAACCATAACAGAGCCTGTGGTAACTCTACCATGGTAGTTATATTTGTGCAATGTATTACGAATAGTATTTAAGCAAACATCTTTTCCACAGCTGTTTTTTAAAGATATTTTTAGTTCTTAGCCATTGCGAATGATTTTGCTTTTTACCAGGACAATGATCTCAAGCACGCTTCGAGTGTGGAAAAGCTTTGGTTGATCCATAATTGCCCCAAACTTATAGAAACCCCTGCAGAGCCCAGATCTCAACGTAATTGAACATCTTTGGGAAGAATTAGCTAGAAGAGTATACCAACAACAATTTAAAACTTTGAATCAGCTTAAGGCGGCTTTACTGGAAGCGTGGAACTCCATAGAAGCGTGGAACTAACATAGGTATGTTACAATTTGGTAAAATCAATTCCAAAACGTTTACAGACCGTTCTTGAGAACAAAGGATAGGCCACAAAGTATTAATTGTTTTCTTTCGTCATTTTTAGCAATGGTGCTTTTCTTTGTCCGATTATGCGTTGAGCGCAAAAAATTGAGTTAATTTTCTTTTTCTTTATAAAATTAGCGTTATCATGAAAAATGTTGTTATTTTTTTTATTAATCTGAAAGTCTGTAATGTAGAGTGTAAATAAAAGCAAAAAAACATATATTTAATATTTTCTTTTTAAGTTTTAAGCACATACATATCAGACTAGTGCTTGTCCGATTATGCGATGGAGCCACTGTATATGAAATATATATGCAGGTTGGTCAAAAAATTGGTCGCAAACAACCGTAAGATTTCAAGTATAATAGAAATCGCTAAAGCTACAGTTGCTCAGTTTGAAATAGATTTTGACAACACCACAAAACTTGAACAATGCAACTGATGGTCAGTTAAATTTACAAATTAGAAATATAGAAAACTAGCAGACCCGGGCAAACGTTGTTTTGCCTTCGAATTTTAGTTTCACTGTAAGTTTGGTTTCCATGCAAAGTCATGGCTTATTGATATTTAAAAGAAGAATGAATATTTATTTAATTATTTATTAATTACAATACAATTACAAATTATATCCTAATTATATACGAGCGAAGTAACTTGACTATGTGCTCGCTGTAGTGTCACAGACCAGAGTCTCTGGTGAGAATCGAACCCACGACCCTCACGCTAATAGTCGCACACTACCCACTAGACTACCAGGGCACCCAAATGAAATTATATATTTTTGATATTTTTTCGTTTGACACCCACGAACTTTTCACGAAAAGAGGTTATGTATGAGTCGGTGTCGGGATACTTAACGCCGCTACACGCCGATCAAGCACCTAACGCCTTCAGCAAAACATAAAATAGGCTTATTGCGCAAATAGAGTTTAAAAAAGAGTGATAGATATTTATTTACTTTTTTTTAATATATTTTTTCACAAAAAGATGTTAGGTTTCAGTCGGTATCAGGGTAATTAGCGCCACTGCACGCTGATTAACGACCCAACGCCTTCAACGAAACACAGCATAGTGCAGTAGTTCTTGAGTTACGGTGCAAAAACACAAAAAACTAAATATTGCGCCATCTGTCGGACGAACTTCAAACTACACAGAAACACTCCTCACGCCCCATAGGACATGTATATTAAGTTTGGTCCAGTAGTTTTTGAGTTTAGCGATCACGAAGATACACGTCATTTTTATATATATAGAGATAAATACTTTCCCTAGCCACAATTGTTTGTTTAGGTTTTATATTTTTGTATTCAGAATTGTTAGTTTCCAATAACTCACAGCATAGGTAAATACCTAAAACTAACAGCAAATACAACACCAAAAGAAATTAAACGCTTCGCATTTATTTGCATGGAACGAAAATTCCTAATGCCCATCTTCTGACCTCGAAGTTAAGGGGTTAGCCATAAATTTTTTTTATTTTCTTGTTGGTTAACCCAAACACCAATTAAAAAAGAGTTTAAAATATATATAACATATACGTTACCGATTTTATAGTTTCTTAAACTTGCAATTATAAAAGGATCACCCCCTCCATTTGGACTGAATTCAATTAAAAATTAAATTCATTCGGGCTCTCTCATAAATAAGTCAGATATCGTCAGTATTATACAATAAATTTTACACTGAATTTTAAACTCTATTTTCTCTTCTTTGTGTATTTAACCAACTGTTTACCAAGGAGGCAATATTATGTTGTAGTGCTATAGCTGGAGTTGGTGTTGGAGATTTGGTTTCTATTAAAGAAATAATGGATCAATATAAATTTAATAGCAATATTAGCAGATAATTTTCAAGCTTCGATGCATAGGCGGAACCTTGGATCTAGTGCGACTTAGATAAATATCCAAAATATACTACACTTTTGTTGAAACTATAGTTGCTATGAAATATAATTAAGAGTAGAGTATAAAGATAGAATAGAAAAAAATTACTAACGAGTAATGGTTAAGACATGCTCATAAAAACGTTAGAAATAACACCTGTCGAAATTGCTTATTTCGGACTGCTGTCATAGAGAGCCACTGTCGTCCAACAAAGTACTAAAACATTATACACCCAAACCTGTTTTTACACGGTTTTTTTTTACGCGAATTTGAATAAACACGGTTTTTTTTAAACAAATTTACCATTTTTTTGGTCGCTCCTTTTTATACGGATAAAATCCTTTAATAAAATAAAAACTCTGTGTATAGTATTGAACTAAATCTGTGCGTTTTTATAAAGTTATTCAATTTTATAGGCACATGTATATCTTTTCAGTTTGTTTATACACTTACATACATACATAACATTTGTCTTCTTTTACGCGTTATTTTTTTTATACGGTATCCACTGGAACGTATCTACCGTGTAAAAATAGGTTTGGGTGTATATTTTTAACCCTTTCCATTTTATCGTACATATTTTTAAAAATTATAATATGTAATATATATTATAAAAAATCCACCTTTTGTTTAATATAATTTAAACAGGATTTCTTTAGTTTGTTATTCAAAGAATTATATTTATTTTCTAATCATATATTTTAGTTTTAGTTCAAATTAATTTACTTTACTAATTTTCACACAATTTTCTTATTTATTTTCGCACTACTTACCGATGAGGATAGCTTCAAAGAGCACATTACACACACTAAATTTGCTTAACTTATATATGAAGATAATTATTAAAAAAGAAGAAATCTGCTCAGAATCTAAAATATTCTAATGATTCATATTATTACATTTCAAGTGAGAATATCATTCGAGATATTACTAGCTAGAGAGATTACCATTCAAACTAGAGAATAACTATTCGAACTACGACAACATTACATTTCTCCCGTTAGTTTTCTTCTTCGATCTGGGTGTTCACTTCGTAACTGGGGCAATTCCCTTACAAACGTCATTCTTGTATTCTATTACGATTAAAAACAGTTTTCAATCAGTTGATACTAGGCTGTCATCATGTTCAGATCTTATTATAGCAAAATAAAAATAAATTTGGTTCATCGTTTTATGTTATATCAAGTACGACGTTTAACTGATAGCGAGATCCGGTTCGGCGGAAATCCACACGAAATTGTTGAACGTTTTGTGACTTCAATTCAAGAATATAAATGTCATTACAACATAGCTGATGCCATTGCTCTTGATGATTTTGAAGAAATACTTTATGGGCATGCATTGGATTGGTGGAAAGATAATAGGACATCCAACTGGCAAGAAGCTTTAGACGGATTAATTGCCAAATATAAACAAAATTAAAAAACTGTGTACAATATGATATACTATTTACATATACATATGTAAGCAATGAAAGTCAACCAACTTAAATGTAGTTGCCTTACTCACCATTCCAATAAATGTTGTTAAAGAAAAAAATTATTAAAAAATGTGCATGTTCAATCATTTTTTTAAAAGTTAACAGAAAAATTAATTGCCTTTTTATTTCTATAAATAGATTATTAATTTTCTTATAATACAAAAAGAAGAAAATTTAAATAAAAATAAAATTTAAAATTGTTTGTCTTCATCGCTTCGCTGCCATTATTATAAATATTTTATAAAGTACATCCTAAACTTATGAAATACTTTTTATTTTACTATGGCTTTAAGAGTTCTTTTTCTTTAGTAATTAAAAACACAACACACTTTATCTTAATAATTACACTATTGTTCTCTTTTGTTTTGTTTTATTCAATTAAAAGCTATAAATTGCAATTATTTTCATTTATTATTATTATTATTATTTATATAGTATATATATAATGTGTACTAAAATAAAATTAAAAAAATAATAATAATAGTGGACGTTAATAAAACCAAAAGATAAGGTCAGACTAATACATACAATAAGAAAAATGTAATTAATGCCATTTGCAACTGCAAGCAATTTTTAGATCCAAAAGAAATGGAACGCTAGGTTTTAATTAATGTAATACATATTTTATAAATATCTACCAAATATAAAATTTATATTTTTTTTTTAAATTGAAATAGGAATTTTGAAAAACAAAAAAAAAGCAATTTTAACAAAACAGTTGCACTGTTACAGGTTAACACATACACAACATTGGTTTAAAAATTTTAATAAAAACAATGGACTGTTTATTTATATGCGTTCCTTTGCTTCCATTTGCATACATACATTAGAAATACGAGAACAGTGACAGGGTTTTAATTAATATTTTTCTCATTGTATTAAATCAAACCGTTTAAATTATTATGCTATTATTTATTATTATTTAGTCAATAGATCCATTTTAAATGGTTCTCGGATATGTACCCTGGCCTTAGGAAAAATAAACTTAATATTTTATAAGAAAAACAAAATTTAACAAATTTTCTAAAATATCCATATGAAATGTTATAATTTGTTTTTTTTTATATTACTAAACTAAACCTGAATTTGTATTAGAAAACAAAAACTATTTATACGTAAAGAGGTAATAACAACAAAAAAGAAGCAAAAAATCTGATATAGCTTATGGATTGGTTTTTAAAGCGTAGGAGTCGAGTCGTGTTGGATGTGTTGTTACATTTTTATTTTCGTTATTATTATTGTTTTTAATATTAAAAAACACGTTCTCTCTCTTTCTCTTATACACACACACAAAACAAATTCATGTGAACACTTTCTAGGATAGTTTTTTTTGTTGCTTTTCTTTTTTCATTTTTTTTTCTTTTTTGGATTTAATGTCCGAAGGTAATACGGTTTTTGCAAAATTGGTTTTATTTTCTAGCTTTAGCTTTGTTGGTTTTTGGTTTCGCCTTTATTATCATCATCATAGTCATCAAATGTAGTCATGTACCACCATCGTTTATAATTTCAGTTATCATGTATTTGCATTTCCAATTCAACATCGTACAGGTTAACTTCTCTCATTGAATTTATAAACATGTATCGTGAAAATATTATATAAAGCCAACGGAACCATTTCATCTGTGATTCATGCTTTTTCATGGCGCTGCGTATAACTGCTGCCTGTTGCCAGTTTAAAATGCACCTAAAAATACAACAACAACAGTAAATCAGTACTACTTTTTTTTTCATTGTGTAATTACAATGTACCAAAACGCAATTATTAATCTCTTTTCACTCTCTATTAATACGAAAATATTATTTCTTTGTGTATGTATTTATGTTGGTGACTATTAGCATTGTATTGTATATGTTAATGAACTTCGTTTCCATTCTGGCACGACGATTCTTTATTCTTAATTTAATGCAATAATTATTATTATTGCCATAATACAGAAATAATTGATTGCGGATTTTTAAGTGAAATTAAGTATTTAAACTGTTCAAAAAGGAAAATCTATGTATGTATACTTTTTTAAACGACTTGGACTTTTTTGCTGTTAAATTGGTTACAGTGGATCTCGTTGAGTCCACTGTTTATTACAGGGCACTGCGAAATTAGATCGCTGACAAGGATCTGGAACTATTGCAGGGTATGTTGCGACGAGGAGGAATTGGAGACCATCGAACAGACTCTCCATAGATTCATTATTAGTTTCAGCTGGTTGATAAGAGCTAGGGCTTCAATAGTGTAGTCGCGCTCTTTTGTGTGTTTCGTAAGTCTGTGTAATTCTTCTGCTTCCTCATTCTCCCTTTCCTACTTCCTCTCCTTTTTCCCTATCTCCCGTATTATCCTCTCCCCTTTAGGACGTTGTACAATGGGTCAACTGGACCTCCAGGTACTGTACTTGTCTCAACCTAAACCTATTCGTTGAGTCTTGTTGAGCCTATATATCGATGGCTTAATATAAAAAAGGCCTAACTCAATTTTTTTCAAAATATAGTTTTTTGTTTATTCTGGTAGACAAATGTCAGATGCACAAAAAAAATAAAAATTTTTTAAATGAGAGATTAAATGTGTTGCTGTTTCTTATTAAAAATTGTATTAAAATTTTTGTTTATTCTAAAATTTTACGAATTTTATTAAGTTTTGTTCTTCTCCTGTAAAGTAACCAAAAATCGAGTTAGGCCTTTTTTATATTAAGCCATCGATATACAGTGAGCAAAAAAAGAACTTGTACACAATTACAAAATTAATTTTTGAATAAAAAATTATCCATTGAAAGTAGTTTATTGATATGAATATTAAATTAGTTCTGATAAATATTTTTATAATAAAATCTGTATATAAAAATAATAAAATGTATAAAAATAATCAAATATATACGTATGTATATAATTGACCATTACAACCCTTTAGTTAGGATTACGACATAGCTTTTCATACAACTTATGTTGTGTGTTTTAATTTTATACATGAGTTCCGAGACCTATAGTTTAAAGTCGACTCCGAACGACAGATTTTTGAGAAATTTTTCATGGCAATTTTATTTACTCTCAGAGTTTTTGCCAGAAATCTGCTGAGAGGAAGTCGCCGAAGAAATTTTTTTTCATATTTCGTTTTCATGTCTGACCTGGGTCTTGCACAGTGGCCTTAAGTCTAATAAGCCAACACACTACTTACTAGACTACGGCGAGTTAATCAAATGTAGACTTTCGGGGATGCATAGAAACATTAAAAATTAGGTTCGCTTTCGTTGCCCTCAATAGCAGCGAATACAACGCTTGTGTAGACTTTCGGGGATACATAAAAACACCAAAAAATCAAATATATTACTTCATTAATAGGACAAAAGGAATGTGAATTGGACTTAAAGGATGTACAAATTTTTTTTTTTGCATAAAAGATGTTCACAGTTTAACATGTCAATAATATTGTACACGCAAATACAGAAATAGTAAGTATGCAACTGGAAGATTGCAGATATCGAAGGCGTTAAATACTCACAAAATTCTACTTATGAATAAAATATAAAAATTGCTTTCGGTTTTTATTTTTTCATATTTTGCTTCGAAGAGGCTTGATAAATACCATCATAAAGTTTAAATATGAACACATTCAATTTGTAATTTTCAGGAAATATAAATCTAAATTAAAATGTTCGTTCTAAACTAAAATATTTGATGAATCAAAAATATTATTTGTAAAAACTAGCTTTCCTAGATAAACTGCGTGGCAGTCGCCACTTGTAAAATTTTTAAAATGTCTAAATTTCAAACCAAAAATTTTAAATATTTCAAAAGGATTTTGTTAATAAATTCTTAAATTTTTCTTCGTAATCATTTGAAAATTGTACGAAATTTGTATTTAGTATGAGAATGCTGTATAAAATTAAATTCAACTTACCAATGTTTTGACATAAAACATGTACAGATTATATCAAAAATAGATAAATATTTCCTTAAAATGTTTATTGAGTCCAAGGCATAGAATTTGCAATCTAAAAAAATAAAAAAAACATATTTAAAAATCAGTGAACATGTATGTATATAAAAGAAGTCGGATACAATCTATAATTTTGTTTCTTTTTAAAACATATAATTGGGAGTCACAATAGCTATATAGTATATAACATATACATATGTATATATGTACATACGTATGCAGCATTCCACTACACGTGCAAATAATAAAAAGTAAGTATTCTGTTCTGGCAACGAACTGTACGCTTCGCCCATTTTATTATTACAGTAGTTCTTCTGCCAAGAAGATTATTCGCAATGTGGTGAGTTAATTCAACTCCGCTGGTTCATTAAACGATTGATTAATATGCTTACGCGACGAAACGTAAGATCTGCTGAAAACATCGCCCCTGTTCGTGAGAGTATCCGACGTAGTTGATTTCACGTTACTCATAAGAACTCGCCTCAGCATACAACGGTACAAAATATAACTGACCCAGAAACTGAAGGCAAACAACCATAGACAAGGACGTGCAGTTGGCAAATGACTTAAATTTTCATCAAGAAATCATCTTCTGCGATAAGACCCATTTCTGAATGAACATATAAAATTCAAAAGCCTTCTACTTCTTATTGCCTGAACCGAATGATATGAATATCATCGGCATATGGTTTTAAAAGGTCGGTGCTACGTACAACACAGCATATGCCACATTGGATATTCTGCATAAGCGATTTGAGGATATGCTCATCTCACATCGTGATGTGTCTTAGCAGGTATGTATATGTCACAAACTACTGCGGTCCTTTAAACCAATATAATCCATAACATCGGTCAAGTTCAGCCTGATTTATGCTCCAGATTAAAAGGAGGGAGATATACATGCAAACAAAGTAAAGTTTTTAATTGTGATCTAAATAGCGATCTCCAAAACGATCCTTGTTTTGCCGTATTCAAGTTGACATGCAGCCTCCACATGCCCTTCCTAGGACGCATACTACTACCCGCTAGATTGTTTACTAATACGTGCAGTTCAGTGAAATCTCATAGACTTTAAATTCGGGTTATGCGTAGGGCTTGGAACCCACCACGTAAAAACTCTACCCAATAAAAACCACAACACAATCCACGTGACATATTACCAGGGTTAAGTATCTCGATATTAATAAAGCCACTTGTTTGTTCCCAGATCGAACAACATCCGAACAGATTAAACACATTTTGATTGACAGAAGACAGTTTTCCACTGTACTAAATGTGAGCTTATTCAGAGGTCCAAATATCGACTTACACCACTACCGTGTAGCAGCCTAATTCCGATTGCGCGTTAACGCTGCGTGGTATGTAGTACATTGCGAAAGTTGGATGTCAACAAGCTGCGATCACAAAAGATAGCTGAAACGTTCACCGATCAACTCTGTGGGCTAACATCTCCCACTACTTACGCAGTTTTTGATTTCGAGGACCCACCCCCCGGAAACTAAGGGTATAATGAGAATTGTCGCGAGGTTTAGTTACATAATAAACAGCAGCAAAAAACGCCGCATACAAGAAAACGTAGCAGTCCACCAATACGCGAGCCATTGTCGAGGACTAAAAAGAGAGGAGAATAGAGGAGAGGCTCTTTTTCAGGCGTAAGAAAAAGGAGGAAAGACGAGAGCGTGAGGAAGTCGAGTTATGTAGATGTAAGAATGACGCTCGAAAATTGTTTTCAAAGGGTTAAGCGTCTATCTGAAATTTTCAAGTCTTCCTGCAAAGCAATACTAATACCAACTTTGGAGATGATGTTGTACCCAACCGTATCGATGATGCTGGGGTGGAAGTATTTATTTATTTGATGTCTTATACAACAAAACCTATGGTTTTATAATTATAGTATAGAACTAATATTTAACAATAAAATTATTAATAATATACATATGTTATCAGTTTTAGAAGCTGTCTTCATGGACTATATTTACGTACGTAATTGGTCATTACAACCCTTCAGTCAGGATTACGACCTAGTTTCTCACACCACTTATGTTGTGTGTGTTAATTTTATACATGAGTGGCGGGACCTACAGTTTAAAGTCGACTCCGAACGACAGATTTTTGAGAAACTTTTCATGGCAATTTGACTTACTCTCAGAGTTTTTGCCAGAAATCTGCTGAGAGGAAGTCGCCGAAGAAATACTTTTTGTATTTTATTTTGATGTCTGGCCTGGGGCTCGAACCCTGGCTTTACGTCTAATAAGCCTACCTACTAGACCTACCTACCTACTAGACTACGGCGACTACGGACTATATTTTGCTGCATCAAAATCAACGAATTATAGAAGGGAATGGTGACGTTAAGTGAAAACTGATGTTAAATAGGTTTTCAAAGTCACCAAAGTGGACTGAATATGGTGTTCGTTTACTGAACCAAAACTCAAGACTTCTAACCTCAGCGTTGGTATTTTGAAACATGAAAAGAAATATGAAAATAAAAAATATATCTTTTGGCATTCTCCTCTCATCAGTATTCTGGCAGGTGCTCTGAGAATAACTAGTACCTAGGAAAAAAATAATCGACTACAAGCGGAAGAGAGAATTATGTCCTATCGCTATATCGAATGTCACCTTTTCCCAGCCATTGGCATATTGCAATTATTATCAAAATGACAACAAATCATTCAACAAAACAGTATAGATTTGCCACGTAAAGAATTCAATTTCACAGAAGCATAATAGATATGTTTTTCTAACAAATAATATTCTTGTGCATCAACAACATTTCTCAATTAAAATATAACTTGGGATTATTTCACCACCGTGAAAAGTAGTGGCTTTTGCGAAAGTTAGGCAAGAACTTATTTTCCGAGGAATCTTATCCGCTGTACTGTGCACTGAACATTTACAGCACGTGTTAAATCTCCGCTCTAAGCACAGCAAATAACACACCAGGCTGGTGTTGCCATTCCGCCACCACCCAGATCCCAATGTTCTCATTGTTTGTGGTCATGGTCAACGAAGAATGTCTCTCTATCTTATTGAACGATACTCGGCACACATTAACTAGACGACTAAGAAATCAGTTGATGCTTCACCTGCCTAAATAATATCCTCTAATGTAAAACCCATCTTTAACTCTAATATCATATTTAGATTCTTCATTCACATATAAGTATATTATGTTTAGAGATGGTGACTGTCGGAGTATAATCAGTGCCGAAGCTAAAATTCTAACAATACTTTTGGTCATAAATAGGTAGAAAATTTAGTATTAATAAAAGTACATGGTAGGAAAAGTACTAAGCCCACCCATTGCAAGAAAGGAACTCACAATTTTCGTTTGTCTTATAAATTCATTCCAAATATAGATAGATGGATGAAGTGAAACCACGAAGAGGTCAACTACAGCTTAATTGTGACGTCATCAACAATTTTATTATAGTCGTTATAAAGCGCTGAGGCCAGTATAGAAACCGTAAAACCATTACAGTAATAAAGCACATGGTAAATAACAACAGAGCAGCTTGGAGTTTCACCATCCCGTGAAATAATACCCTGCGTCAGTTCCGTGTTATACTCAATGTGAAAATCTCTTATACAAAAAATAGGAAAAAAAGTTCTCAACATGTTTTACAAGAAGGATGATGCAGGGCAGGACATTTCAGACAACAATTTGATTTCTTTTGTTGTGCTGGGTTAACTTTGAAAATACAAGGAGGTGTTACATTTGCAGTTTTTGTTTTAAACATTAAAGTTATGAAATTCTTTAAAAATGTTTCGTTGGAATATGGAAAAATGGGTTTTAGATCATACTTTAATGTGAAAAAAGCTTATTTTGATTTTTCGTTGTTTGACTACACAGTACGCAAATGTATTTTAGTAGAAAACACGATATTATAGTGGCTATAAATATTTTCTATGCAACTACAACACCATTCAATATTTATATAAGCGAGAAAGTCAGTTAATATTTTAAATCACTGATATTTAAATGTGTCTCCGAATTGAATATTTCTAATAAAAACTTTTTGTAAATTATTTTTTTGTTGTGGGCAAATATTGTGTAATATTTTTTGTGCAAATTCTTATGTGGTCTATTCAGTAACAAAAACAAATTTTTTCTAGGTTGGCTTAGGTTATATCTGCAGACCAGCTAATCTACTAAAAAGTAATTTCTTACTCACAAATTTTATATACGACTGGTACTTACCTTTAGGTAATAGATTAGCTAAACATAACGATGCAGCTGCATAGTAGACAGCACAATGATTAGGATGTTGACTGACACCATCACGATCGAATGTGATTATGGCCTGAATACTTAATGTTTCTACAGTATGTAAAATTATACTTGCCACAGCATCTGTTTTCCAATCAACGTTTGGGTCATCGGGTAGATTAGTGGCATTGACTAGTATTATGTTGCCTTGGGGTATACCCAAATGGGAGCAGGCCTGCCATAATTCCTCACGTCGTTTAAAACCATGTTTCTCAAAATTGCCTAAAAATAAAATTAAATAGAGTATGCACGAATGTCTAGGAAGAATAAAGTATAATTATAGATAAACTCTTTACATACCATTCGACAAGCACAGCAAATAAATTTGACATTGTTTGTATTGAGCCAGAGAATAGAGTAGGGGCCCGAAGAACATACACTCATCGTCTGGATGCGATATTACGAACAGTATTCTTTTGGCAGTTGTTGTAGCTGCTGGCCAAGGCAATCGTATGTTGCCTAGACCCTTGTAGCGGAAGATTAAGGCATAAATAACAAGGCATACTAGCAAGTATACCACAATTGCGTATATCAAATGCTCCAGGGCTTCGGCTGATGAATTCACAAATCGTCTATACACAGCTTGGGGGTGGAGAGCAACAACTGTTTCGTGGAGTATACCAGTTATTGTATAGTTCCCCAGCAATTGCAAGCGCTGCACTTTATAGGCGTCGTAAATGTGAGCAGTGGCCAAGCCACAAGTTGTCACAGTCGTATTGATGATCGAACCAATGACAGCATTCAGCCAAGACACATTCATTTCATTGCAAACAAACCTTTAGAAGTAAATAATTTCGAATTTTATCTTTCCCTTATATTAGTATTACTTTTTATTCTCTAATTTAGTTGGGGCTCTCCTTCTTTTACGTTTAGTGTTATCAAATTGATTGGCCCCCTCTCTCATACACTCTGTGCCAATTAGCAACTGTGGGAGATCCAATTAGAAATACAGATGTTTTAACACAAAATTCCAAACTGATTTCTTAAGTATCAGTTACACAGCAAATAAAAATTGACTAATAAAACAATAAAAAGATCTAAAATAAAAAAATATATATAGAAAACAGTTGACAGGAGGAACTTTTTTCTCTTTTAGCACACAGGTGTATAGGTTTTTTTATCGTTTCGTTTGAACTTTCGTTTTTCCTTTTTCGCCAAAAAAAAACTTTTTGTTTTAAAAACTAACACAGTCAATGGTCCCAATTTGTTGTATTGTTATTAAATTTATCTGTTGGAATTTAGGCCTCATTTGTTTTTATTTTTTTTTTCTATTTTATTTATCAATGTTCTGTGTCTAGTCTGATGGTATTCCTGTCTTCCGTTTTCTATTTTCTTGTCTGTTTTGACATCCAAAGTGCGTGATGTAAATAAACGAATAACCGTAAATGGTTTGACATTTCCAAAGGGAATACTAAACATATGTTTAGCACAGTCAAGAATCATTCTGTATACACTGAAAAAATTATTTCATTAGCCTTTTGTTTTAGACTTATTGTCGTTAGCAAGCAATGTTGCAAATGAAAATATATCAGGAGACATTATAAATTATAGCATTATTTAAACGTTTATAAATATTTTACCCTCAAATGGCACAAATTAAAATTTACAGAAAAATTTAGCTTATGGGGAAAAAATCGCTTTTTTATATCGTTTTCATAAGAATTACGGGATTCAATAATTTTTCTTAAATTCATCGGTGATCATTAATTACGGTGAGGTCATTATCGATATAAAAATTTCAATTAATTTAAAACTAGAAAACGATTAGTTTGTCGTTGTGATTTAAACCTATGTAACGCTTCAGGTACAAATGCTATATTATATATTATTAGGCTTTTGCCTTAAGACAATTCCCTTAACAATCTCAACACCATAGAATACAATATAAATATGTGCTCATTAATATGAAACTAAATCTTAAATAATGTTTTTTCATTGTTTATGAGAATTTGGACAACAAACTAATCTTTCCAAAAATTTCCGACATGACACAGGCACACTTTTACAACGTGAGTTACGTATTTTAAAAACTAATCTTTGTCTTTCTACTGTATTTTATAATGCTTTGTTAAAAATGTTTTGTTAAAAAAGTAATCTGTATTAATTGTCGAATTCAATAATTATTTAAGAATTATTGAGAAGATCAGATTTAATTTTAATTTTTATCCTCAAATCTACTTTAAATTGCGAAATCGATTTGTTGTATTTTATTTTAAAGTGCACTTGTCAACACTACAACTCACGCTTTTTTCCCATTTTCTTTTCACATGACATTTAACATTAAATTTTCAGTTTGTGCTGGCTTTCCTCCTAGACAGAATATTTTTTTTATTGCAGTCGTTAAGGAAAAGTTTCAATTTTCTTTGAAAATCTTAGTAAAAATTCAAAAAATATTAATTTTTAAATGGAATATTAGTTATATAATAAACCATTCAACATTCTTTAATAATAATTTTTGTAAAATAATTGAAATAGATTGCTTAAGAAGCAAGTATAATAAAATACGCGTGCAATGAAGCAGACATAGACCGGTCGCAAAAAATAAGAAGAAATAGAAAGAAGATATAAAATCTATGCACAATTAAATGAAAAATTAAAATAGAGCATGAGCATTTTGTTGTAGTTCACTAAAAAAAGAATTTTTTTATATTTATATATATAGAAAATATATATAGAAATTTATTTAAAAAAAAAATTAAAAAAAGTATATTTTAATTGTTGTGACCACCTGCACATTAAATTGATTTGAAACCTTTTTGATTGATTTGCAAAGCGCTACAAAATCTTGTGAACGCAAATTGTTTGGACCATCGAATGAATGTGAATATGCATTAAAGAAAATAAACTGAGTTGTGTGTATTAAGATCAAAGAGAATAAATAAAAAAAGTACATTTGTGTATGTTCCTGTAATTCCTGAAAGAAAATTTAATCTAAACAAGTTTAATCGAAAAGAAAGCGAAAGCAAAACAAAGAAACTCCAAAAGATATACAAGAACACAATTAAAGCTAAAAAGAAGTCTGTCAAGTTTGCAGCAGCCATTAGCCAAATTAATTAATTCTAACGTGATGTCACAACACGTGCAAGATCCCGCGGTATTTGAGAGACGTTTGCGTCCAATTTACGGTAAGTTCGATATGTAAATGCAATTAAAATGTAAACTGTAGTGAAAATACAGATTTTTGTTTTTTTTTATTTTAAAGAAATTTTTTTTAAATTTATTCAATTATTTTATCTATACTTATTGTACAATATATTCTAACAATGGCATCTATTGTACTCAATAAAATATATGAATTGTGTCTCACAAAATTAAACAAATAACAGTAAATAAATATCTGTGGGCGCAAAAATCCCCTTTTACATTATACATCATATTTTTTATCTACTGACTCCAGCAAAAGCGCAGCTGACTGTGAATCGAGACTATCGTAGTAGATGCTGTTGTAGTAAGTTACCTAAATTTTAATCCAAAGTTATCATTTGTATTGTAGTTTTTATGTAAAGATTTGCATCGACCATTACGTAAAGTTATTTAACTTTGTCGGAATTTTGCTCTGAAACTGGACAGAAAAACTTTAGGACACACTACGCAGGACGGACATAACCGACACAGGTATCTACAGGTTCGATTGTGAGGATGCGAAATCAATGTAGCTTATTATACAGCACTGGCGCATAGTCTGTTTTTAATAGAGCTCTGGATAAACAAAATTTGTTGACACCTTCACTGAAAAAGCTTGTAGAATTCAGTTGAGGCTATATTTTCTTAAAAAAAAATTTAAGTCCTCCTTTAGACATCGGTTGGCAAATTGCTGCCGTAAATTTGTATCGCAAGCATTTAAATTTCATGTATCACCACCGACCAATATATTTGATTCTTATTGAATATATTAATATCCGTGCTTCTAAATATCTAGGACGCTTCCACATTTGATTAAAAAGGCCAAAGCATAGCTGGATAACATTAATGTTGTTTACAATATTTGTACCGTGCTGTTGATAATACTGTTGAGATAGAAGAAGGTGTTAACGTCGGAGCCGCAATTTTTAGAGTTTTACTGTTGTTGGTTGTTAATCATGCGAATGGATTTTGTTTTCCTCATGTCTCGTAATCCTTGTATTTCACTAGTTCTATCTGTAGTGTTTTTTAATGACAACGCGAAGGATCTTTTATGGCAACATAGTTAGATAAATGATATTTATTTTGGCGAGATGTCATGAACGATTTTGCCAAATTCAAATTCTACAAATACGATTTATAAAAGAGATCGCCATAGAATTTCAAATTTGAAACATAGTTCGTAAATACAACGATCGAATAAAAGCTTCGCGACCAGGTGTTTACAAAACTTATTTAAAATTTGGTGATCAACCTTAAACAAAAAACTTCTAAGACTAGCTATAACCAGGGTGATATGAACAAGCAAATAAAAAGACGAGAACTAACGAAAGCCATGTGACGAAATATGTGCTGCGTTGAAATAGAATCCATCTTACGCAACGAAATTGTAAATTTTTTAAAGGATTACTATATTACGAATCAGACAGACTTGGCCGGAAACCTGCAAAGCAGGCGAAAGTTAGCTTGCTATGACTTAAGTTACCTTTTTTAGATTGTAAGAACAATGCATTCTTTAAAATCATAGTGCCATTCGCCTGCAGCTTTTGTGGCTGTACTAATAATTAGAACGTACTGTTGTTTTTGTACTTTTTTCTCTTTATGATTATTTTGTTTTTATTTATTTAATAGGACAAATTTATGAACTGTAAAAATTTCACCACAAATTTAAAATCGCTTTTTAAATTTCAAATTTCCAAAATCGAATAGAAACAAAAATACATAAATAGTATTTGTACTACATTTTAAGGTTGTAACTCTAATTATAATTTATATTTACGACAAAATACTATAAAAATGAGAAAAAAAAAACATATGTATGTACATAGTAACAGGTTACATGCTGGTCTATAAATAAATAAATTGTGTAAAGGGTCTTGTCCATATACAAAATAATTTTTGAAAATTTATTTTTTACATTGTACTCTTTTTAAATATATTTTTAAGAAAGTAAAGACAAATTTCACAAATTCTATTTGGAAAATAGCAATGTACGCATGCATATTCATTAAATATTTTCTTCATTTTTTGCGCTGTGTCAGGTACGGTAAATTATTCGACGTAAGTTTTTCCAAATTATTTACATTGTATGTATATGACTTAAGGGTTATCGTTATCACGTATGTATATAGATAAATAAATTTTATTTTATCATGACTACGAAGACTTGCAATAAAATAAAGCAAACATATCGTTACTTAAAATCAAAGTTATTTATTGGTTTGCATTCTTTCATACACGAAAGACTTTCTAGTATGACGGTTCGATTATATTTCCAAATATTTTCTTCACATACATGTTTTAAATATAGACATTTTGCCGGTATTTTTTAAAATATTCTACTGTCTCTAGACACATGTGCGTTTCTGTTACTATGTAAAAAATTTTCTTTTATTTTTTATTTTCCTCATTGTTTTGTTTTTAAAAATTATAATATTCTATATGTAAATAATTAGAAACCACTACCCAAGTCATTTATCATTCATAACAAATACAAAAGTAGAGCCATTTAAATTCATTTCATTTAAATCATATGTACATGAATGTATGTACATACATATGTACATATGTTTGCTATGAAAATTAAAAATTGTATTAATATTTTATGAATTATTTTTAATTGCAGACAACTTGGAGGTTGGCAATAATCGTAAAGCATTGCAAGAGACCGAAAAAGTTTTAAAAAAGCATCCGAATCTATTGTGTGCCAGAGCACTTAAAGGTCTGGCGCTATTACGTCTAGGACGTTACGAAGAAAGTCGTGGCTTTTTGCAAGCAGTCGCCGATGAAAAGCCCATCGATGATGCTACACTGCAAGTGTTGTCATTTTGCTACAAAGAATTAGAGCAATGTACGTGGGTAATTGATCAAATAAGAAAAGTAAAAAATACATACATACATATAATTAAAATAAATGATCAAAATTATTTTAACATAAAATTAAATTAAATGAAAGGCATTTAAATTTTACAAACAGCTGTCGTTTCACTTTATGTATACGGCTAAATAAATTAAAATTGCATGAAAATGTTTGGCTATAAATTTTAATTTAATGTAAACCCTATAAGAGTAAACATGCGATATGATGGAACGTGTAATAATTTTTAAATTAATTAATTTTTTCTGATTTTTCTCATTTTTCATAGTGGATAAAATTGTGGAAATCTATAATTATGCTGTTAAACAATCGCCTAACAATGAAGAGTTGTTGGCTCATCTATTCGTATCGCATGTTCGTTTAGAGGATTTTAAATCACAACAATCGGTGGCTCTACAAATGTACAAGGCTCAGCCAAAAAATGCATATTATTTTTGGGCAGTAATGAGTGTAGTCTTACAGGTAATTGATTGCAATAGACTAAAATTAATATTAAGCTATGCAACTCTTAAACCCAACATCATTTTACTATTACAGGGAATTCGTGGTCCTGAAAGTCATAATGAGAATAAACGGAAAATATATCTATCCTTGGCACAGCGAATGGTTGACAAAATGATCCAGGAAAATAAATTAGAGTCCGAACAAGAAGTCTATTTGTATTTGCATATTCTTAAATTACAAGAAAAATATAAAGAGGCTTTGGATTTTTTAAGTGGTCCTGTCTGTGAAAAATTATATCCTGGTGCGCCCATTTACATGAAAATAAATCTCTTAAAGAAACTCAAGTTGTGGCAGGATTGTAATACATTACTTAAGGACTTACTGCAAAATGAGTAAGTAAATTACAATTTATATGTTTAAATTATAACCTACATACATATATTAAAAATAATGGAATCGGCGCTTGAATTGTATGGTTCAAAGTATAATTGATCTTTAGTTTGGTTCTACATATTACCGAACCATAAAAATTGTTCCTTACAAAATAACAAGTTATTACGCTCAATTTTTTTAACACCCGTGGTCTTGCTCGGTGTGGTCTTGTTTGATTACGTACTATTTATTGTTGTTACCATGTTACCCTTCAATCAGGATTACGTCCTAGCTCCTCACACCACTTATATTGTGTGTGTAATTTTTAAACATGAGTGGCGAGACCTACGGTTTAAAGTCAACTCCGAACGACAGATTTTTTTGGCAATTTTTTTATTTACTCTCTAAAGTTTTGCAAGAAATCTGCTGAGAGGAAGTCACCGAAGAAATATTTTTTCAGAGTTCGTTTTGTTGGAGTTGTCTGACCTGGGGGTTTGAACCGTGTCCTCATGTCTAATAAGCCAATACACTACCTACAAGACTACGGCGAATTCATGTAATGGCACAATTTTTAAAATATTTCTTTACACGTAAATGTTCGAAATATACAAAACAATAACAGTGTTGCGTTTAAAGTCCATTTCCTTTTTAATTGCAAATAAGTATGCTTGACACTAGTCATAAAATATCAAATCTGACGGATTCTGACTCTTGTGTAATTTGAGTAATTGTGTAGTCAAATTGTAATAGCTTAAGATTTAATTTATTTTTTAAAAACTTGTATCTATTTGCAGGCGAGATCGATGGGACTATTATCAGGATTATTTAACAACTTGTTTTGAGCTACTGAAAATTCAACAAGATGAAGTGGATGGTGAAAAATCCGATGAGGAAAAGGAAAAGACTATAATGACAGCTTTAGATGAATGTCATGATTTTCTGTGTCAGGTATCTCTCGATTCGTTGTTAGCAAAAATCTGTTAATATTCCATCATATACATATATTTCCTATAATTGTAGCTCATAGAATCTGCAGAGAAAAAAGTACGCGGACCGTACTTAGCACGTCTAGAGTTACATAAACGTATGCGTGAACAAAATATGGATGCCCAAAAACTATTGGGTGATTTTGCTGAACTAGCCATAGAATATTTCCGTTTATTTGGTGATAAACCATGTTGTACTCATGATATTACATTATTTTTACCTTCTATTTCGATGCAAGCACGACAAGAGCTTGCCAGTAAACTGTTACAGGATGTTAGCTCTTCAACATTACCACAAAATGTTTGTATACATTTTCTTTAATATTTACATTCATATTAAATTTTTAACGAATAATTTTGTGTTTGCTTATCTAGAAAGAACATATGCAAAAACATATTTGCGCTTTACAAGTCTCACGCATTTGTGGCTCTCAATTGGAATTGGAAATAGAGCATCGTTTGGCATTTTATACCGCATTAAAGTTACACTATGAGCACGGGCTAAGTACATTTGGTAAAAATTTATTACCAACAGATATGGGTCCCTCTGACCCATATGCATTATTGGCAGGTAGGAAATGCTTTTATTTTTTTTTTGTAAATTTTTAAAATCCTAACTAAATTTTTCTTTATAATTTTAATATTTTTTATGCGATAGCTAATGTTATGTATGACATCAGTCAGGAAGAACAAAAATCGGATCGTATTTTCGAAGCCCTTTGTTTGCTTCAATATGTTTTGCGTAATAGTACAAGTAATTTTCATGTAAAATTATTAAGTCTCAAGATATATCACATGCTGGGCTGTCATTTGGGTGCTCAAGAGATGTATGATTACTTGGAAATTAAACAGA
The DNA here is from genome assembly GCA_936449025.2 of Sarcophaga subvicina. Classification (NCBI taxonomy): domain Eukaryota; kingdom Metazoa; phylum Arthropoda; class Insecta; order Diptera; family Sarcophagidae; genus Sarcophaga; species Sarcophaga subvicina. The sequence continues at coordinate 38,538,064 of OW388081.2, read as the reverse complement.
TTCAATTAGATTCCATGGGCTATATCCATTGTAATCCTTTAGTATTATCGGGACGATTCTCAATGTCCCGTTTGGTGTTTGATTCAACATTAAAATTCTTCACCACTAGCTATAAAGAACGTTTAGAATATATAGCTCTGACCTATCGTCTCTGTACATTCTCAAAGTTGGAAGAATTTATGAATTTCAAAGAACGCTTAACTAACAGTTTACATTACGTGTCTAGTTCGGTAGAGGCTCAACTGTGCGATTTGGTTATGCTTTATGGTAATGTCAATCAAAATCTGAACACTTATATGGTAATGTCCATTGATCCAGCTGAAGATCGCATTTCCTGGAATGAATTAAGTGACAATCGGGATTTGGGTGCACTTATACGATGGGATCCAATACATTTAGTCGATGTCGAAGAGCAACGCAAAGAATCGTTCCACCAAGAAACTGAAGTATTACATATGCGGTCTTTGCTTTTGCGTTTGATAGCCTCATTTGTTGATATTTTCCATCCCACACTGAGTGCTAAGTATTGTCGAGCTGCAGCCTATAATAATAAGGAATGTCCACAAAATTCAATTTCCACACCTGCCAAAGAGATTGCCACCATTGAGTCGTTGCGTGATTCCTGGCTGGAGCTGTTTAAGCGTTTACGAGCGGCCGATATAAAACCATTGCACAATCGTTTTCTAGTCAATCTATTGCCAACACGTTTACATTTATTGCTCGAAATGCCATATGAAAAATTCTTTAGCGATTTAGCAACATTGGTAATGCAAATGTATGTGGGTAACACAAATTTGCCACTGCAGTGCAAATTAGTCAGTGATAATGTTGTCGACGTTGTTAATTTGTGTGAGACAATCATCAAAGAAAGTGATGAAGCTACCGAGGATGGCCTATGGCGCAGACGCGAATGGCAAAGCAAAGTGGCTGTGTGTTTAGAGGTGAGCTCACCTAAAGAACAAATTGGCAAACATAAAATATTAAATATTCTAAATATATTTCTATTGCTTTACAGATTGTTTCGCTGTATGCTTTTATTTTGCAAGCCATACACGAAAAACTTCAGGCCTCGCCCAAAACGAAACAGAAGAGAAAACCAAATGCTGAAGCTGAAAAAGTGATAAGCGAAAAAGAGCGTTGTCAACTTGTCATTGAACTGATGCGTCAATTGAAATTGGAAATCAAACGTTGTGATAAATCGTTGAGTATGTATACAAATTGAATATTTAAAATCAATCGAAATATGAATTAACGTTTTAAAATTTTTCATGCAGTCAATTGGAAAATACCAGCACTGCCTAGAAATTTAAATTCCTTTATGGCTGATATGTCTTTAAAACCGGAAGTGGAGGCTACTCTTATTGGTGATGTGGCTTCAACATTCAAAGAGTCTCATGAGCTAATGGTAACAGAATTGAGAAATCTATTAAATGATAAAGTTCGTATGCTTCTGAGTAAATAAGACCACGAGACTTAGTATAAAAACAAGTAACATTCTTTTTTTTTTTTAATAACAAAAAAGCGCCTTGTTTTTGTGAAAGATGTTTTTTTCTTATTAAATTTTCAATCTTAACATTTAGTACATATGCAAATGGTATACATGAATAAATTTATTGTTTTTCTTTTATTTTTACTTTGCTGTATAAATCTGTTTCTTCATAAGCTGATTTAATGATTTCTTTTTATTATTATTGCTAAATTAATTTCAATTTAAAAAAATAATAAAGTAGGAGAACAAGTTTAACTTTATTCAAATGCATGTATGTATACTGATATTCTATTAAAAGTAAAATAATAAAACAGAACCTCAAATGAATGATACGTTTGAAATATAAAAAAAAATCCCTTCAAATATTTTATTTTTGTTATTTAATTTTTTATTTTAATTCTATTTTATTTGGCTTTCTGGTATTTTATTTTTTATTTTCTGCAAACATAATAAATATTAAAGAAAATTTTATAAAAAAAAAATAGCATTTTTTGTTATAAAATTTTAAAATCCTTAAAAATTTTCAATATTATATTTAAATTTAAAATTTAAAAGAAAACAAAATGAATAAAGAAAAACACTTAAGAATCATGTAATACATGGCTTTGTATTGATTTATTTGATTTACTTATTTTATAATTTTTTTTTACCTCTGTATAATCAAATTCGTGTTATCAAACTGTTTATTCGGGCTTTCTCTCCTACAAACTGAAGAATTTGAGAAGAATCGTTTGAATCAGCCTCCAACTGCTGTAGTAAATGGTAATATTGCATTGTCTTGTGGCTGTATTATTTAAAATTAAATGGGGTTAAATTACGAGTGTAAACATAATCAATATACCTGTACCTGGAGGCCAGAAAAAATTCCATTGTGATAATCTTCCGTAGTAAAAATAACCAAAAGATATATAAAAAAAGGCGAAAAGTAAACATTGAAAAAAAATCAAAAGGAAATTTAAAACTGAAAGTAAGGGTTGAAGTCTAATTCGCTAACTACATAGTTCAGATTATTAAAGATATTAAATTTCAAATATTAGAAGTCGCCGTAGTCTAGTAGGTAGTGTGTTGGCTTATTAGACGTAAAGCCAGGGTTCGAGCCCCAGGCCAGACATCAAAACAAAATACAAAAAGTATTTCTTCTGCGACTCCCTCTCAGCAGATTTCTGGCAAAAACTCAGAGTAAATAAAAATTGCCATGAAAAGTTTCTCAAAAATCTGTCGTTCGGAGTCGCCATTTATGTATAAAATTAACACACACAACATAAGTGGTGTGAGAAACTAGGTCGTAATCCTGACTGAAGGGTTGTAATGACCAATTATGTATGTATGTAAATTTCAAGGCAGATAAACAAGATGTGGTTGATTGTCTTAGACTCATTTTCATTATGCATAAGCTACAGAGAACGATACTACAATGTACTACCAACTACTCGAAAATCTTATTAAGATGTTAAGGCCCACTCTGTTCCAGAACGGTTTAGTCTTAACCAAAGTCTTAACCAAAGTAGCATGACTCATCTACTTTTTGTGTGATTTATTGATCGATCTACCTAAAGAAGTACCCCATAGGAGTTCATACAGTGTCGCCTATTAAATTCATACACTTTGTTGAGCCCTCTTCCGCCAGTTTTTTTAGATTAATAACATATTCTCTCCAAACGAAATAGATTTATTTTATAAATGCTTATTGAACTAGTCTCATGCCTTAGAAAACTTAAGATTTTTACAAAGAAATTGTGATTAGCACAACATTTATATATTTTTTAGGGATTTATTATAAAACTGTTCACATTTATTTGTTCACCTTCGCTGGATTTTTTTATTTGTTTCAAAAGAATTTTAGATCTTGGATCATTTTGATGTTGCAGCGTTTCTAAATGAGCGCGTAAGTGATGAGCACGAGTAAAACATTTACCACAGAGATCACAACTAAACAAAAATAGCAATGCAATAATAATTTCGATAGTGAAATGTGTATTTTTAAAATATACATACTTATACGGCTTTTCTCCTGTGTGTGTTAATATATGACTTTTTAATACATTCGAATACGTAAAGCTTTTGCCGCAGGTATCGCATTTATATGGTCTTTCGTTACGATGTATTCTAAAAGAAACATTTTCATAGTTTGTTAATCTTTATCCAATATAAGTTGAACTTACCTCTCATGTTTTATAAGTGTTGAGCGATCTCCGAATGCTCTAGAACAATAACTACATTTGAATGGTCGAGAACCAGTGTGTTTACGTATATGGCGGCTTAGTTCAAAATTGCAATGAAAAGCCTGATTACAAATTCTGTAACAAATTTTAAATTAAATCAAATATTAAACAACAAGAATTTCTTGTAATTATACACTCCTCAAATAAATGAAATGAAAAATATTAAGAATAAAATTCAGCAATGGAAGCTGACATTGTAGATGATTTTCTATCCTTTGAACTGTTAAGGTTTGCCTCCAAAAAGGAATGGCTGTCATTGCGATTAAAAAGTCATTCCTTTAGATGAACTGTTGAGGGACTAATGCATTGAACTTTAGGGTTAGCGGTTTAAAGTCTATGCTTTCGAGAATACTATTATTTTCTTTGCGTTGTTTTATTTTCATGAATTAAGTGCGCTTCTATAGTAGCTTCTCCTATAGTTTTAGTATTTGCCGTTGTCTATATATAGGTAAAGAAATTTTTGCCAAGTAGGTTCTACACTTTCTCAAAAGGTGACATTGTCTAACCTTTTTATGGCGTTCGTTGTTGACATTATCCTCTGTGGAGGATCAGGGAATTCTAAGAATAATTGGAGGTAGATTACTTTACATGCCATCTCTTAATAGTATGTTATGAACTCTCTAAATTAATTTTCTTTTATAAGTTGTAATTTAAACAAATGTAAAATAAATTAAACTAGAAATCAGAACCTTGTAGAATGCCTTATGTCAAAAAGTGCTAGTAGCTGTATGTCCATGCAAATATTATGATCAAACGAAAGAAGATTTGACCCTGTATCAATAAATTCTGTCTATTATAAAGGATACAAATAAACGTTTAGAATATACCTTTGATATCTATCGCGTAATTTAACAGATACCAGTACAAATGGTCGTAAATGACTGTAAGTAATAATTTTGTCGAAATGTTTGTTCTTAAATTTACTGAAATTCTTTTATGAATATGTTTAGTTATAATTATCTGTACTCACTCGCACTGAAAGGGTTTCTCATCACGATGTCTTCTCATATGAACCTCTAAAGTATAGCGACGATCATATATATTTCCACATATATCACATATATGAGGTTGCTTTTCTTTCTTTTCTCTTTTAATAATAGCATCTCGGGTTTTTTTCTCTCGTATAATGGCAGCTCCATCCGAAGAGATTCCAAGCGTCTTGGAAGGTGTATTTTTTTTACCCTCTTTTTTAATAAGACTCTTTTTCTTATAGCTACGGCGACGTTTCCGTTTGTTTGGTTTATATTCATCTGTACTTTCACCATCATCTTCGTGCGTCTGTATTATAGAATCAAAATTTACATCCTCATCATGGTGGTCATCGTTCATAGATATGTCATCATTGGCAAAACCATTGAATTCCTCGGACGATACGTTATTTACTTCAAAAGATGAAGAATCGTTGACGTTATCGATACTGGTTTGTGATTTATCATCTTCCTGCTTTTGTTTATTATCTATTAGCAGTGGATTTTTCTTAGGACGAGTTTCTTCAATATCTTCCTTTTTACATGGACCCGAAATGTATTCCTTTAGGTAATCATTGGAGTTGCGGCAAATGGTTCGAAACTTGTACGAGACTTTTAAAAATGCAGAGCAATATTTACATATTAGTGTGGGTATTTGTTCATGCCGTATTATCTAATTTAAAAGAATTTTAAAACATTTGTTATTATTTGAGTGTCTATACTGCAATATTCTACAAGTATTTACCTTAATACCAGCACACTGTTCAATTTTTTCATAAATATGAAGATTATTGCAATCGGTGTCCAGATCAAAAATTGAGGACATCTCCTCATCTTTATTGTTTTGTAAACAAACACGACAAGTGGGTTGTTTCAGATCGGGTGTTATGTCGGACATAGATTGCGTTTAGAGTTCTATTTTAATAAATATTTTAGTATTTCACATAAATTCAGCAAAGCCTTTCCACTCTACATAAATAGAAGCAAATATTTACAATTCTGGCTACAAAACAAAATATGTATAATACAAATATAATATTATGAATTGTCCTGTTCAAAATTAATGTTTGACAAATGCAAAACATATGACTAATGTTATCAGTTCCAAGTGAATATAATTAAATAAACTTCAAAAGTAATATACAGTGCAGTGTTGCACAATTGAAATTTTGAAATAGTTCTGAACTATAATTGAAAGAGTACCTTTTTGCATCAAAAAGTAGTTTTATAAAAACAAATTTTGAAATAGTACTGAACTATAATTGAAAGAGTACCTTTTTGCATCAAATGGTACGGAATGGAATAGAAAAACTAACATGTTTCTCATATACAAAACAAAAACAGTTGATTCGAAACGTAAGGTTTAGTCAAAATGTCGACGGAACGGTTCATTCAGAATTCTCATTGCTATTCGTAATCTAAAAGCGAACATGCATACGTTAGCCCCTGGCTAACCGCGGCTAAAGACCTTTACCATTAGCCTAACCCCATTTATAGTTGAAAAGCGCAAACCATTAAATCTGTAATAATAAAAAAGGTACTGAAGTGTTTTGAAATTGAAATGTTGCCAGGAAACTAAAAATCTGTAACCAACTTCTGAAAAAGAGGACAATAATGAATGAATTCTTTAATAATTTTTCCTGATGCTAAATTTAGATCCGATACAAATTTTACAAAATTTAGATCGAACAAAGCACGAAAAATTATAAATATTTCAACAAAGAATTTCCCATTTGCAAAAGCATTTTAGGAATAAAGCATAAAAGAAAGAAATTATTCAAAAATTCATTTACAAAATAATTTAAATTTTATTATTTTTTGTATGCAGTTTTCTAATTTTAATTTTTTGAATTTTAAATAGAATTTAATGCAGTAACCAGACATATCGGTGAATGCCTCCACTAACAGATGTGAAAATTACTTATTTTAGACACGCACCGTCCAAATCACGATGTACAGTAATGCATTTATGGTAATACGGTACCCATTTCGAATAATTACACTGTGGTGAATTTCGATTTTATTCACCACACCGCATAATTTACCACATTTTGTAAAAACTCACCACTAGAAAAAATTTAATTAAATTTTTTTTGCTTTTCTTTCCAACCAGTAGCGAGCATACTAACAACAACAATAACAACATTCCACACAACATCCCATTATGTTTATGGTTGAACCGGGCCTCTTTTTTATCTACAACATTCATACACATATTATGCCGTTATGTTTTTTGTTTTCGTTTTGTCTGACCTGGGGTGTGAACAGTTGAACGCCTTTAGGCGTATAATAAGGCTGCTTTAACTTGTAACTACCTATTAGATATACAGATCATATAGAAACGGAAAAAGAATGTGCGAACTATTTATTAAAATATATATTTATAATTTGATGAAAAAAGTACTGAAAGCTCGGCGGGGTACTCCGGTATTTTTGAAATGAAAAAAGTACACAGTACTGAATTTTTCAACACTGATAAGTGGTCTTCTAATCGAACATAAATAAGAAAATTTATATTTTCTTTTTGTATCCACGTGTGTAATTATTTTTTTAACTGTTAATAGCTATAATAAAACAAACTGTTCTAAGTAATGTTAGTTATCTCAAGATTTTTAATAAATCTAAAGGCAGGTAGCAAAATTCGTTAACATTTATTTGCAATTTGCGTTATTTTATTTATTATCGTATGATAAATTACTTTCAGATCGCCTAAAAACCGTATACACTTTAAATAAAAAACCACCAGAATTATATTTAATACCTTTCATTCGGCACAAAGGTTTTGCAGCAGCTATGACAGAGGCATTGGAAAAACTAGAACAACAACAAGAGTTGAAAAAACAAGAGAAGGAAGAGGCAATCGAATCTACTAAAGAAATGAAAAAACTTAAAAGAAATCTCAAAAGGCGTAAGTGGGTAGACTGGAAGACTGAAGATGAAGAGAAGGGTGATGTGAAACGAGCACCTTTTAATCCCGCCGATAGAGTTAAGCGTAAAAAAACAGCCATCTTATTGGGCTACTCAGGATCGAAATATTTCGGTATGCAACGCAACCCAGGAATGGAAACGATTGAAGAAGAGTTATTTAAGGTCATGCTTAAGCATAAGTGGGTAACTCAGGAAATGTTTGAACAAGCACAATTGGCTTGCTTTCAGAGAGCAGCCAGAACTGATAAGGGTGTATCTGCGGCCAGACAGGTGTGTTCCATAAAATTGCGTAAGTATTAACACAAGTTAGTAAAACGAATTAGAGCAAAGATTAACCTGAAAAAACTTTACAATTTTATATAATTAACGGAATAAAATGTTCTGCATGAATGCTTAGTATATGCTATATTGCACATACATATTATCAAAACATTGGTTCTATTACGTGTACAGGACAAGAAAAAAATATCTCGAATACTAATAGTTTATTCAACTTGTTGCACAAAGGTTTTAACAAATTGATATTCTCTGATTCCAGCCGATGATTTAAATATAAAGGCCTTTAACGAAGACCTGCCTGATGACATCCATCTATTTGCTACAGAGCGTGTTACTAAAGGTTTTAACGCCAAAGATCAGTGTAACGCGCGTACATACACCTACACAATGCCAAGTATAGCATTTGCAGATTCTAATGAGAAATGTGAATTGGAAAGTTTTCGGCTATCCGAAGAACGGCTGAAAAAGGCTCAAGAAGTATTGAAAATGTTTGAAGGAACTAAGAATTTTCACAATTTTACAAGTAGAAAGTAAGTTCTTAGAAATTTAATAACATACATAAAAATATATTTAATAAGAATCAAATAATTCTAATAGGAACTTTTTAGATCCTTCCGCCAAGCGTTACATTATGTTATTCACCTGTTCAGAACCATTTGTAAGTCCTCAGGGTGTGGAATTTGTAACAGTTAAGGTAAAAGGCCAAAGTTTTATGCTACATCAAATACGTAAAATGGTTGGTTTAACTATAGCGATAGTGAGAGGCCACACCGACAGCAGTACTTTGGAGAGAGCTTTAACCGAAGAACGCTTAGATTTGCCAATGGCACCCGGTTTAGGCTTAGTATTGGACACTGTTCACTACGAACGCTACAATGATCGCTATGGCCAAGACGGTATTCATAATCCGCTGACATGGGAACAACAGGAATCCGAAATTCAAGAATTTATTGAAAAGAAAATTTTCGATAATATTTATCGCACAGAATGTGAACAAAAACCCTTATTAGAGTGGCTTGAAACTTTACCCTTGCATTCTTATGATACAAGAAGAGATGATAATCCCCCAATCGATGATAAATCCAATAAGGATGATGATGACGAATAGTTTAGTTATAAACAATCAGAAATTGTGTATTTTGTAGCATTATAGTGTTAAAAAATTCCATAATATTTTTGCATACTTTAGTTTTAAAAATGGTGTAAAATAAAAAACAATCAAACTTTGCTTCAAATTAAAAAATGCATTTGTTTAGAAACGGCCGCCCTTCTTCTTCTTATGACCTCCCTTACGGTGTTGCTGACGGGGTCCTGGCGTTGGTTCTTGATAAACTGGCGTAGCTGGTGAATTTTTACTCAAATTTGCACGGTTTGACATGTCACTGAAAGATAAAAAATAATGTTTATTTACAATTGTACTACATACATAACATGTAACAAGTACTTACTATTGTTCAGCTGCTTGTGTTGACATGCCTTGAGAACCCTTAATAATATCCTTAGCTCTACGATCACGCTTCTTACGGAAGCCAGTACGTTCGTATTTTGGCAACCATCTTTCTGGATCTGGAGGAACTTCGGCGTTATAGTTTTTGGGCAACTTGCCCTTGCGCTTACGTTTGCTGCTCTTTTTACGTTCTGCTACAGGTGTACCTGGCGACTGTTCGATTTTAGCATTAGCCGATTTCTTTGCTGCTTTAGTAGACATGACCCAATTGGCTGCTTCGAGAGCATCAATTTCTGATGCTGTAGTAAGGGTCTCCAATTTCGGCAATTTTTTACTAACCTCCAAAGCTTTTTTCGGATTAAATTGCGCATATGCAATGACTAGCTGAGCCAAAACTTTCATATCGTTAGGCTTGAGTTTAAGTAACTCTTCCAATGAACTGGCGGCAGTTTCAGTTGCGCCACCACGCAAATGGTATTCAGCTGCTTGACGCCACATGTCTGACAAATCGGCACTGCCTACATTATTCTTCTTATACCAATCAACAGCGGTTTTCAATAATTCTGAAGCTGCTGGCTTATTATTTAGTCCCAAATATAAGGTAACCAAAGCGGAAACAATGCCTGGCTTGTACATAGCCTCACCCAAAGACAACAAAACATCGGCAGCTTCTTTCCGAGCTCCTTGCGACAACAACAATTGGACAACGGCAAATTTAGCAGCAAATGCCTTTTCTTTATTTGAAGTGGAAGCGATGTATTGTTGCAGAAGTTCTATAGCATCTTTTTGTTTCTTATCTTTAGACAATTGAGATGCCCTGATTAATAACGATTGAAACTCCATGTCGGGATATTGGTTGGCCAATTTAATGCAGAAATGTTGAACCTGATCACTTGAATTGGTAAACAAGGCCAACAGACAGTTGTTCAAAGCAATTGCCTTCTTCTGACGAGATGTCAGTTTATGTTCACAAGCATCAGCCATAGCAGAGCGAATCTTTTTCTTCGAATCAAATACATGTTGATCCTTATTGATGACTACTGAATTATTACTGGCCACTGCAATAAGAGCTGGATCTTTAGGCTTATTTTTTAAAACCTCGGCATAAATAGCAGCTGCCTCCTTGGTTTTACCCTGCATTTGCATACAATAGGCGACTTGTACGCGTATGATATCTAATTCCTCTCTAATTTCTTCCTCTGTAGCTCCATCGTCTTCCAAAGTTTCACGACAGAGTTTTTCACTTGCTCGTAATTTCTTTTCGGCTTCTGCATACTTTTGACGATTAGATAGAATGCAAGAACCATTGAAATGCTGCTCGTAGGTTTCTTCGGGAATATCAGGAACTTCTTTACTTGAATCAAGAGCTAAGTTAGCAGCAACCGCACTAAGGTTAGTGCGTCTCTCGTCTTCATAGTCATCACTAGTGTTTTTGATGATTTCTTTATAGGATTCGAAACATTCTTCATAACGCTCCAAACGGTATAATATCTGGGTACGTAGTTCCTTAAGATTTGGTGGCAACGAAGGCAAATGAGCCTCATCGATGATTTTAAGGGCATTATCTGGCTTATTGAGACGGTATTCGCAGTATGCCTTTTCAAAAATGAGAGAACCTAATTTATTTTTCTCAATAAATTTGGCAGCCTCCTCAAATTTAGAAAGTTGAATTAGACATATGACCTTACAGTGTAAAGCCGTCGTATCATCGGGTGCTACACCGAGAACTGAAAAGAAGAAATGATTGTTACAATGGTTTGATACAAAAAAAAAAACATTTTAAATTCTGGTCAGTCTATTTTACTTTTAATACTTACTCCGATTGACAGCTTTCATAGCCTTATCGAATTCACCATTTTGCCCATATTTATTAACATCCGCATATGCAGCCTTTATAATGGCCTCCTTGGGGTTATGATCTTTAGACATTATATAGATGAAACGAATCCACCTTTTATTTTTTAATTTTAACTAATTTTCACAACGCGAATCGACTTTCAGGTTTTATACCGACAATGGGCCCGTCGTGATTTCGTGGCAATAATATTGCCATATTACTGATTAAGGTATTATTCTAATAATGTTGCCAGGTATAATTTAAGTTATTAATTAAAAGTAATAGGGCGTAGCATATAATGTTAAAAAAATTACAATAAAAAATATATTCCTTATATTTCCCTGTAATATAAATAAAACACATGACGAATTGAAAACACATTAAGGTCTAAAAACATTAGAAGCTATTTATTCTTCAATCAAAAAACATACAAGAAGGTATTAATTGGTTTCCTTTTAAAACCGTAATCTGTTATTCCTAAGGAACATACGATTTTAAAAAGTTTATAACTCTGTTAATAGTGCATCTATACAGCATTTAGATCAAAATATAGTCGATTTTTATCAAATTTCGATTTTTAACAGAGGTTATAATGTAAATCTCAAATAACAAAAGAAGATATAAAAAAAATCAATGAAATATTGTTGGTCTTATTTTTCTAAATATAAGATAAATATAATATTCATTTCATTACATCATTGGCTATTACAATATTTTTTTATTTTAAGATTGACTGCGGTTTGTATTCGAAGCTATTGTCTAGTAAGCCAATACGCCTCCACTAGACTAAGGCAACTACAACATATTTTATTAACGGATAGAATAAATTACATTCAGAAACTATAATCTCATTTCTTTGACTGATTAGCTTAGTTTGAAATGACTTGGTAGCCCTGTATGTTGCAATATCTGCAATGCATTACAAATAATTTTGTGCAATCTGGTAACCTATGCACGGGTAATTTTTCATTACTCAAAGAGAACGAATTAAAGTAACATATTTGATAGAAAGGAAGGGAATCGTTTTTAAATGTTATTAAAAATCTTTTATAATTGAATAACTTTATAACGTAGTCGTCTAAAAAATATACAAAAGCACCTAATATGTGGATAACAATACGATATAATTGTTGTTAACTAGACAAAAAGTAGTGGAGGAAAGTTTTGTGGAATTGTGAATCTATAAAAAAATAAAAAACAACAACACAAATAGAGAGAGCTAACGATAATTCAAACAAAAACATTAAACAAATTGAGGAAAACTGAAAAGATAGCAAAGATTTCTGATTTTCTAAGAAAATATTAAGCGCTGAAAAAAACAAAGAAACAATTGGTTTTTCCCAAACTGGCAGTATTAGCACAGATATATTAAAGTCACAATTAAATTTGAAGGCGTCCCAACAATAGAGGATATTAAAAATAGCTGATCAGTTCCTAAAAAAGGGGAAACGCAATTGATATAAGGGGTCAACAACATGCAGGTTTTGAAACAACATTCATACCGTCGTTTGCATTTATTGATAAATGTTTTCTTCTACTGCGTCATTTGGAGTGGTGGTGTGTATTATTCAGCTTTTTTTTATAACTTTTTATTTCCATTTAACCAACTGAACAAAGTGTAACGCCCCTGCTTGAATAAAGCTAACACGTTTTATAACATTTTTATTTTCGGTTTTAGTGGACGCTTATAATGTCGAAATCGTGGGTCCCAACTCTGTATTGATTGGTTCGACGGTTAATTTTACAGCCACATTATATGACGATGGGAGGATTGCAGCCAATGATGACTACCGCTTCACTTGGAGTGACGATGCTAATCCTAAGCATAATGCGGTGAGTAAACAATCAAATTAACTATACAGACACGCGTTATTGCAGGATAATGTAATATATTACGATATATAATTTTTGCTTCGAATAGATTCTAAAATAGTTGAATATTTGTATGCCATTGTCAGTCCTGTTGATAAAGGTCCTTCGTTTTTACAGCATGACTATACAAAAATTTAAGCTAAACCTGCCTGAGATCCAAGAGTTGCATGTTTGCAATATTTGTTTTTATATTCTACCCCTAAGGTGATATATGTATTTGTTAAGTATTAAAACAAAATTGTCTTGTAATGTTGTCGACAAATTTTTGTTGGCTACTACAGGTGCTTCTAATGCCTATATTGACCTTTTTTTAAATACTTATTTAATGAGAGTTTACCTTATATTCAAAAGTAATAAAAATTAAGACGACTGTAGTTGAAAACTTCACAAAATTTTAGCAGCCAAATGTTCTCTGATAAAAAAATTATTCTTGATAAAATTATTTGTTAATACGACGATTACTTTATAATATAAGTGCTTTGAAAAGATAAATTGTGGAACTAGGTTAGCACTTTAGCTGTATGAGCTTTTGTAAATCGAATTTGCGTATTATCTGACGCTGCTTCTCTGTTCACTATTTACTTTTATTCTTAACTTTAACACTTCTTTCGCGTTTTTATTAAATCCTTAAATATAATGCATCTTTTCGATTTATATATATATATACGAAAAATATGTATTTATCAAAATTGTCACGCGTGTATTAGCAATTAATCTTAAAATAAAATTTCAATAGAGAAAAAGAAAATAAAAGGAATAAAAATATATTTTTTACATCTTAGCTAACACTTATAGGTAAATATTCAACCTAATTTTAATAACCAAAATATCTAAACGGTTATGAATATACATATTTTTCACGTTTTAAGTCACCAGGTTAAGTTTTTTTCTTTATTACGGAAGAATTATAGTATAGTTTCTCTTTGCTGGTATCTATTAAAGAATATTGAGTCTAGCAATTAAAATCAACAATCTGAACTTGACTAAATAAGGCTACGAATGATTATGTTATGTTACGATAAAAATGTAGGATCTCGATATCGTCAAAATCATCGGTAACCAAAGTATGAAACGAAAAGTGGTTGTGAAAGTGAAAGTTATATCGGAAGTAATAATTGTTTTAATTAAAAAAAGTGAAGATAACAGGCATGAAAAAGAGAGAAAGAGATCAAAGAGATATAAAGAAATACAAACGAGAGTTGCGAGGTAAATGTGTCTAGGCCAGGAATTTTAGTAAGACAAAGAAGTCCGGTCCAATAATCTTAGTCTGATTAAAGAGCAAACGCACAATATCTTTTCCACCGTCTAAAGCTCTCTTTCATTACCACATAATATGGACAAATCAGGCACGTCTGTCTTCTACAAACCTGAGATCGCCTTTAGAATAAAATGTTCAGTCAAATATCCTATTAAGTCTTAAGAAGGGAGCCTATTTCGTCCTTGAACAGTACAGTCTGGGCCATAGTAGTCTGAAGATTTAATAACCTCCCTTTTTTCGCACGACCCATCTACGTCTGCAATGTCTCGGGTGACCTAAAAGTATGTATATGGAGGCGGACAATTCTTCGGCAAATCCTTCAATAAATTACGCTCAAGAAATAATGGCGATTCTATATTCACAGTTCAGCTCCGTTGCCTTAATGGTTGCACATTCCCACTCAGTATTTCCATGTATGTAGTCCGAGAAACCCGAATTCAATGTTTCGTGTGTGCCTCAGTAGATCTTCTTCAAGCAATAGATCTTTTCAAAATTTTGGCAAGTATAAAGCAAGACCCTCTTCGGAATCCCTCGAAAATTTCTTTGCCTTGCTATTAAAATCTGTTTCAAAATAATTTTCGGCGAAATCAGTGAAGTAGACCTGATAAATATATCTTAAGTAAGTATGCTGATTTCTACTGAGGGTTTCTTTGTCGAATTAAGAGGGAATTTCACCTTCTTCTTCTTTGTCAAAAATACTTCGTTACTCTTGTTCATTTTTTATTTATTTAATGCATTTACATTTTTATACAAACAGTGTTTCTTCACCCATACACATACAGAACAAAAGTGTGACAAATGTTTTATAATTTAAAATTTTTAGGTGCTCGTATTAAATGTAGCAATTTATTTGTATATGCTATTATTATGTTCACAGTTGTTCTTTCTTTATCAAAAATGCATGACTAATTCTTGGACTAATTATACTTATTCCTTTTGGTTTTTATGTTTGATAAGTTAGTAAAATGCAAACAAACGTTGAAGGCGACGAATAACTTTTGTGAATATTTTAACAAAACTTTCTACTATATACTTGGTTTATTGTGTTTTATAAGGTGCAATTTACTGTCTACAAAAAAAAGTATTTAAATAAATTACTGCACAATTAATTCTGTCTAGTTTGAATAACTTGTTTGTCGCTAAACTTTGTGTATTTTCAACAGAATTTCATTGTGACTGTATACGAGTACTTACTTATATTCCAGCAAATAACAAATTCAAATAAATTACATGTATTCTGTACACATTCTAATATTTTTTTTTGTAGTTTTGTTAATTTTTTTACTATTCATAAGAAATTGTTTCTATTTTTATTTCTATATAAGTTATCTACACATTAGAAATGTTATTTTAATTTTATTATAATTATTATAAATTTATTTTTCTAAAATTTGATTGTCATTTCGCTTTTCTTGCATTCAGTATTTCCCCCAAATGTATTTTAAAAGAGTGTATATAAAAGTTGATTGCTTGGTGCTCTTAGCTGTCCATCAGTGATTAATATCGTAATTTCGCCTTATTATATTAATAATTGGACAAGTTAAAGGAAGAAATTGCCCATAAGGAAGAAATTGATCAATAGGAGACGTAATTGTGTTTTGTCAGTAAAATGTGCGGCCCAGCATTTGACTTACACCAAGATATTACCATCTCCTTCCATAAGGAATAATTTGGCGGATAAAAAATTCTTCTAAATAGAAGTTTTTGAGGAAGGTTTTTTTTTCAATAAGGACGAAGGTTTTTATGAGAGAGCCTAGCATTAATTTCAAATTGATTGAACAATGCTTTACATATTTGATAGAAACCATGCTAACTGTGATAAATTGGGCTTTTTATTTCAAGACTAGGCTAATTTAAATTTACAGTGAACTCGCGAAAACGTGAACAAAATCTGATAGCTCTAAAATGTGAACACTTTTTTTGTTTTGAATCTGTTTTAATTTTAATCTGTTTAAATGCGCCGGGAACTCACAAACTTAATTTACTGTCTAAATCTAAAAAATCTAAAAAGCTACGAAGTTTCAAAAACTTTACTTGTCCAGCGAATTACAAATTCTCCAAGTCAGCATGGATGACATGTAAAATTTTTTATAACTGGTTTCATCAATGTTTTGTTAAAGAGGTAGATTTCAACTGACAAATTTAAAACTGAAAACTTTGTTACAATTTTTGGCTTTAGGTTACTGAGTTCTTGACTAAAAAGGGGTTACCGGTAAAAGCCCTTCTGTTAATATACAATGTCCCTTCACATTCGGCTGAATCCCAATTAATTTCTGACGACGAATTCATTTGTGCAATGTTTTTGCACCTAACGTTAATTCAGCCCATGGACCAGACGGCGTTACTGGCTGAAAAACAAACAGAATTGTTAGATTCTATGAAGATGTTAACTATAAAATATGCAATTAATCTTTTGGGCTCAGCATAGAGTAGAATTTCGATTGGAAAAGTATTTAAAATTTAGTTTCGGACAAAGGTTACCCCGATGATAGTATTCCCTTAAGTGTTTTAAGAGAATAGATACCTCGTCCAGAAAGAAGACAGAAGTATGAAGACGATGATGATGATTCCTTTATATTCCAGCCAGAAATATTCATTTTTCATATTAAATAGGATCATTTTTTAAAAAAAAAATTTAGGTACTCGATAACGTGAACAAACTCGAAAATGTGAATTAGTTCACGTTACCGCGAGTTCACTGAATTTATTTCGCAGTAATATGCATTAATATAAATAAATTAACACTTTTTTGCCTACCAACTTATTTCTTTTCAATAAATATAAATAAATATACATATCATATAAAAATACCGTGTTTTTAGAACGGGAATAGTAGAATAATTTTCATTGAAAAATGAAAATCGTTGGACATTTTTGTCGTATCCATTGGAATAACAATTAACATTTAAAATTTTCATCCACTGTTTATTCTGATCAGATTCACAATAAGGTGAATTAATCTTTAGAGTTAAAATCAATATTCAGAATCGGCATTATTTGTCAGGTGGAGCTTTAAAATTTTGCGAATTAAAAATAATAACGATAAGTTTAAATCAGAAAACTAAAAACAATTAAACTATCTTTCAGTCTGACTCCTTACCATTATTTACACAAACATTGATTACTTGCTTAGGTCAAGTCACAATGTTAGAGTTAAAGTTAAATTCCAGTACACCAGTTAGCGCATTATAATTACTTTATTATATCAATCTAAGTCTGTAAGTTTAAATTATGTATATGTTGTTAATGAAAGTCGTCGTAGTTTAGTAGGTAGTGTGTTGGCTCATTAGACATGAGACCTCTGTTCAAATGCCAGGTCAGACATCTCCACCAAAACGAAAAATGAAATAAATATATATTTTCGGCGACTTTCTCTCAGCAGATTTCTGGCAAAAACTCTGAGAGTAAATAAAATTGCCATGAAAAGTTTCTCAAAAAATCTGTCGTTCGTAGTCGACTTTAAACTGTAGGTCGCTTCACCCATGTATAAAAATTAACGCACACAACATAAGTGGTGTGAGAAGCTAGATCGTAATCCTGGCTGAAGGGTTGTAATGGCCAATTATGTATGTATGTATGCATGTTGTCAATGAAATATGTTTAACTTAATTGTAAAATGGAAATAATTTTTTTTATTGTTCCCTTTATCTTGTGCTGAGTTTTTACGATAAAATTACAAAGACATCACTTAAACCATTTTAAATCAATTTAATAGTAGCTACAAAGTCTTCAGTATAACTAAAAATAGAGTAGGATATAATATAGTTTTATTTTATTTTAAACACATACAAATAAAACACTTAAAAGAGTGATGGAAAGTTACGTCTGTATTATGGTAACCAATAATAAAAAAGATTTATTTCTTATCAAGAAATTATAAAATTTAGAATACGGAATAAAACGTGCTGCATATTCTCTTTACCAATATTTTATTCATTATCAATATACGCACATACATACATACAATTTAAATATTTCTGATTTCTAATGTTTTAGGTCTTCACTTCATCTAACCCTGTCAATATTTGGACAATAGATTATCCAAAAAATAAAACTAAATATGGCAAATATCATATCAATTTAACAGTGCAAAGGAATTACTTATTTTGGATAAGAATCACCTCAAATTTCCTGGATATCGATGTAACCGATACTTTGGGCGGTGAAATGCAGTTAATACAGGATGGAAATAAGCGTAAAAGTGAATTTGTATCGACCAAAGCGATTGTTAGCCATACAGTAGAGCTGCCAGAGGAAGAGCATACTTATCTAATGGAAAATGCTACTTATATTCAAACCTATTGGTTCCAAAATTGTACATATCTGGGAATAACGGATGGTCTTAGTTATCTAGCATCCTATAGTCAACCGGAGCAAGTTTATGACATTGAAGCGTTGGTAGTGGGGTCTTTTGAAAAGCTGCCTGATCCGGTAACAACCACTACAACAACAACAACCACGACCACAACGACAACAACAACAACAACCACTACTACTACCACAACCACCCCAAAACCTACAACGTCCACGACTTCATCGACAACAACAACTTCCACCCCTAAGCCGGCAACGAAAATAAAACGTGATACACTGGCTGCAGACAGAGAAATAGCAGAAATGGCTCATGCGAATGCTGCTCTGTTGGGTCTTAATCTTACTGCAGCTTTGCTACAACAGAATAAACAAAATGGCAATTCAAATGTTTCCTCCGTTTTAATAAATCCAAAACTAATCACAGCAGTGAAACCCTATAACCTGCTACCATCCTCGCCTACATTTTTGGACAACCAACTGCCTTTTAATTGTATTAACAAATCCATAATAGCACGAGATCCGATGAAAGTATATGGTTATTACAAAAGACTAGTTGTTTCAAAAAGTACCTATGCTTAAAAAGTGCTACAATTTGTTTTTAATAATTTTGCATATTTCGTTTTAGCTCCCATAAGTAATTTCACCGCTAGCGGTCAAATATGGCTGGAACATGGTAATATTCTTAATTTAAATATTAAATGTAAAGGTTCATCAAAAGTTCAATACTGTTATAATGTATATGATGGTGAGTTAGTTGTGCATTTAAATGTTGTTTTAAATATGTTTCTTTTTTATCTCAAAACATTGTGATATATTTTAGCTCCTTACAATGCTACCGGCAATGAAACCTGTTCATTTTACTATGATATTGATAATTGCGAATTTAACTTTTCTCGATATTTTTCGGAAAGTAAAACCGTGTTGTTCTTTATACGAAATGATGTCTCAGAGACTGTAAATCAAGTTACAATTAATATATATAAAGGTGAGTTAATGTTATATTATTAATCTATTTTGAAAAACTGTTAGTGTAACAAAATAAGAACAGAATACGAGCGAAATTTCTAGAGAAAACCGTGTAAAAAATGTGATTCTGCCTTGATTTCTGTCATATATTAGTCAAAATATTTTCTATGTTGAGTATTTTTCAAATTCAATAATGTAACTTTCCTAAGTTCTTCGTACATTTTTCGTTTTACATGTTTAGATAATTTAATTGACTTGGCTCTCGTTATAACATAACATGGCATTCGATTATAGTTAAACATTTATAACAGCCAGAGTATTTGCTAAAAAAGGAAAAGCGCATATAAAACTATTCGATTATTTTTCTAATTAAAAGTACTTCCGCGTCATTTTGTGGTGTCTTGCATTTTGTCAAATAGAAGAGTTACTCATTATGTTTTTTTTTTAATTTGAGTACACTTTTTCTTAATTGGTATGATTTCCAATCATAATTTTTGTTTATTTCATAGACAAAATTTGATATTCAAAAATTATGTTCTATTGGACATCTACAATGAAAAGGCAAAGTTCTGTAAACAAAACTAGATAATCCTCTCAGTCTTTATATTTAATATATATACATATATGTATATGGGCAATTTCGTGTCAAGTGACCCAATTTTTAAAATCGATGTCTTCCGATTTGGATGAAATTTACACCAAGGTTAGTACTATTGGATAGTAGGTCAGACACAAAGCTCTATCAGTCAAGAACTGCCTGAGTTAGAGGGGGTCAAAGTTGGAGATTTTGGTCATACAGGGTTTTTTTAAAATGTGTGTAACTTTTCACCTACTGGTCCTAGCAAAAATTTTCCAAAGGATATTAGATAGCTATTTCTTCAACCTTTCCAAAAATCGGAAGACATCGATTTTAAAAATTGGGTCACTTGACACGAAATTGCCCATATGTATGTATACAATCTATGAATGATGTGAATGATTGTGCCTCGGTCTCACCAATTTCATACCGAATGTTGTTTTTCAATTCCTTCCATTGGTATATATTTGAATGGATTTGTATTTAAAGTCTAATTAATGACAATAATTTAATAAAAACAATGAAATTTTTTCTTCTAATACGTTAATTTTGTTGTTATTTATCAGCAATTCTGTAATTTTACTTACTTTCTCAACCTAACTTAGTGTGTCACATATTTGTGTGATGATTATTGCTTGCATACGACTGTATATTACTGTTACCTTAACGTCTATATCAATTTGCTTTAAAGAAGTGGAGATATTTTCTAAATTAAAACATAAGAATAATTAACCCAATAATTTTTTTTTGCAGCTAAACGTCAGTCGCCGCTTTCCGTTGTTGTTGTACCTGTTTCTTTCACTTTGATCGCTATTATTTTAGTTGTATTTGGTGTCTCTTACTATGTACAAAGTCGTAATCGGTATGTCTTGAACAACTTTGTTTTTATCATTCAAAATTACAAATTTTTTCTATATTTTATTGTTTCTATGTTTGTTATTGTTTAGGTTCAATGTTGAAGTGGCCGATTTCAACTTTGGCGAAACACAATCCGTCGATATGGAGTATAAAACATTCCATCAACGCTTAATTGAAAGTATATGTGAAGTGCTTCCTTCCAGGCGGCCATTTACAAGATCTTCTTCCGACTTGGGACCAGAACCAGATAGTCCTGGTGTTGGCATCGATAGCAATTTACGCTATAATACAATGAATTAGGATGTTAGCTTACACTTACATACATCATACACTCTCAATTGTTGAAACAAGTTTTTTTTTTGTTGAAAAATTAGCTTTTTAAAATGAAAAGATTAGAAAGAAAAGAACAACATTTATGAAAGTTGTATGAAAGTATAATTAATAGAAATAACAATTTTGATACCAATTTATTTTCGTTTTATTTTTTTGTTATAAATATTTAAAGTTTTTTTTCTTTTTAATTATTATTATAGTTTAAAATATACTTTTAGGTTTATTGTTTATTACTAATATTGTATTATATTTAATTAGTTATTATTATTTCCTTAAATTAATCTAAAAAGCTCTTTTGATATTTATGTAATCTCGCTTAAAAATTGTTCGATTGTGATGTTCATTAAATAAATTTATTGAAATGTAAAATTTTATAAATATTCAAATATATTTTCACGTCATTAATACATTCTCCTCTATTTGTCTCTCATTGTTGGCCAAAAAAAAAAAAATAAAGATTTACAAATAAATAAGGAAAACTGTTAAGAAAAAGAAATTAGGTTTATATATGAAATAATAAATTAAATTTAAAATAAAGTTTCGATAATTGTATAGTAAATAACAAATGCAAGAACACAATTGAAAATATTTTATTTATAAAGTAAAAATCTATCTCTATCTCATAAAACAAATATAAATTATATAAATAACAAGACTGTATTTGTTCTAAATATTGTTGTAAAAATTAAGAAAAACTTCAAATCAAGCAGATAAGATTTACTAATATTAAAAATTAAACACACATAGTACATACATAATTGGCTATCATAATTTAAATAATTCCATAACAATTCAATTTATTTTAGTCCCTGTCGTACAACCTATCAAGCATCACACACAACTACTTAAATTACTCGTGTCTAACATTTGTATATCTTTTAATTGAAAAATACACAATTTGTTTTTGTTCTTTTGTCCTATTTCTATCATTAAGGCTCATAATGTTCCATTAAATAAATCAAATTATTTTAGTAATAAATCGCTCATTATCATTTATTGTTTGAATAAAAGCAGCAAAAAAGAAAATGAAAATAACACATCTTTTAGCTTTAACATGTCGAGAATGCAGAATATAAAAAAATGCCACGATGGATTTAGTTTATATTAGTGTAAATACTTATATATATATTCATAACTGTATAATTTAAAGCAAAATTATATATGAGTAAAATTAAAAAAATAAACGGACAAAAGGAAATTCCTCAATTAATTTAAATAATAATGAATACAAAGGAATTATTTTTTTAACCAATATTTCATAATTATTTCAAATGCAGTTGTGCTAACAGTTTACTAAAATAGAAAAAGTGTTTACGGTTTTATAATTTTGTTTATTTTTTGTAAAAGGATTAATGAATAGCAATAACAAATAACTAATTCTTGAGAAATTGATGACTCAACTGCAGTTCGGTAAATTTCACTGTTCAAAACTTTTGCAACGCTTATCTTTTATATTCCACACAAACAATTTCTTACTTACAAAGCTCTTTCCTTTTCGTTGGGTTTCTGGCTTTTGGCAATTTATTAAAAATTTATTCAGCTTTTCAAGTAACATTTTTTTTCTAAAGCAAAAAAATAAAAATGAAAACTTCATGTAATTATCGTAATATAATTCCACAGAAAAAAATATATTCTTTACTAAAATCAACAATTTATCCAACAGTCAATAATAATAAATATCAATCGGTGAATAGAAGTCGCCGTGGTCTAGCAGGTAGTGTGTTGGCTTATTAGACGAAAAGCCAGGGTTCGAGCCCCTGGCCAGACATCAAAATAAAATACAAAAAGTATTTCTTCGGTGACTTCCTCTCAGCAGATTTCTGGCAACTCTGAGAGTAAATAAAATTGCCATGAAAAGTTTCTCAAAAATCTGTCGTTCGGAGTCGACTTTAAACTGTAGGTCCCGCCACTCATGTATAAAATTAACACACACAACATAAGTGGTGTGAGAAACTAGGTCGTAATCCTGACTGAAGGGTTGTAATGACCAATTATGTATGTATGTAATCGGTGAATAAGGAAGGAAGATCGCGCGTAAAAACAGTACAAGATCTACAACTAAAACAATTCAAAAACTTCAAAACCTGAAATCGCCATTAATTCTAACATTTCGACCATAAAAAGCAGAATATGTGATTATGGATGAAAAATCTTTGAGAGTACTAAACAAACCTTGGACACATGTGAATTTTGACTCCACAACAAAATGGCCTGGCGAGTCTAGAAGTTGGTAGATTTGCATGCGGTTAGTTGAGAACGATTTGGAATTGTTTTCTTTCAAACAGGAATATCAAATCATGAAGCCGTGTTGACATCCACAACGCTTTATACCTTTAAATAAACCAAAGTGTGTGGGGGATTTTTATTAGTTTGAGAGACCTAATGATGTCCAAACTTCCATGACTCAGACGCATAAATCAAGTTGTACAATGTTGCCTTGAACAATGCCCCTGAACCTCTAGTATTGTGTGGCATGTAGCGCCATTTGGTGCTACCGGTCATTAAATTCAGGCCAATTAAGAAGTTGATAATCATCGACCTATAGTGCTCAACGTTGACAGCAGTCAAAGAAATATGGATGGATTATGCAACACCATACAGTGACTTTCGGGATGCATTAGAAATTCTAGGGCTTCATGAGAATTGGTATCGCCACAAATTCGACAATTTTGTTTATTATTTTACGTGTTGCTGAATGCAGTATCCATCCATGGTAATTTGGTAAGACAACATGAGGGCTGTTATTAACTGTCAAAATACTGACAATTATTTGACGATTTTAAAATTACAATTTTTTTGATGGCAAAACTAAAATGTTTTATTTATATCAGTTAAGCAAAATAGTTGCTTCCTTTAAATTCCTTTAAATGGAAATTCATTACCTTCGCAGAGTATTTATAAAGCTTGCACTAACGCTTTCAAGAGTATACCAGTTCCAACCGTATAAACATATGTAGCAGTTTTTTATCACGTTGCGATCGTAAAGCGAGTTGAAGCAGTTTTTGAGCTTTTATGTGCTTCTGGATTTTAAGAGCAAACAACTTATTCAATAAGAATTTAACCCTTAAGAGAGTTCTTCAGAGTTGAAAGAGTAGCACCCTTCGTTTCTGCTACAGAAGATTATAATTTTTTTTCGCATTCATTTTATTTACAATCGATCAAAAAAAAAAAAGATAAGTAAATTCTATAAAATAATAATAAGAAAATTCATTGCCATACTCCCTTGAGAATAGCAATATACTAAAATATATATACACTACACTAATTATATTTATAATTAAGTCTACTTTAAGTGATATTTACAATATTAGTTAATAATATGTACAACAATTATATATACAATTTTTACATCCATTCAATTTGTTCAGAAAGGAAAGTCTAATATTTGCTTCCTTTTGAGTCTACGAATTTCGTTGGTGTCATCAAGTAGCATTATGGTCAACAGATTATTGTGATTGCTTAGTAATCTAAATCTTTTGATTTCATCCTTAACCAACGGCATTTCTAAGTCATCGTGAATTACTTTGTTTGATATATACCATGGGGCGTCTACAAATGATCTTAAAGTTTTCGATTGAAATCTTTGTAATATTTCGATGTTGGAATTACTGGCTGTACCCCACAATTGAATACCATCTGTCCAAATTGGTTTTACCATAGCTTTGTATATGCTTAATTTGTTTTCAGGGCTGAGATGATTTTGAGATCTTGAACTAAGTAACCATAGTACACGTTTATATTTTAGATTTAAATGAAGTCTTTTTGCTTTAATATGACTTTTCCAAGTTAGTCTGCGGTCAATGTGCAGACCTAAATATTTCACAGTTTCGTATTGAGGTATTTGGTTGTTATAAATGTATACACTTTAACAATTTACGCGGCGTAAAGTAAATGTTACGTGTGACGATTTCACAGTGTTAATCTTTATTTTCCATTTAGTTAACCAATTTTCCATCACTCTAAGTTCTTCCTGTAGTTGTATAGAAGCATCACTCGGATCTGTGCTTGCTGCTAGTACTGCAGTATCATCAGCATACGTTGCAACTGAAATATTACCTCTGACTGGCATGGCAGAAATAAATATTGTATATAAAACTGGCCCCAGGACACTCGCCTGAAGAACGCCAGCATTGATTTCAAAAATTTTTGAGTAAGCTCTATTATATTTAACATAATAGTGTCTATTACTTAGAAGCTTATAATGAATAATTAGTTTTTCATTTCACCAATATACATACATAGAATTACCTCTCTTGATTTCAATTTAGGCTTTGGCATCGTCTGCAATTCTTCACCTTACCTCATTCATGATCTTCTTTGCTTCGCCTATAGCAAATCTTAATTGGAAATTCGGTCCATTATAGTGTTCACTGTTAATTAATGTTGCACACAAACATCAAGCTTCTTTGTGTATCCAGCTTCCTTCAAGTGGTTGATAACTCTTTGGTTTAGGAATGCGTAGTTCTCAAGCAACGTTCACGCTGCTTTTGTGCTAGGTTTTCTCAATGTTTTCCATGTTTTTATATAATTGGTTTACCTGAGCTAGGACCATCTTTAACATCACAGTTAAAAAGATCGAAAAGGAGCCTACCATTTCGCTAGGCACAGCATCGTCTCCGTGTATGTCATCAATTTTTCTGCTCCTTGTGTGGCAGTCTTACTATTACTGTAAGAGAAAGTCAGAATATGATGGTAATATTCTAAATTTCCATTTGTGAAGCTAATGTGTTACCTTTAAATAAGCTGTAGTGTTGTCTGATGCTACATACGTCTGACACCGATATTTTGTAACCCCAAAACCAATAGCAATGGGCAAACAAATGAATAAATTTTTCCTGACAACCGTTAGATATGACAGCCAAAAGTTGTTCATAGTTTCCTTTGAGTTCACATCCATGCTAGTGCAACGCTTGAAAATTGTTGAAATAATCTTTTCTAGACTAATCATGCTGTTTGTATAATAACGGGACGATTTGTAAGACAGCTATTAATGTGATACAAAGCTACATAATAAACGATAGACGTTTTCTTACGACCGCGGTTCTAGATGGGTATTTAAAGAGACTTTTTGTGATATAATTCCCAGAGATTTTGTGATTGTAGGTCAATAGAATTATGCATATACAAAGCATTTCAAGGAAGACCAGATGGCTTGTAGGTAATTTCCCCAAAAATTATGCACTGGCAGAACAAATCTAAAAACAGCACAGGTAGAATCGAACAAAATAAAGATACCAGCGTATGTTAACCCTTTCATGCCCGAATTTTTTGGGCCAGAGCTAAATTTTTTTAAGGACATGTGTTTGTTAGTCATTGATCTAAATATGAAGTGATATTAAATTCAGAGTCCTACGTATTCTGGTTTTACAAGTTTTTAGCCAAGCTTGTTTGCAAAAAAAAAATCATTTAAAAAAATTTTAAATAACTGAATTTATGAACAAAAATATACAATGTTGCCTATAGGCAACATCGGGCATGAAAGGGTTAATATAACAAGGCTAAGCTTGGGAAATTTTTCGCAACGAGATTTAGCAGTAAGAGATTTTATGATACTTTGTGGTACATATGTATGTATGTATATGGTGGATGGGTGGAGAGCAGATATTGGGAAATATCTCATAAGAAAACTCGCGGGCATCTTCCACCGAAAGATGTACATATTTAATTGGACAATTGGACAGAGAGTATTAGCGACGGGATATAAAAGTACAATCTGACAGTTAGAACTCCATCCGAGCACTACACTCTTATGAGGTAGGACGGTTGTGCTAAAATTGTGATCACAGTTGTTAAATTACTAATTTCTATCATTCCACTTTCTCTTAAATCCAAACCTCTCTTAATTAACGAGTCGATTTTTTTTCATACTTCTTTTACTGAATGAAATGTAACCTTTTCAAGGTTGTTCTGTTATTAATGGATTTTGGTTTCATTCATAATCCCGTTATATTGTTTCAATTCCATCAATGAAATTATTCTCAATTTTTTTTAAAGTTGATCTTAACAACTTCATTGAAAATTTCTATTAAACGGTATCAAGTCATTGATTAAGAAACTGTTCAAGTGAAAAGTACTATTTCTTACGAAATAAATTAAATTCAAAAATTAAATTCAGTAAATAGTTAAGCTTTTATATAAATAAAGTTCGGTGATTATCATCCCAAAAGTTGTAATAGAAAGTGACCCATATACATATAATTTCATCTGGTGTTGAATTGTGGAAGGATATTTTTAATCCGATATCCACAAAAGACCTCGTGGTCCCACATTACTATTGGACAGAAGTCCTGGTGCTCCATTATTACTCCTGGAGAAAATACATTCTGCTTCAGCTAGTTCACCTTTCCTTTGGGACAATGGACATCGTGCTCCAGGCTTTTCTTTGGACCGAGCTCGAAAGGCTAACTTTTCTAGAACGGTAGTATGAGGAAAAATAAAGGAAAACCGTAAGTTGAATATAACCTCACATTCACCCATTACGTCATAACACGTGAAAGATTCAGTTTCTTAATATTTGAAAAAAGAAAAAAAATTTTAAGTATTTAATACCACATTTTAACTATGAAGTAATCCAATTGAACCTAATATAAGATAAGCTTAAATTATAAAATAATAATAATCTTAAAAGAAAAAGAAAATTTAAATAAGAAAAGAATTTGAATTATATAAAAGACAAGAACCTATATACTTAATTAATAATATGAAAAGTCGTAAATAAGTAATTTAATTAAACTTTCTCTAAATATAGAATAATTCTCATTTAACACGTTTCGAATAACGAACACTTTTCTTTGAAGTTAAAATAATAGGGGTTTTCACTCTTGGTAGTAAAGTACCCTTGTAGGTTTGGTAAGTATGGTAGATATACAGCTGTGTGAAATATAATAGTAGCGCTGTATTAAAAATATTTTAGTTAAGTAAAAAAATTAATTTTTATTCAAGTTAAAAAAGTTTGTTATTACATTTTATAACCACCAGTCGAAACTATTGAAAAATAAAAAAACTTCAAGACAAATATTAATTTTCCAAAGAAATCGATGCTAAATTGTTAAAAACTCAAAATATTTGGCGTGCAAAAAAATAGTAGTAGCATTAGAAAACGTATCTGCAAAAAAAATGTTTTCACAGGTGATTACTTTTTTATGTTATTTTGTTAGATAGACCTTAATATTTAGTTGAAAAGCCCTTATTGGCCATTACAACTGTGCAACGCCGAGGCATTGAGTCAACTAAAGATCTGCACCTCTCGATAGGAATCTTTCCCAAGCTGACCTCACCGACGCCCACAACTGCTTTACATTTCCCGGGTTATCTTTAAAAACATCTTTTTTTACATCGCCCCAAAGATGTTCAATGGGATTTAGGTCTGCGGACTGAGCCGGCCATTCTAATACCTCAATTTTCTTAGAAGAAAGAATAAAACGAATGGTATCATCAGATCCATTTGTGACTTCAACAAAGATAAAACAGGACTTGGAGCTTGATGTCCATACATCAACTATTCGCTGGCATCTAATTAAAGACAATTTATATGGTAGAAGTATAAGGAAAGTACCATTGATGAATTCAAGACATGTCCGCAACCGACTTAAATTTGCTAGACTTCACGTTGATTGGCCTCAGACGAAATGGCGCAGTATTCTGTGGACAGATGAATCCAAAGTTGTTCCTTTGGGTAATCCTGGCACCAGAAAATATGCAAGAAGACCATAGAACAAGGAATACGATCCAAAATTTGTCATGAGGACCGTAAAGCATGGTGGTGCAAAAATTAAGGTTTGGTGTTGTTTTTCTTATTATGGTACAGGACCCATATTTTGAATTAAAGGCAACATGGACTCCTCAATGTATGTGGAAATTTTAAAAACTGTCATGCTACCTTATGCAGAATATAATATGCCGCTTAAATGGGTGTTCCAACAGGACAACGATCATAAACATACAGTATAATGGCAAAAAATTGGTTTTCTGAAAATAAAATTGGGGTATTAGAATGGCCGGCTCAGTCCCCAGACCTAAATCCCATTGAACATCTTTGGGGCGATGTAAAAAAAGATGTTTTTAAAGATAACCCGGGAAATGTAAAGCAGTTGTGGGCGTCAGTGAGGTCAGCTTGGGAAAGATTCCTATCGAGAGGTACAGATCTTTAGTTGACTCAATGCCTCGGCGTTGCACAGCTGTAATGGCCAATAAGGGCTTTTCAACTAAATATTAAGGTCTATCTAACAAAATAACATAAAAAAGTAATCACCTGTGAAAACATTTTTTTTTTTGCAGATACGTTTTCTAATGCTACTACTATTTTTTTGCACGCCAAATATTTTGAGTTTTTAACAATTTAGCATCGATTTCTTTGGAAAATTAATATTTGTCTTGAAGTTTTTTTATTTTTCAATAGTTTCGACTGGTGGTTATAAAATGTAATAACAAACTTTTTTTAACTTGAATAAAAATTAATTTTTTTACTTAACTAAAATATTTTTAATACAGCGCTACTATTATATTTCACACAGCTATAGTATAAATACTACATTTACATCAACGCAACAACAAAATGCATTCATTTCAAATATACAACGCTCTGTTAAATTTACCATGAAAAAAGGTCTAGTAAATAAGCTTGGTAAATATAAAACTAAACAGCTGATCGTCTATCCGCCAAAATAATAACAAAAAATATCAATAATCAGGTGTTTAAATAAGTTTACCATGGTATATTTCTTATACCATGTGAGTTTACAATAGTTGAAAAAAAGATGCTCGCGCTTTGTTGTCGAAAATACGAGTAAATATACTAGAGTATTAAATATACAACAAAGAGTGAAAACCGCTAATATAAAAAAAAGAGAGAAAAAAAATTACATTGTAGTAAGTTACTTTTCATTCATAATTTTAATCTTTCCTTTGTCTCATTTCATTGATCCATTTAGATCAGCTCTTACTTAAAGAGAACTTTCGTTTATTTGTACTCCTTTAACATTATGAAAGCATGAGTGAGAGAATGGAATTATGAATCAAAAGCAACTTACATAGATAAGTATGTAAATTTGTAATTTAGCTTTATTTTAAGTTGTTGTAATTAATATTTAAATTATCACTAAACATTTTTATTATTGTACTCTTAAAAAAAAAAACAATCTAAAAGGCCTGAGATATCAATACACTCAAAGAAATTTGTAGATACTATTTCTTTTTTAACTAATTGTAATGTGAATTATAACTATAGACTATAATGAACTTTTATGTTCGACATGATTTAAATTCTTTTATAAAACCTTTTTCTGAAATTTTGATAAATATGAATTGTTAATAAAAATTTGTTAAACAGCTTAATGTAACCAAACCACTTCTGATTTGTATTTGGGTTACCAATAGATTTCTCTTGGATAAATGGTAACATGGTAGGGATAGGGCCTATGGAAATGCAACATCTAATTTCCCCGAATCTGAAGTAAAACCAATTTGAGACAGCTGAGAGCACGTGCTATTTCTTTTGTAGTGAGGTTTCAAGGTGACCTAACAAGATCCCCTCCCCATCCGGCGAGCTAGACCCTTAAAGCAAGCACGTGCTAAAGGTTAGAGTCATTTTGAAGGCAAATGAAGTAGTCAACACAGCCCACCACACCGCACCGTTACAGAGGTTAATTCGACCATCTGAGACAGCTGAATCAGTTGGGCAGGTAAAAAATGGTTACCCTCTGCTGGGTCCATTGCTATTCACGGCAATGAGGAGACAGATCAGCTCGTGAGGATGGAAGCTTCCATGCCGTTGATGGATTGAGAGGAGATTTTTTAAACGATATTACTCAGGGAAAGTGAAGATAAATAGAGGCAAAGGCTCTTATCAAACCGAATGGATTTGAGGCAATCTAACTATTTGTTGGTTAATTACAATTAGAGGAGATTTATGTCATGTATCAGGCTACCCGGGCACTGTAGACTCAAAGAGCACTTGTTCAGAATCCAGATCGTTTCGAGTACAATATGTAGACTCTGTAATGAAGAGAATGAATTTTTAAAACACATGGTATTGGAATCCGTGCGGGGTTAATGCTTTCTAGAGAGTAGGGCAGTAGTATTTACCGCATGTTTGCAGGTCCTTGGCACCTCAAGACATGCAGTGAGCGCCAAAAGAAAGGCTACACTTTTCATAGTTTGTTAAATAAAGAACACGTTAATTTTTTTTTTTTGATTACTGACTTTTTTATTTAAAATGTTTTTTTTTCATTTCTTTTTTCTTTTCTTTCTTACGTGCTTGTTCCTCGGGACGACATAAAATGTTTTATTTTATTTTTATTCCTTTTTCTGTTGTTATTGTTAATGTACGAGTATGTATGTATGTGTGTATTACCACAGTATGTGTTTGGAAACAAATTTAGTGATTATTTTTGAATTTTTATTTTTAATTTATTGCTTAATAAAAAATTATAATATTTGATGATATTACAACTTTATTGTTTTATTTATTTTTTGGTTGTTGTTGTTCTTTTTCTATTTGAATGTTAATCAATATATTCATTTAAATGGTGCCATTATTTTGGAATATTTTCACAAGAAATACATGATAATTATTTTCTTTTCCTTTTTAAAATACAAAAAAATAAGTAAATTTTTTTTCGTTATTTGTTGGAAAATTTCACAAAATAATGGCAAATAAAGGAACAGAAACTAGAAAGAACTACAACCATTTGCGAAATTGAATAAAAACAAAAACAAAGTAAAAATGAGAGTGTAATATGAAGTCCTTTGCATTTCAGTTTCATTTTAATTATTTTGTTTGTTTTTATTTTTTAACTTTTTTTAAGTTTATTTTAGATGTTTTGTAAATATATATAATTTGTTATTGTTTAAATGTTTATCTTTTTTTTAATTTTTTCTTCTTCATTTTGTTTCTATTAAATAATTAATCATTTAAATATAATGTTTATTATATAAGTTAATATGTATATATGTATGTATGTATTTATAAATCACTAGCAATTGATAATTCTTCTTCACCATTTTTTATAAATAAATTTTAATTTTTTTTTTAATTCTTTTTTGTTTGTTTTCTTTAATTAATTATAAGAGGCTTTACTTAGACACTCATGTAAAAGAAAAACTGTCAAGAAAGTTACAATTTTGTGAAATTTCCAAAAAAAAAATCCTTCGCAATAAAGTACGTCGCTTACAAGCTCAATGTAAAACCTCTCCGGATGTCAACGCAGCTTTTCAAATGCAAGTAAATCACAAACAAAGCGAAATTTTCAAAACCTAAAACAATCTTCTAACAACCTGTGTAGTAAATATAATCAAAGTGTTAAACTGAATTACTATCAGTGAATGAATTAAATGCAGTAAAACAGGAGTCTAATTTGTACATAGGGGAGCGTATGAGTATTTTTACTTACAAGCAATTATATTACTTATACTCAAGTACACACAAAAGCATTTTATGTTTGAATGTAAAATGCTTCGAAATGAATAGTGATATAGTATGAGAAACGAATATACATAATCAAAATTTTTGGAGGAAACGTTGTCAAAAAAAAAAAAAAACTCTAATTGAATCGGCATTTTGGCATTGCTGCACAAGCAACAATAATTTCACCTTCGATTATTTTTTCGTAATGAGGAAATCATGGTTTTATTTACAAAAATGCATCGAGTTTCATGAAATAACATTCAATAGTTGGGAATATATAATTGAAAGAGTAATGCTATGGACACAATAAACACAACGCAGTAAACACAGCAATCCCTCAAAAGTAGAGCGACAAGGCGGCAACATGAAAATAGCATTTGCAAAATAGCTGTGTTTGCTGCGTTGCATTAATTGTGTTTATAGCATAAGTTTAAAAATACAATACGTCTGGAATTTTAGTATAAAATGCTGCCAAAAAAATATGTGGCCCATTAAGAAATGTTCAGCAGTAACATCAAAGACATAAAAACTGCATGTTTTTCTTTACAAACAGTTATTAATTTCGTAAAAGTTTGGTATTATCGTTCGGAAATGGTAAGTACATTCTCAATTGTAGGAGTAAGAAAAAGCTGCCAAAATAAAAACTCATTCTACGATGATTCGTCAACACGTTCGCATTCTGTTCTTATATTAAATCCGGGTATTACGTCTTATATTACTTTTGAAATGTTTTTTTCATCATTTTTTCATTGATTTTATTTTACATTATTAAAAATATCTTAAAACTATTCATTTTACTTGCAAATGCAAGCAGTCTCATGAAATTTATTTCCATTCCCTCAAAATGATTTACATTTTGTAAATAAACAGAGAGCGGCTTTGAAAAGTGTTTAACAGGGACTCTCACACTTTCACTTGCATTCGAGAAGTTGTGTTGATTCATATGTTTTGGTTTTAAATTAATTAAATTATTAATTTGTTTCTCTTGTTGTTAGAAAATCTTACTTAAATTTAATAATTAATAACTATTTTATTTTTATTTTATTTATTTGCATTTATTGTTGTGTTGAATACTTAAAAAGAATAGTTGCTTTTGTTTTTGGTTTGTTTAGTTTAGTTGTTTGGTTTTATTTGTTCTTTTTTTTTGTCTTAAATATGTTTTTTTTTTTGTTTGTTTATGATTTACAATAAAAAATACAATTCAATACTTGTGTTTTATGTTGTTGTTAAAAATTAATTATTAATTAATAGCCATTGTTTTAATTAAATTTATAATTATATAATTAATCATAATATTTAAACTTACTTAAACTTATTATTTTGCTCTTATTTGTTATTAGTATTATTATTACTTTTTATATATATATATATAATATTATTATATAATCATGTTTATTTTTTTTATTTTGTCTTTTAATTTATCAGTAATTGTATCCTTATTAATTGTATATTTTTTGTTTTTGTTTTTTTTATACTTAAAGTTTCTTTGTTTTTATTTTTAATTTTTTTTTGTTGCTGTTTTACCACCGCACGATTCCTGCCTACGATTTTGTTGTTGTTGTTTGTTCACATATAAATATATTTCATATTTTTGTTCTTGTAATACAAAAAATAAACTGAAATCATAAATGTTACATTTTTGTTACAATAAAAACAAAAGAGGTATTAAAAAAATATATAAAAAAAATAATTAAAAGTTTAAAATAAGCTGTTGAATAAACAAATCGACAATAACAATTGCTGAACATAAAAATTGTCAAATTCAATAGGTTTGTTTTTGTTTTTTTTTATTGTTTTTGATTCTTTTGATCTTTTGTTTGTTACACATTTTCTGTTTGCTTGTTTGTTTGTATGTTTGTTTCGCATTCGATTGATCTAATGTTGTTGTAAATTGCATAAGTACATATTTTATTTTATATTATCATCGTTTTCATTTCATTTGTTATTTGCTGTTTGTTATTTTTTTATAATCAAGTAATTAATGTGGCTATAATTAATGTTATGAATTTTGTATGTTTCCAATATGATTCGTTTTTAAGAGAAATCATAATATAAACTCAATAATTTTTATGATTGTAGACAAAATGTATATAATTTTTAAATAAAAAATTAAAGTATAATTATCAGATACAATTTTAACAATTAATCTAAAAATTTGATCGCAGTTTGAAGAGTTCGAGAAACCCATTAGAACCGAACATACATAATTGGTCATTACAACCCTTCAGTCAGGGTTACGACCTAGTTTCTCCCATCACTTATGTTGTGTGTGTTAATTTTTGTACATAAGTGGCGGGACCTACAGTTTAAAGTCGACTCCGAAAGACAGATTTTTTAGAAACTTTACATGTCAATTTTATTTATTCTCAGCCGTAAATCTGCTGAGATAGAATTACCGAAAAAATTTTTTATTGTTTCGTTTTGATGTCTGACTTGGGGTTTGAATCGTGGTCTTACGTCTAATAAGCCAACACACACCTACTAGACTACTGCGACTTCAGTGTTTCTAAAATAATATAAAAATGTAATTATTGAAGTCAAACATAATTAAACTGTCTTCCTTATTTAGATTTAAAAAAAGTTTTACAGAGCTATTATGGTTTACCTAGGTGTGGTGTAACATAGAAACAAGTTAAACTCATAAAACAGGGCACTTACTGTCTCAATAATCAAGTGCTATACATAGCAGAAACGTGAGTATATATGTACATATATTGCGCAGTTAGCAAATAAACTAACGAGTCACGGGCAGCCCAGCAATTTTAAGTGAACAGGGAGTACCGGTTCTGTATTAGTCTCGCCAAATAGCCATGGTACAGATGTTTTTTAACTGGTCAGTAACTCTCGTCAATCTATTATTGAAACTTGTCTAACTTGGCTGTCCTAATATCACAACCGAGTACAAAGACCTTGCAACTACATGGTTGTAAATAATGGGGCGCTTATCAACATCTTTTCTGGAAGTTTGTTTAAAGATCCCCATCAGCAGCCTCTATACCAGAATTGAATCGTCTTTATTTGAAAACTCATCGATTATAGAATCCGCAAAAAAAGGAAAACGAAACTATTCAGTAATATTATCTACAGATATATGTATATTCAAAATATACGACCTAAACAGTTCTAGAGAGACTGGTAACAGCATCAGAATAATAGCCGATGACATTGTCTTGTTGTGCTCTGTTAAGATTGTGAAAAAATTTTAACGCTTGCAATGTCACAAAATGGCAAAGTATTTGCAGCATAACAGTTTAATCAAGTGTTTTTAAAGGCTTTCAATCTTGAAGACGGTGTGTATAGGTCTTAAAGGAGAAATGCCAGTTATTAACATAAATTATCTTCAAAATTTGTTAATATTGACTTCAAATATTAGGCGACCTGTAATTCTGAATATCATTTCTTCCCCTCTTTATTTTGTTAGTTCGAAACTCCTTAAAATTACAATGCACTCTAACATTATGATCAAATTTACAAAATTCAGTTTATATGCCATCTTAAATTATAGAATTTAATTGATATTGAAAACCTCAAATCAAAATTCATTTCTAAATATCAATAAATTTTTTTTTTATTTTTCGAATACTCTGATTGAAAATTATCCGCTTATGTTTGTTTATTTTAACCTCTAAACCTTCAAAGCTTTATGTCCTGTTGTTAAAGCCTATTAAAGTTAGAAGGAATTTTTAATTTTACATTTTGCCTTTCTCATAAATTTTGTATTAAAAAAAAAAATAAAAAATTATAAATAGAATGGATGAACAATTTGATAAAGATAATTGTGAGACAGTATACATTTTGTTCAAGTTTTCTTACTGTTAAAAAAAAATCCTTAGTGTGAGTGATATTTTTATTTTCTGCATTTATTAGTTATAATTGCAAGATTTGATTTAATTTGTAGAATGTTTTTGATGTTTTTTTTTTTTTAAATTTTTATAAATAAAAATAAATAAAACATGCCATGGAAAACTTGAATTGCTTGGAACACAAAAGTTGCATTGAGTTGTCATGTTAGCTACTTGTAAAGTATACGTGGGTAAATTAAAAGTTAAACAATTATAAATAAACTTAAAATTACTTAAAATCTAATTAATAAAAATTGAAAAAATAAATTATAGTGGAAAATATCTTGTTCGCATTGATATTAATAAAACATCATAAGTTTTATAAAAACATTCATTCTGAAATCATTTGAGAATGGCTTTTAAAAGCTGTCTAGGTTTAAATAAAATGGAACAAATTTGCTAGTAAATGGTGAAATTCAAACAAATTTTTTGAAATGATTTTCTTAGACTGGAACATTAATTTCTAAATTCATAAACTCCTATAAAAACATTTTTTGTTTTTAATTTTATTTTTTCATACAATTGGTAGCAGAACTGTAAACATTGCAAATTGCATTGTGAAATTCTTATACTAAACTGCTGCTGTAAAGGCTGGGCAACAACTGTCACTGTATCTATTCTCACGGGTTATTGCGTAATGCTAATGACTTCTTAAGTGATTGCAGATCGGTTGCCAGTGTTCGTTTCTGGCTTAAAACAGACTTAGCTCACCCTTTCTAGATAGTGTAAGGCATGTGTCATTACTTGATATCTGATCGTACACTATATTCAGTAAACTTTAAAGATGGAATCATGCTTTAATCTGAATCCCTGATGATGATTATTAAGACCGATTAAAGAAGACAGTTAGTCAATTAGCTCTGGAACATTGCTCCATGTGGTACCATTATGTGTGATTTCAACTAAGACAATCCATACAATTTTAAAATCCTTTTTTGAAAATAGTAAATGCGTATATATGTACATATGTATATCATACATAAGAAAAAACAATAATTAAAATTACTTAAAATTTTACTTTTTTAAAATGAAAAGTAAATCAAATTATTTAAATTCGCGTAACAAATTTTATTTTCTATAAAACTCAATAATGAACACCTTGGTATCCAAATAATTTGTTTTGCTTTAAAAAAATAACATTTTAATTTAATTTTTATTATTGTTTTTGAAATAAATTCTAACGACGTATTCCTTTACGGTTTCGGCAATTGAAAAGCAGTTATTATACTTAAATATCTGGAGCGAAAATGGTGTAAGTATTAAATTTTTTAACTTTTTAATGGAAACAGTAACAAACTATTCCTATATCAAAATTTATAAAATTACTTAAGAAATATAGCTTTGCCTTCATATCCACTTCGAAGATACAGCATTAAAGAATCGTTTTAAGTTTCTAAAGAATTTTTCAAATTTCTTCGCTTTATGTTTTTAAATAAATATTATAAATATAATTTAATAATAATATTAAAATAATGTAATAAATAATAAATAAAACTCATTAAAAATTTTTGTTAAATAAAACGTTTATTTAAGAACAAACAAATTAATAAAAAGAAAATTTTAAAAATATCATCAATAATAATAAAATTGTACAAATCAATTAATATAATTAAAAAAGTTTATTGTGGGGGGGGGATAATATTTATACAATAACAAAAATAATTAAAAGTCTCTTCAAGTGTTACAGGACAGATAATGTGAAAATCAACAACGTAATCAAAAAAGATTGTTGACGAAATTGTTTAATATCAATAAAAATTTGTATACATGTATATTATGATAATAAAAATATAAAAATAAAAAATAATTTCCATAATTAAAATTTGATAATATAGAGGGCTGTTTGAAGGGCGTGATATGTTTAAGTGAAAAAAATTGTAGCTGCCCTAGGTTTATAGAAATATTATAGATGCCTTTAGTAATAGTAATAGATCGTGAAAAATTATAAATAAATAAATTATGAGAAAAAAAACTTAAAAATAATTAAAGACTAAAACAATTGTTAAATAAGTCAGTTATGCTATGTTTAATAATTTTAATAGGAAAGGACGTCATTTTCGGTATACAAATGTATATGTATGTATGTTAATGTAAAATGAATAAATAAATATTTTAAAGGTAAACAATTCGAACAAGTTTTAACTACGATTTGAATCTAAACGAAACATGTTTAATGATTAAAAAGCATAGTAATTATATTTAAAAAATAAAACAAAACATGTTTAATGATTAAAAAGCATAGTAATTATATTTAAAAAATAAAACAAAACATTTTTAAAAAATATACCATTTTTATTTTGTCAACTAAAATGTCAAATTACTACAAATTATGCAAGGCATAAGCAATAATTTAGTTTGACATTTTAGTTGAAATTTAAAAATCTGCAACTAAAAAGCATATATTTTTAAAAAATAAGTGTCTTTGTTTTCTTTAGCTACTTAAATACGTTTAACATTGTTTTTTTATGTATTTTTGTTATAGTTTAGTGGTAAAGGAAATGCTGATGATGTTCATAGTATTTCTAATGAACTAAAAAAAACTGAAATAATTTACTTTTCTTTGCAAGAGATTTATTTAAAAGGCTTTGCATTGCAGTTCTAAAAATAGATGAAAATAAGCCAAAATCTAAAGAAAACCATAGATCAATACCAACTATATTTATCTGTCATATTGACCATAGCTGTTGTTGCAAAAAAATACTACAAATATTAATAAAATGGCAGTTTTTAGAATATGCTTTTTTAAGCTGTTTATAAAGGCATTTTTATCGCTAGTTTCACAATCTAGGAAGCAAGCATATACCTTAGAATATGGTTTACTTGTAAAAACCGAATTATTTCATATGAAAACAGATATTAAATGTAATAAAAACAGCAGTATTCGAAGAAAAATCTGAAACGACTGCAGTGTATATT
Organism: Sarcophaga subvicina; assembly: GCA_936449025.2. Taxonomy (NCBI): domain Eukaryota; kingdom Metazoa; phylum Arthropoda; class Insecta; order Diptera; family Sarcophagidae; genus Sarcophaga; species Sarcophaga subvicina. Next base: position 38,498,554 of record OW388081.2, on the reverse strand, counting down.
TTAATATGATACACAGGGCTCAAAGAAGTTAATGTTTGCAGAATAACTGTCTGCTGAATATTAGGGACAATATTTTAATCAAAAAAATTTGCAATTTGTGAGCCCTAAAATTAATAGATGCAAATGACAAATTAATTTCTAAGGATTAATTGAAAAAGTCAGGCTCCTTTGTCAAGAATGAACGAGCTGTTTTTGATATACTGTTGTTAAGTTATAAAATTGAAAATTTTTAAGAATTCTAAACCGATAGTCAACCGATCATAATACAATTCTTCTTAAGCAGCCAATGAAATTATAATATTTGATTATATTATATTGGAGCATTTATTGATCCAGTGCTCTAAAGAAACTTTTTTGAAATACAATAACTTGCCTTGCAAAACAAAACTCTTGACTTGAGGGAATTATAGAAAACAATTATTATTAATTTTTTAATTGATTACGGGAAGGGTGGGTTATCATTTTTCTGTTTATTCTTTTCGTTTTTTTTTTAATCTTGTATATATACAATAACAAAATAAAAAGGAAAGAAATTAATACTTTATGTGGTTTAAATAGTACATTTTAATTTTGATGTGTTCAAATGTTATGCTCATATTTCACTTTCATTGTGATATTCAATTTCAATTAAGCTGTCAAAAACTGTTCTAAGCAACCATTTGTTTAAACCGGACCGTGTTTTATTTTTCATTTATTTTTGTTTTTTATTTGATCTTTATGCCAAAATATATTTTGTTATAATAATTTTGAATATTTAATGATATTGGAGAGTCTTATTCATGTTTTTTATTTTTCATTTGGTATCATTTATATTATTTATTTTCTTTTGTCTAATAATTTATTTTTCTTTTACACAATTACACACATAAACTACAAGAAATATAGCCAAACATTTATAGTAAAAATTTGTTGGTATTTTGGAAAAAAATATCTTGAATTAATTTAAAGAAATTTGAAATAATTAGTTTCATATAATTGAAATCATAATCAAACTGTTTAAGCAATTATTTCACAAGATTTTGATATTATAAATTTTCTTATAATATGTTTTTATGTATATATGCATGTATGTAAATATGTACGGAGGATTATATATCGCATCTAAAAACATTATACCATAATTAAATATTTTTAAGGGGATATCAAATGAAAAGAAAGCAAAACACCAAAAAAGATTCAGTCAAAAAACCAATTGAGAATTTAAACCGAAAAAATCTAAATAAATATGTGCTCTATATATATATAAATATATTGATGTATATATAACATTTATATATATGTATGTATGTTTTTCTTGTATACGATTTATATGAGATTTTGTTTGTATGTTTTTTTTTTATAATATATATATACGAGTATATGCAATTCTAAATGTCTATGATGTTAAATATGATTTTTTGGTTTTTAATATCGTTTTCATTTTACAATGCGTATATACGAGTTAAAAGTGGGAGTGGGTTTTAGTTCCTTTCTTTGCTTTGTTTGTCTTTGTCAAACAAATACAGTTCCATTAAAGAGTTTATGAAATATGGATTCATATGAGAGGTTCGTGTGATTGGAAGTAGAAGGCGGGGAGTGTGGGAAGGATTTAGGGGCAAAAGGGGTTTAAAAAAGTAAGAAAAAATTACACATAATTAAATAATAATTAAAAATTGTTTCGTTTTCAATTCAAAAAGTATACTTATATGTCTAAAGAACGACGTCAGGCAGGTCGTGCGGCCTGGCCTAGGCGCGCATTTGGTTTTCATGTACAATTTTTCTTTCCTTATAATAAATCTCTTCTGATTCTTTATCGCATAGTAATAGAACAACCGCTCCAAATAGGAAAATGGCTGCACCCCAGCCAACACCATAGGCCCAACCAAATTCCCAAACTGGTCGATTTGCTGAAGGTAGAAACAATAAAAAAAACAATTTATCATAATTCATTCATAGTACTTGAATATATAGATAAAAAAAATTGTAATAAAATTAAAACTTACCCAGATTTAGTTCGCCAGCAAAACACACAGGATATATAATTAAGGCCGATAAAACAGCTAATACTGTAAGCAAACAAAAATTAAGAGATATTATTCTATTGATAATTTTCTAGTTTTTATAATATGAAATAGATATTTCAAAGTTAATTCCTTTACAATATTTAATTCATGCATTTACAATTCATTATGTTAGTGTCCACCAGGTCACAAAATGTACGGGAGTAAAGAGAAAATATGCCAGTTTACAGTTTTTTTTTTAACGCAAGCAATGATCTTTATAATATCGATTGAAACTATATATGTGCTGTTTTCTTGTATAATTCAAACTCCCTAGGTGTTATGTAGGAAGAGATTTCATTGGATATCAATAACATCAACAAAATCATACGAAGAAAGTAAGTTCTCTAGTTATTGATAGTGCAACACAATGACACACAGAAGTTGGTGGTAGCTTCGTTATCTTCCGCTTAGCTACAGCTTCTGTAGAAGAAATAGTCTTCCCGCAGGAACAACTATAAGGCAATGATAATATCAAGCAGATGAGTCCTATGTGAATGTTGATCAAAACAAATCACCGTATGTGATCCATAAAGCCCAAATTCGAATTGCATGCGGCTTGCATTGTGTTACTTAACGCACTGCTCATCTTTAAGTGAAGGCAGTGGAGAGATGTGTACTTTCATGTGGCCAAAGTACGTGGCCGGAGTGTACATTCATTTCCCGCACGAATATACACTTAGGCTAGAATAAAGCCATCTCAGAGATGCACAACATTAAAAAAAAAAATAATGTCGTGGATACACCTTTCATGGTTTTCAAAAATGTTTGAGGATCTGTAATACTTTCTTCGATTTAGATCTATTCGTGTATGTTCCATTTGTAAAAGAACAAATCAGAGAATGCACCTATTTTTAAAATGGCGGCTATAGGTACTAACAGTCAGTTTAAAATCACAGTCTAAACAAGCGACTACACTACGTTCATTTGACGGTATTGAATTAGCGTTGGACGACAACATCATTATGCTTAATATGATAAATAATGTCAATAAAAAATAATGAATCTTTTACTTAAAGCTTAAAGTTTTCCGAACATATACATACATATTACAATTATAAAATCAAATGTATGTGTTAAGCAACATAATAATATTTAAAATGCCAAATATTATCATATATTAGATATACTTATGCTTGTAAATTGTTTTTTTTTTTGTTCAAAATTTAAACTTCCAATATTGGTCGCACACAATTTGAATAACTAAACATGTATGTATGTATGTATGTATGTATGTATGTATGTATGTATGTATGTATGTATGTATGTATGTATGTATGTATGTATGTATGTATGTATGTGGCTCATTAAATACAATATATGACAGTTTTCTCTTAATACTTACATGATAATAACATTACTAATACAGCAATTCTATAGAATTTATATTTTAAATTATGATTTTGTGTTTTCAAACCAAGTCCTGTTAATATTGTTGCCACAACATCTGTTATTAATGTTATAACACACAGAACAGCAGTTGCTCTAATATAAACTGTAAATTGGAAAACAAAACATTTTATTAAAATCCGATTAAAAAAAAACTCAAAAATAGAAACAGAAAAATAATGTTACTTACAGACATCGCGACTGGGATAACAGCCTGGAGGGTCATGTAAATTGAATGGAAGTGGCGACAATACGTCTTCTTCGATACAATGAACAAAGAGGCCCTGACGCCAACCTGAAGCCATTAGCCAATCGGTGGAAGCCAATGCCATAATCATGAGTAAAACAACTATAACACCACAAATAAATGCAATGACCTAAAAAGTATTTAACAATTTTCAAATATTTTTTAAAAAAATGAAAAGAAACTTGCTTATGAGTGCTTACCTTTAAAGGTCGGGTGATTGTTATGGTCTCGATAGTCGTTGTGGGCGCCATTTTCGATGGTGATGGACGTCGTGAACTGTTAGGAATTTTGAAAATGAAGTTTAACGGTTAATTTTGATATCGTAATACTGTCTTATGGTTTATAATTGTGTGTTTAAAAACTTAAGTATTTAAATACTTACCAGTTTGTGAAATAATGTTTGTAGTTTAAATTGTTTTATTTTAATTGAGTTTTATTATTGTTATTTTATGTTTATTTTTTTTTTTTTACAAAAAAAGGTGTTATTTTTGTATTTGTATTTTATTAATTAACTTATTATTGAATATGTAAAACTTAATTGCTTATATAGTTAATTTTTGTAATTTACAAAAAATGCTTTGATCTTTTTTGTTTGTTTGCTTTTTTTCTTTGTTGTTATTTAAAAAAAAATTAAAATACTTTAGCGTTAGTTTTGAAACAAGGTCTTTAAAAATTTCGTTTTATTTATTGTAATATATTTTCCGCTGTGTTATTAATGCTTTTGGATTTTTTTCTCTTATATTTGTAAGGGAATGGCAATATGTTAATTATTTAATAATGTTCTTATGTTTTTTAAGTATTAATTGAAAAAAAAAAAATAAAATAACAAAAATACGTTCCTTTTTTATTGTTTAGCTGCCCTCGTTTTTATTTGTTTTTCGTTTAGCATCTACTATTAGTAAATTAATGTTGCAATTTTCATTCGGCTTCTTTTTTAACTTTTTAATGCACTTTTAAACACCTTAAGCTTTGGAATTTGCATTTAAAACTGTGTGGGGTTTTTATTCGAGGAAAAAGGTAAGGCATAAAATATTAAAAAAAAGAAGAGAAAAAACAAAAAATATATACATATATATTTAAAGATTTATTTAAAAATGTGTATGTATGTATGTATGATAATGTAAAAATCAGGATTACAAGTTATTATTAAAATGGAAATCAAGACGAACCAGACAACTAACGACGCGTATGTAATTTATGTTTGTATGTACGACCGTGTGGATGTTGTATATGTGTATATGAAAGAAAATAGAAAGACTTTATTGTGTAGGGCGGATTTTCTACCAGCTGGGAATTTGCACAAGGGTTTCACGGAAAAACTACTTACTAAAGTAGTCTGTCTTATTTATACACTCTTAAGAAATTCTAGAGAAATCTTATGGAATGATGAGTCATTTATTAATCCATTAAATTTTGGAAACATTAAATCAAGGAGAAATATTATCGGGTGTATCATAGAAATCAGATGCTATCGCAAATTTTTAATTAACTGGTGGTAGTAGTTGGAAAAGAGTTTTTCGATTCTGAGCAATTGCAGCCTTTAGATGGTAAAAATTGTTATCAGCATACGTCGGAATTAGGTTCTCTGCTTTTCAACCGTGACAGTTACCGGCATACATATGTTGTCGTAAATAAAATACAAGTCACTATTCCTTTAGAAAGTATTCTAATTTGTTGTTCTTCGTTAGCAAACTCAAGTCCTTGAGTTTTTTTTTAAGATTAAACCGTGTCGAAGTGCTACTTTTGTTTGTTTAGCATTTGGACGCATTGATCATTCATTCATTCATTCCTACAAAATCGATTTATTGTTAGTTCAATATTGTTAGACGCACTCTGGTCAATAAGGACAAGTATTGTCCAAGGTTTAAATTTTATTAAAGCTAAAAAATATTGTTGTGGATATGCTATTTATCTAATAACTGCCCGAACTGTAATGTAGTTATTGCTGGAAAATATTCCCATATTTTTTTTTTGCAAATCCAATTAATTCCTTCAAATGTGAACAGATTACGAAAGGCAGCGATTGTAACATTTATGGAATGGTAATGAAATTATAGCAATAAGCTTTAAAAGATTCCACAATAATGAAAGCGATATCTGCAGCAACATTTAATTCGTGATAATTTGTAAAGCACGGTATAAACTTTTAAAGTCGCAATTTATTCACAAAACTTGTCAAATATGCGTAGCCTGTTTAGAATCAGTGCTAGTAGTGCCTTCGTCGATCACATTAAAACATTTTTATAAGCAAATGTAATCATAACAACATTATTTAAGATGCATTTCAACTGAAATTTTCATCTAATGTGAGCTGCATAGAAAGTTCTCGAATTTGAAGCATTCTTGACATGGACGGACATCGTATTCCATAATTACTCTGTCAATCTGCGTAATAAAATAACATAACGCGGAGTATTGATAGTCTTCACTGCATTTAAATTCAGTCATTTAAAAATTTTATAATATGTGGAGTCACTTTAATACGCAATAAGAATATGTTGCAATCTTCATTGAAAAATTTAAAAGTGAGTTTGAAGAAATTTAAATAACTTTTTCTAATTTTTTTTATTTTGAGAAAACTTATTCCTCATTGAGATAAGAGACAACATACCAGCGTTTGATAAGCGAATAAAACAACACTCTCTGCTAGTGTTCGTTAATGATGAATGCTTAGAATGAATACAGTCCAGTAGATCTTTTGCGTAGACAATATAGTGCTGATCCGAGTGTAAAGAAATGTTGCAAGATATTAAGTTTAAAAGGAAAGCGGCATTCTTATTTTTTAGATATCTTTACATATCGCTAACACAGATTTTGTATAAGATATTGAGATCTGTTCTGTTGCTATTTCGAAGCGATGTAATAAAATGTGGCTTTCCTTGAGCTATAGACAAACATCGTAATGTTTTCAATCCTAGTCAGCCATAGTACTGGACTCTTTAACCCTGTATTTAGTGTTGCATTTACTGCTTGTAGTCATCAATTGCTTTTCTGCCTTGAGAATTATATTTAACGTAAGATCGTAGTCATTATACTAACGCCTGCCGTGCACGAATGTTGTTTGGTTTGATGATTGTTTAAGTTTACCAATTTTCGTTGTAAAAATCTCTTATGCACACTTTCCAAAAAATTTTAAACTAATTTTCCACAAATACCAGTAACGCTAGGACTGTTTTATAGTTGGTAGTAGTTTTGAGATATTCAAGTTTGGTTTTGTTACTCCCTTACCAAATTATCTAAAGATTCGAAGCCTTGCGCTATTTCTCCAACATATTTCTAAGAGTGCATCAAATAAAAAAATTTTTGAATTATCAAATATGGGCTTGTAATGCTGAATCTTTTATATTCCACACATCCCAGCTGGGGTTTTTATTATTAAATTTATTTTATTTATATATACATACATATGCACGTATAAATGTTTATACATACACATATACTCTTTTTTTTATTATTATAAACACACATGACAGCAATCATTTAAATTTCAATTAGAAATAATTTTACAACAAATATCTGTACACTCAGTTGAAAAAAAAAACACAAAATTAAATCGAAGCATCGTTAAACAGCAACAACATGCAATGAGTTTAATGTAATGACAACAACAATAATAAAAAGATTTATGAAAAAAAAAATTATGCGTCAAAATATAATCGAAAATAAAAACGCACGCAACGTCAACGAGACAAGACACAGGCAAACGAACGAATAACTGAATAAATAGATGCAGAGAGTTACAGATTTAATAGATAGATAGTAAGACTAGCAGAGTTCGAACATTAGGGAGAGTCGAATGGAAATAAAAAAAAATCAGCAGAAGCAACAACGATCGTTTAAAAACAAGTCAACCAAATAAAATGTTGCATAAAAAAAATAAAAAAAATAATAAAAAATAAGAAATAAATGCGTTAATAAAATATAGAAACACTTGACACTTTATGTAAAATTTAAATTAAAAAAAAGTGTAATTCGTTAAGAGATGTTTTTCAATAAAGTACTAAATGTTATTCGATTTCTGTTTTATTTATTTCCTATTTGCATAAGTACATATATTAATTACACGGTGCGACAGTTAAAATACACCCTGCTAATGACATAGTTTAGGTTGTGAGTTTTGTCGAGTAGAGCTCAAAAATATTTTTTTTTATATTTCTCAAATCCCCCAAACTTGTTTTATTTAACAAAAACGTTATTTTTGATCTTTTTACACAAAATTATTCAATACCCAAATATTTTCTAAATCTAAAGTTTTTTGTAAGTTTTGCCTTTAAAATAGTATATATAAACATATAATTCAAACTTACATGTTATGAGTTTTGATCGGGTAAACTTGGATCAAGTTTTTCAAGTTTAGCTATTCTTAAATGCAAAATTTAATGGAAAAAATATAAAATAAGTGATGACATTCTGAAAGTGCATTATCTTCTGAAGAGATTGACACTTCGTTTGATCGAATCGGACAAAAACTACCGTAGTTATTATTTAAATAGTATAACAGTAGCATTATATTTTTTATCAAACGTGAAATTGATAAATTTTCCGATAAACAATCAAGGTCCATCAAAAATTCTGAAAATTTTTGAACTAAAAGTTCATATGAAAAATATATATGTGAAAAAATAACTGGACTGTTAGGCTCTATAAATAATAACTATGGTAATTTCTGTCCGATTTGATCAAACGAAGTGTCAATCTCTTCACAAGATAATGCTCTTTCAGAATGTCATCACTGATTTAATATTTTTTAATTAAAGTTCGCTACTATGAACGGACAAACTTGAAAAAGTAAGAAAAAATTCGTATTCGTCAAGTTAACCTTATCAAACCTTAAAGCATATTAAGTCAAATAATATGTACATATGTATATCGTTTTAAAGGCCCATCGCTCTCCTTTTTAATAAAATTTTGGACATCGGTTCAGAAATGTTTGTGTAATCAATAAATTTGTGCGTAAAGTCCAAAAATCAATTTTTGTCAAATAAAACAAGTTTGGAAGGTTCAAGAAATATAAAAAAAATATTTTTAAGTTCTACTCAACAAAACTCAACACCATCTCATTAGCTGGGTGTATTTAATTTTTTTTATTTTGCCGCATACTTTTATCAGTACAAAATGAAATTGATTTCGATATATGTTTTCAATTTTTGTACTGTAGACATTAAAAAATCAACATATCTTTGTAAAAATTGAACAATCCTTTAAATTGTACTAAAACTGAATTTAAATCTGTGATCAATTTCGTAACCCTCAAAGTGTAACCAAACTGTAATTTTAAATTAGAGCGATAAATGAATTCCAACCATTTACTTTTTATTAATTATTTCATGTAAATGTTGTCTTTAGGTAGGTAGTCCATCCATAAGACTAAATTATTGAATATGTACTTTTTCTACCATTTCGGCCGGTATCTCAATAATGTCGGCTACAATGTTGTCTATCTATGCTGGAATTGTGAGTAGCTTGTCGCTGTTCACGCATCCCTGATAAAAAAAATAATTTAATGAGTCAAATCGGACGATATTAACTGCCAATGGACTACTCCAAAACGTGAGTCTTTCAATAGGTTTCGTATGGTTTCGAAACCATTGACTTGTTGAAAACACAAATCAACCAATTTCAATAGAAAATTAAAGAGAAAACCTAAACCGATTTGTATTGTTCATGAAAAAGTGACGGATCAATGATGATTTCGGCGCAGCCACAAGCAGCGTAAATTGTGAGCTCTTGTACCACTTCTAGCTACTCTTCACTTCAAATTCGCAAAAATAAGCTTCGTCGATGGAGATAATTTTAATCATATTACTTTTAACCTCTAAAAAACAAGTATTATTACTATGTTTGGACAAACTGTGTGCCTCCAAATGCCTATACGAAATCAAATTTATATTTTCCAAATTACCTCTCTTTTTGTGGAACCCATTTTTAAAGTTCCATGCATATGCATACATACGCATATATACAAATAAAACATACATACGTACAATACAAATGATGATGGTGATGACGTTGTTTTGTAATGTTTTATGGAAGCAATCTTCTCGAATTTTTCATGTCTGTGAAGTTAAATTCTTTTTTATATTCTTTTTTTTACAGTGAATGTTATGTTAACAGACACTGTTAACTTAACATAATTAAAAATTTGGGAAGGGAGGAAAGAAAATCGCTTAAAAATCGCAAAATTAGGGATAAATTAGAGAAAAAAATGAAAGGAAGACGAAGCTAAACCTTTGAACTTTACAAAAAACCAAAATGTATGAAAATAACAATTTGCTTATTGGAGATAATAAAGTTGAAAAATCATGTATTTTTAACAAATATGCCCTCTAGAAATCGTGAAAAATTCGATAAAATTTAAAAAGGTGCGGTTTTCTGACCTATTGGGCTGGATAGCTATTGGATCAAGGATTCCAAAACAGTTTTCGCTATGGTCGGGTCACGACCTGGAGCGGAGATATAGCCGACGAAGCTAACTTTTTTATTTCATAGTAGATTTTGAAATTTTCTGACATATTAGATTTTAACAGAACAGATTGCAGATTTTAACAGAACAGATTTCAGATTTTAACAGAACAAATTTTAACAGAACAGTTTTCAGATTTTAACAGAACAGATTTCTCATTTAACAAAGAAACAGGGTTGTTTATAATGGAGAGAACAGTAGAAGATTAGGCTTTTGTCGGACAGTTTATTACAGCAATACACTGCCATTTTGTTTGAGGTTGCTATAGTCTAGTAGGTAATGTGTTGGCTTATTAGACGAAATGCCAGGGTTCAAATCCCAAGTCGGATGTCGAAAAGTTTTTTTTTATTTTTTTATTTTTTCTAATACATAACAGATACATAAAATGTATCAGTATATCGAGCCATAACCGCAAAAATATCTCAAGCGACATATTTTTCATATATCGTTTTTTGTAATAAATATATTCATTGGTATCAATTGCATCATCTATAAAAATTTCAGGGTCACACTCTGTACATTTAGGAAGTTATAACAAAAAAATTTATCTTTCTAACTTAATTTGCACAAGAAATAAATAATAAAAACCTTCCCCTGTAAAATTTAGTTTTTGTCGCTTGAGATATTTTTGCGGTTATGGCTCGATATATTTATATCAATATTTTAATATTAAAATATATATATTAGAAAAAAAAAGTAAAAATAAATCACACAAAACCCCTAACTCGGTATTGAACTCGGGCATGATTGAGAATAAGCAATTGAATTTCAAAATCATCCATCTTTCGAAAATGTATGTATTTTATTTTATGTATTGGATTTTTCTTTTTTATTATATATATTAATAAGCTATAATTTAATTTGTATTATTATTTTTTTATTTTATTATAATATGTATTAGAAAAAATATATATTTTTAAAAAAAGAAAATACAACATCCTTTGCATGCCCGATCGACGACTCGAACCGCGACCTTTCGTTTAGTAATCCAACACACTACCTGCTACACCACAGCGGATCTGGTAAGTCCGCATGTTTTATACTTGATTTTAGTTACTATGACGAAAAGTGCAAATTGTATATTTTGTTTTGAGTAACTGTTTAAAAGTAAAAACAAAACTGGGGCTTCCCCGCTGTTTTCATTGTATGTACTACAACCAAGTGACGCATTTTAATTTTGCATATTTTGTACTGAAATGGTATTAACATAATAATTAATGATAATGAATAACAAAAAAGAAAACTACAATACATTAATATATATTTTATAAAAAAGAAAACAAATCTTGGCCAGGGATTAAACCAATCTGTTTGACATCATTGTTAAAAGTTGTAAGTACTGGAATGCTGAGGACATTTTTGAAATTATTCTCTACCATGCCCGAGTTCAATCCCTAGCTGGGGTGGTTTTTGTCTGATTTTTCTTTTTTAAATTATTATTTAATATAATTATTTAATTGAACTATTTAATTTAATTATCATTATTTGATGTAATTAATTAAATAAATACAAACTTTTTGAGAATATGTTTGAAACATGAATTAATTTAAAATTCACGTTGACTGCCAACTAAAAGATAACTCGTAGATTTCTAGGGAAGCCCACTTCTCCTCCTTAAAAAACATAATTTTTTCTTGAATGATGATCCAAAAATAGAGTTTTTAGTAATATAATGTGAAAAAATCAAATTTTTATTTTTGACCAATTTTCTAAAAATTGCCGCGGCAGTCAACATGTTAAATAAATTCAATTCCTTATTCTCCATCATGACCGAGTTCAAACGAACGAAAGGTCACTGTTCAAATCCCAAGTCTGGCGTCAAAAAGTTTTTTTTTTAATTTTTTCTAATACATATATTTTAATATTGAAATATTGGTATAAATATATACTGATAAATATTATGTATCTGATATGTATTAAAAAAAATAAAAAAAAATAAAAAAAAAATAAATTTTCGACGTCCGACTTGAGATTTGAACCCTGGCATTTCGTCTAATAAGCCAACACATTACCTACTAGACTATAGCAACCTCAAACAAAATGGCAGTGTATTGCTGTAATAAACTGTCCGACAAAAGCCTAATCTTCTACTGTTCTCTCCATTATAAACAACCCTGTTTCTTTGTTAAATGAGAAATCTGTTCTGTTAAAATCTGAAAACTGTTCTGTTAAAATTTGTTCTGTTAAAATCTGAAATCTGTTCTGTTAAAATCTGCAATCTGTTCTGTTAAAATCTAATATGTCAGAAAATTTCAAAATCTACTATGAAATAAAAAAGTTAGCTTCGTCGGCTATATCTCCGCTCCAGGTCGTGACCCGACCATAGCGAAAACTGTTTTGGAATCCTTGATCCAATAGCTATCCAGCCCAATAGGTCAGAAAACCGCACCTTTTTAAATTTTATCGAATTTTTCACGATTTATATAGAGCATTTTGTTTGCTCGTATAAAAAAGTTAGCTTCGTCGGCTATATCTCCGCTCCAGGTCGTGACCCGACCATAGCGAAAACTGTTTTGGAATCCTTGATCCAATAGCTATCCAGCCCAATAGGTCAGAAAACCGCACCTTTTTAACTTTTATCGAATTTTTCACGATTTATATAGAGCATTTTGTTTGCTCGTATAAAAAAGTTAGCTTCGTCGGCTATATCTCCGCTCCAGGTCGTGACCCGACCATAGCGAAAACTGTTTTGGAATCCTTGATCCAATAGCTATCCAGCCCAATAGGTCAGAAAACCGCACCTTTTTAAATTTTATCGAATTTTTCACGATTTCTAGAGGGCATATTTGGTAAAAATACATGATTTTTCAACTTTATTATCTCCAATAAGCAAATTGTTATTTTCATACATTTTGGTTTTTTGTAAAGTTCAAAGGTTTAGCTTCGTCTTCCTTTCATTTTTTTCTCTAATTTATCCCTAATTTTGCGATTTTTAAGCGATTTTCTTTCCTCCCTTCCCAAATTTTTAATTATGTTAAGTTAACAGTGTCTGTTAACATAACATTCACTGTAAAAAAAAGAATATAAAAAAGAATTTAACTTCACAGACATGAATTTTTCTGGGTTGTTGGTTATCAGCGAAGTGAAGTACAATATGAGATACTGCTGATATGGGAGTGTTATTTTTGTTTTCTTTTTTTTTTACAGAAAATGCATACATGTTATGCAGCCAAGGCAAACGGGTTGGGGGGTAACACCTCTGGTTCTTTTCAAGTGGCGTTTTTCATTACAATTTTGCTTTTTAAAATACTTTTTGTTTTTCGCTGTATCGTTTCATATTTTATTTGTTTGTTTTTCTGTTACAAATTTGAACTCATTTACACTACAGCGATTATATTGTTTAAATTGTTATAGGCCACACAGAGTACTAAATGTATTTACAAGTGTTTTGGGGTAAAAAAAAACAAATAAATATTTTTTGTTTAATAAATTTAAATATTTTAATATTAGCGGCCTTTGTCCATGGTAAATAGTAATTACAGTGAGAGTTCGATTATCGCAATCCCTGAGTTTCACAACAAACAGGTCTCATGGCTTTTTTCTTTTGTATTTCTTATTCATTTTTATCATATTTAGACGAAAAACACCATTTAAAATAAAAATTACTCGTCAATGATGTCTCAAAAACGTTTTATTGCTTCTGCATTCATATATAGGTTTTCTCTCTAACAGTCTATTTGTGTTCTTTATGCGGAAGCGTAGATTAAAACAAAGAAACATACATACGTACTACGCCTTTTTTTAAGGTGCGATAATCGAGCTCGCCCTGTATATTGCCAGTGAAACATTTGCCATTTTGTAAAAATCTTAGTAATGATGTTCGTAAAAACTAAGAAAGTTAATATGCTACGCAATCTAATACAAGTAGCATTAGAAAATTACCATTTTGGTTTGGGTTATAATCCCCGGAAGGCGAAGCTGTAAAGTGGAGTCGTAATTCGTGGAAACGATCTCCTATGACCTACGGTCGTCTTTTTAACACACAAATGAAGAAAACTAACTACCCATGAATGCTGAATGTTATTCTGCACTTATGGCTCATGGGAGGCGTTATTTGTATTCAACTGTAAATTAATGGCTTCTTCTTTACGATGTTGGCCATTATAACGCATTAGTTAGTATTACTACCTGGCTTCTTACACCACCCATATTGTATACCAAATTTTACACCTGATTGTTGAGACCTACAGTTTGATCTCCGCTCTGAATGCCAGAGAAGCTCTTTCACGACAGTTAGCTGCTTGCCAGAAGACTGCTAAGAGAGGATCTTCTGTTTTTATTTTTACAATCTGAATTTTAAATTCGGAGGTCTTGTCTAGTAAAAACAAATTGAAAAGCATAGGGCGAAATCTTGGAAAAATCCAACTGAAATAAATCGTAAAGCTGTATGACAGAATCCAGATGACTTTAGAGTTGAGAAGGTTAGCTAAAGTCGGTCTGAAAATGTTCAAGGAAACTGAAAAGAAACAAGAATATAACATGGAAAGGAAAAGAGAATTAAGCGGATGTAGATGAAATGGTAGTTCAGGAAAAAAGCTCTTAGGAATAAAGTTAAAAGTTAATTTCTTCATTTTAGAGATTTAGATTGGAGATTGAGTCTCCAAGAATAATTGTTGTATTATTAAGTCTTCATATATATTCACGCACACATAATTGGACATTACAACCCTTCAGTCTGGATTACGACCTAGCTTCTCATACCACTTATGTTGTTTGTGTTCATTTTTATACACGACTGGTGGGACATACAGTTTAAAATCGACTCCGAACGACAGATTTATGAGAAACTTTTCATGGCAATTTTATTTACTCTCAGAGTTTTTGTTAGAAATCTGCTGAGCAGAAGTCGCCGAAGAAATATTTTTTCATATTTCATTTTGTTCGAGATGTCTGACGTGGGGTTTGGACCGTAGCCTTACGTCTAATAAGTAAACACACTACCTACTAGACTCCGCGTGACTTATTAAGTCTTCTACAATATTTTTTTCTCAACCAGAGCGCTAGTGGCAACAAATATGTCAAAACATAGGAAAGTAACTTTGAGTAAGAGTGGTCAGGCGGTGGTAGGATCAACTATGTAACAAAAGGTGGCAACAGTATTATTATGGTAATTGCAAGGTGAAGAGAAAAATTAGAAGAGTTGGCTTCAGGCTAAACACTTAATATACTAGAGAGAGCTGTATCCTTACCTGATTTACTTACTTTCAGTAGGGCAATTAGTGAAACCAGACTATCACACAAAATATCCTTTAAATAGTTTAACCAAGTAATAGAAAAGTGTTGGGAGAATAATAGAATTTTAAGATGTATTAGCTACAAATATTTATTCTAAACAACGTCTTATTCTATGAGACTACATCTTCCGTATTTTAATGAGATTTTCAGTATTTGTGTTCGACCATGCTTTGCTATCAATCTTATCACACGTGAAACTTTTAGAGTTTCTTTACAAGGTTGTTTTTTAAACCAACTTTTCAGTTAGTTCCTGATAGCAAGAGAGATACCAGTATATTATATTAATAGTTAAGATTTTGTTCTAATAATCAGGAGGAACTGCAACACTTTCTTTAAGTTTTTTTGCAACTGGTTTCAAGGGCATTAATAGAATTTCTTTAAAGTAACAACTAGTTCGCAAACAAAGTACTGTGTATTGTACTGAATGTAAATGGGATCATACTGTTTTATGTAAAAATAATAGATTTCTTTTTACTACATCTTATATAATATTTAAGTTTCACAGTTAAGTTTATTTGAAAGAATTTCTTTTAATGATTTGATTCCTTTAATTTCTGGCGAATGCCACAAATGAAATCTTTTGCTTTTTATACCCGATTTTTTTTTGTTCATTCTTTCTCGTTTTTTCATTATTTTAACAATGAATATTGCTCAAGTTACTTGCTGTTGTTGTTACTGATGTTATTATTGTTGTTATTTCTCATTGTCAAATTGTTATGGCTGACGCTCGCTGTTGGATTGAGGCGCAACACAAATAGTATAAGAAGAAGAAGGAGAAGGGAAAAAGCGAAAGGGACCCCTAACGAACTCTCAAAGACCCCTATTTGTGTTTTTTTTATTTAATCAAATTGATGTTGTTTTTGTTGTTGTTGCTTTTATAATGCAATATTTTCTAATTACATTGTTTCTGTTTTATTTATTCTTTTTTTTTCATTTTTATTTTTATTTTTAAATGTTAAATGCGGTTATTGTTTTGATTGTGTTTATTTGATGGCGCTTTTTCCCAATTTGTTTCGCTGTTTGGCATCTATGTACATGTGTAAGAGAAGCAGTGAGAAGTGGATTCCACTTTTTGGGGTTCTTTAAATTTCTAACAACAACAATTATTTACACTAAAAATTCAAAATTCCTCTCGAATTTACTACAAAAAGAAACTCAATTGCTTTTAAGTGGAACAAACACACAGTGGCGTAGAGAGAAAAAAGAGAGAAAGAGGCCAGAGAGATAGGGAAGTATACAGAAAGACATGGCAGATTTTATTATTTCCTTACTGCTCAAATAATGTTTATTTTTATAATAACAACAATAAAAACATCATTAATTTAATTTTTAAAAGGCCATTTGGTAATTTGATCGCCAACAATAATAACTATGAACAGTTTATTCTACAAAAAAAAAAATTATGGTGAGGAGAAAAATGCTTCATTGATTATAGAAATCAATCAGTTGTTTGAAATGTTCAAAACTATTAATAATTGGCTAATAATTAATGATTAATATTTGGTGTAATTAAAAGAAACTCATCCTGAAAGGGCCTGCGCCAGTTTGGTTTGATCTATTCCGTTCTGGCAATTTTAGTTATTGTCGAATTCGATCGTGTTTTAATTACTATTTTAAATGCCTAGAAGCTAAACAAATTGAGTCAAATGCGATAATGTCAAGTGAACTTTGACAGTTGATAACGACCATCTTGTCATATTAGTTGCGATTTATTCCGTCTGTTTTCTCAAATCGCCATGGACCACCACAGACAACGACCTGTGTTCGCTGAATGGACTTTGGAGCAATTGGTAGCAAGCCCTAAGATTCATCAAAAAATAATCTTCAGCGATGAGGCTCATTTCTAAATAAATAAGTACGTGAGCAAACAGAATTATCGAATACAATACAATACCAATCCACATGGATTCCGAGAGTATTCAATTCATTCCAACAAACTGACTGTTTGGAGTGGATTTTGAGTTGACAGCGTTATCGGTCCATATTTCTATTAGAATAACATTGGTCAGGACTTCATTGTCAACGTCGAGCTGTATAGGTCGATTAGTTATCAACTTCTTTTGGCTCGAATTATATGATCTGTACACCAAAGACATGTAGTTTCATCAGCACGGTGATATGTGTAACACAGCTCATGCCACATTTGATATTCTACACGAACGATTTGAGGGCAGGGTCGTCTCCCATGGAAGTGATGTGAATTTATATATTTACCCTGTTAGACATTTTCTTGTGCGGTTTTCTTAAGCCGCAGGTGAATGCGAACAATTCACAAACCACAGCGGTCCTCAAAGCTGACACAGCACATGTCATCGGATAAATTCAGCTTGATTTATGCGCCCGAAATGTAAAAAATTAGACGTTTTGGATGCGTTCCACTCAGAGAAACCTTGGCAGGTATTAGAACGATGTTCACATAATGGCATAAATAGACCATTCAAACAAATAAAAAATATCGAGCCATAACCGCAAAAAATATCTCAAGCGACATATTTTTCATATATCGTTTTTTGTAATAAATAAATTCATTGGCATCAATTTCATCATCTATAAAAATTTCAGGGTCACACTCTGTACATTTATGAAGTTATAACAAAAAAAATTTAACTTTCTAACTTAATTTGCACAAGAAATAAATAATAAAAACTTTCCCCTGTAAATTTCGTTTTTGTCGCTTGAGATATTTTTGCGGTTATGGCTCGATATGTATGTTGACACTTATTTTTATTTAAATTTCAAGTAAGGAGGAGCTTATTGAAAGATCCGCTGGTAAAATCGTCAGAATAGGCGATCAGTTAGGTTTTACTAACAGTTTGATGGTTAGAATAAGAATTTGTACCTTTTCATAAATACATACATACAAACACTATTTGCCATTACGCTCCTATTAGTCAGGATTACGGTCTGGCTTCTCACACTATCCATGTTGTGTGTAGTAATTTTAATCTTGAGGGACGGATCTACAGTTTAATTGAATCTGAACGACAAATTTCAAAAACTTTTTCATGACACAGCTCTTAGCAGAAGACTACTGAGAAAGTGTTGCCTTAAGAACTATTTTTTTCACTTTTATTTTCTTCAAGATTTCAGAGCTAGGGTTTGAACTCTCTTCAGTCCTCATCTATACAGTTGACTTCGAATCTTACTGACAACTGTTGAATAGCCTGGGGAAATCAAATCAATCTTAGCGGAATATAATTGTGTTTAACACGATCACGCCGGCGCACTAGACCGTCTCATCGGCGTGTACCACTGGTGGTACGTAATTGATCATGCTATTAGACGATACGTAATACAAAATATTTAGATCTTTAACAGTTCGACTGCCGAAAAAAATACCTGAGAGTCACGCTCTCTTAAAAACTTTTATTTTTAATAACAATTATAATTAATAACATAAACATAAACATAATAATTCAGTACTATAAACATAACTCAAATTCAGTAAAATTAACATAATAATCCAGCACTGTTCTATTTTCACTGTAAAAATTCAAAAATTTAATGAGGATGAGGAAAACACAAAACATTACACAATGCCGTTGTATTGTTGCAAAATAACTGCCGTCCGATAGAGCGAAAAGCATTAAACACAGCCGCCAGTAGGCGACAAATATGAATTAAGGCGCCGGCGTGAACGTGTTAAGCATAACAACAACAATTAAATTATTTAAAGCTTCCGGTGCTTGTTAGGTAGAAGTGTCACAAAGTGATTGTCTATTTGGCAAAATGTCTGTAAACATCGTTTGCGCCACTTTTATTAGCTATAGAAAGAAGGATATCTTGGAAGATAGGAAAAAAATCTAAATTTGGATGGCAATAAACTAGCCAAGACTGAAGGTAAATTATAGTTTGACTCATATACCTCCATTAACGAATTTTAACCACCACACACTATTAATACTAGTTGAACTTTAAAATCCAACATTAATTCCAATCATTTATACATCCAACATCATATTGCTAAAGCCTACTTTACACGGTCCCACAAGTAATATGATCTGTCAAAATTTTGTGTAGAAGAGTATAGATGTGATCGTCTAAACGTACTATGTAATGAAAACATCACACATTGAGAGAAAATACGGATGAAAAGTTTGACAGTCGTATGGCTCTCTTCATTTTTTTAAATGATTCAAAAAACAAGCAAGTCGCATTAGATCAGGGATGTATTTTTATGTAAACACATAGAAAAAAAGTGTAACAGCTGTTTTCATTTTACTTTGTTATTGTCTTATACCGATCATGTAAACGAAAAAAATATAAATCATACGACTTTTATTCTCTTTTTTTTTGTCATACGGATGGAATTTCATTTTACTTTTTCATTAGACTTTACGTACGTAAAGTATTACCGTGTGAAGTGGGCTTAACAAATTTTGGTTTTGGTTGTTCATTAGATAAATTAGTGTCAAGTATCTGTATACATAGTATGTGCAGATATTTTTTATTTACATTAGAAACCTTTTTAGTCCTAACCCGCCTCTACAAACAAATTTGTTTCCACTAATCCAATTAAACAACATAATTCCTATTTATAATGGACAGTCATGTTAACACCAGGATGGTTTCATGTTTTCTTTTTTGTTCTACAATTTTAAAAGAAAATATAAAAGCAATTGAACAAATTAAACAATTAAACAGGTGACTGGACAGGTATTAGGATACTATATGGCGACAGGAGCTGTTTAGAGAAATTTATCGATTTTATATGATGTCAAGTGTTTGTAACATGATAAATAGGCCAGCGAAACAATAAATACTAAATTATTATATCCCCTTAATACAATCGCTTACAATAGCGAGGTTTTTTGGGTAGTGCGCTAATCTGTTGTAGTGGGTTTGAGACATTCTGGTCGACAACACTTAAGTAAATTTTGCAAATTAGTTAGAAAAAAAATTAATTGATAGATTAAAAACACTAGCAATTAAAACAAGAGTCCAATACACAAAAATGTCACATACTACCCCATAATTGCAACAGAATACACTCCATAATTTTCAGTCGCCCTCTGAGTGTGTGCCAGTCAAAAAAGAATAATTTGCAGGCTCTAGGTTAGGTTAGGTTAGGTTAGAGGACGTCTACTTGTCAATTAAGACAAGTACAGTACCCGGAGGTCGAATTGACCCATTGTATAACGTCCTAGTTTCTCACACCACTTATGTTGTGCGTGTTAATTTTATACATGAGTGGTGGGACCTACAGTTTAAAGTCGACTCCGAACGACAGATTTTTATTTACTGAGAAACTTTTCATGGCAATTTTTATTTACTCTCAGAGTTTTTGCCAGAAATCTACTGAAAGGAAGTCGCCTGGCCTGGGGCTCGAACCCAGGCTTTTGCGTCTAATAAGCCAACACACTACCTACTAGACTACGGCGACTTCAAGGCAGGCTCTATATAGCATAACAAATCCCACACAGGTCATATATGAACAATTTTGTTTTAAAACTTGACAATTCAGTTGAATTCGAAACTATTATGCTCGCTCACTTTTTACAATCCATGTTCACACGAATTTTTGCACAGTCAGAACACACTTACTTACAGACACTGACGAGAGGCGAGTTTGGTAAGAAATTTAGAAGCATTCCATCGACCGTCAAGATCATACGGTTTGACCACATAGGGGCAAAGATAGCCACAATTGCATCCTTTGAAGATGTCACTAGTTGGTACCGGTTGAAATGTAGGAAAAAGAACACAAAATTAGGACACACAGTTAGAACATCTGGCATCTATTTGTAACCCAAATAAATATTTCAATCACATTTACAAATTTTCTGTAATTTTTTCACATTTCAAAACCCAAAACGGTTAAAAAAGAACCCGTTACAATGCAATATAGAGATCAACTACAGAAAAAAATGTTTTCTATTTACAACACCTTACACTGAAAAGTCGTACAAGTATGCCATATGTTGGCTTATTATACGAGAACTCATGGTCCAAACGTCACACTATGTGGCATTTACGCTGAAAACGTGGCCAAAATTAATAGAAGTGTTTTAAGAGTTAATGGCTTGAATTTTTTGATAGTGTTAGTGATAATTAGGCCCAAGGATGAACCCAACTGATTTTGGTTGAAATCGGTCCGTGATTTCGCCTAGCCCCCATACAAACTCCCCTCGAAATTTCACTTATTTACACATAACTATGGTAATTATGCAACAATCATGATAAAATTTAGCATTAATCAGTTCTGTGTACTAAGAAATCATCGGTGAAAATCGGATCACATTTGACCATAGTCCCCATATAAAGTCCCCTTTAGAAATTCACGTTTGCGCTTATAAATGGCTTAAAAACATCAGTATCGTGATGAAATTCGGTATGAACGTATATTTTGTAAATCTAAATCATATTACAAAATTTTGTTATGGTCGGCCCATAATTGCCCCGGGGTCCAAAATAGGACCCCTTAAGAAAATATGTTTAGCAATTATAATTGGCTTAAAAATTTTATTACCTCGATGAAATTCGACATGAACATGTTTAATATAAATGTGAATCATTTTACCTGATTTTATTATGATCGGATCATAAATGCCCCTAGGTATCACATACGGTCCATTAATATTGTTATAATAGTCGATATACACATGTAATTAAGTTTTTAAACTTCTATGATAATTAATATTTATTCATAATATTTATTTTACATAATTTAATACTAAACTTAAAAAAATACTTTAAAAGTGAAACCAACTACAATCGTTAAAATCGTTATCATTTTCATCATCAATGTCAGGAAGGAATAATTTAATAGTATCTGATGAAAATGCTTTTCTATTCCTTCGCGATTTTTGTGTACTGCAGCTTATAAAAGGGTCACTGCTTAAAAGTTACCTATTCAGGATATCTCGATTGGTATCGCTTTTACTGAATCCATATAGTTTTATATGTCATTCTATTGAGAAACAAGGCCATATGGCTTTATTACACTGCGTCTAATTTTTTTTAATTTTTCAAAAAAAAGTAAAATTTTCAAAAAATCGCCAAAAATAATTGCGCAAATTTGCGCAAACTTTTTTTGTTCCTGAATGTAGAAAGTTCGTATTTTCTTGTGGTATATAACATTAGACTACTAAAAACTACTTTCACCTTTAAAATGTTTATCTTTTTTTAGGAATGGTAAAAAATGTTAAATTTTTATTATTTTTAAATTTTGAACGAATAATTTTAACATTAATATATGAGATATATATATATATATAAAACTGAAAGTAGTAGTTGCTCATACCTTTCAAATAAAAAAATCAATATAAAACCTCTATTCGTTTAGCCACAAAAAAATATCATATAAACCTATTAAAATTTCAGAAAAAACACCAAAAACGCATTTAATTTTCTTCACTTTTCTGACTTTGACATCGTCTCAAATCTACAAATCTCAACTAAAAGTCGTGAAAATTCACTATATAATGCGGAATCTGAGAGCAATTAAAATTGCCATGAAACGTTTCTCAAATGTGTCGTATGGAGTCGACGTGTAACTGTAGTCCCGAAAATTAACACACTCAGCATTAATAATGTGAGAAACTAATTTGTAATCCTAACTAAAGGGTTGTAATGATCAATTAAGTTCAGTAATCTGCCAAGTAAAAAAAGTAACAATTAATTGTCTAGGCTAAACGTTTCACCTTATAAGATAATCAGCGCAAAGTACGCGTCCATAATCGTATTAAAAATTTGTGGTCAATATTGTGCGGAGGCGAATGGGATATCATAATCCAGAACTTATTAACCGGTTAAACGGGGAATGAACTTTTGCATAAAAATTCATACGTTCAATAAAATTACGGCAAATTTCCGTGACGAACAATGTCGTCATCCCCATTGCAGAGGTATGTATGACGTAATATTTCGTCACACCCAGTTAACAGGTTAATATCGAGGGTCTTTAGTAGCGTGAAAGAATAAAATGAAAGTCTGAAAAATGTACCAAGATTCATAAAAAAACGTTAGATGGAAAATTATAGCTGTGGAGAATATCTCAAAAATTTCCATATTTTTAATACAATAAGAATAGTTTTCACTCTCAATTACACACATTTGTATATTAATCTATGTACATACACTGCGGTTCATCAGGATAGAACCAACACATTTTAAAGTAAAAAACTGTATAAATTGCAAATACAGATTGAATAAAAAAATTTTGTTTTGCAGAAAGATAGTTGATACTCTAAATGATAATTTAAGCACAAAAAATTTTATAAAAATGAATTATAACGGTACTTTTTCACTTTCTTTGTAGTCAAGTATAAAATTTTTCATTTATTTTTTGGTTCAACAGAATAGAACCAGGTGCATTTTTAACTTAAATCAGTAGGCGGTTGTAATAAATCTTTATAAAAACCAAATATAATTAAAATCACAGTTTATGGCTGCACTTATCTAAATCCATATGTGAAGAAAGAGTTCTTTAAATTCGTCGGAAATGGTAAAAATTGATGTTTACCATCCTGAAAATTATTCTTATCGCGAAATCGATAGACAAATAGGACGAAGTCATAATGTGGTAATGAATTACATAAAACATCATGAAACATGTAATAAAAATTACAAAGGAGGTACTTAGACAGCTCTAATACCACAGGACAAGCAAAAAATTCTTCGAATTGCCTCAAATTCAGCCCATTCTACCTCTAAAATTAAGCATTTAGCAGGAGTTAAAGCAAGTAAATCAACAGTTTGTCGCGCTATTTTAAACAGTGAACATTTACAAGTCCGAAAACTAAAGAAAAACCTCCATTAAATGCAATCCGTCAACAACAGCGCCCTCAGTTTGCCAAAGATCATATGGCATGTGATGTTCAATTACATTGGGAGCGTTATGCTGCGATGGCGGCTCAGAAATTTTTCCGACTTACGCATATCGTGAAAATAAAAGTTACAGCCATCCAAATTAAATTTTTTTATCAGAAAAAAATTACTTTTCGCCAATCGTTATCGCTTAATTGTCTTTGAACATTCCATGCCATATGAACTTTGGCAAACTGAGGGCGCTGTTGTTGACGGATTGCATTTAATGGAGGTGGCGCCACTGAAAATTACTAAAAATGATTTAACCCTTTGACGGACACCAAAATTTTAGGAGGCCTTCCCGTGGGACAATTGCTGTATCTCCGTTATTTGGCAAGATACGAAAATTTATGACGTGTATACACGTCGTGTGTCCCCCAGAAACCCTTGTTATGACGTCTATAGACGTCAGTGTCCGTCAAAGGGTTAAATCATAAACTGTGTATTGGATCATGTTATCATCTTTAGCAAAGTTGTTGCGCATCAGCCGACAAATTTTTCTAAGTTGGTATGACCAATTTCCGTCAGGTGGCGCTACTGAAAATTACTAAAAATGAACTAAATCGTAAACTGTGCATTTGATCATGATATGATCTTTAGCAAAATGAATCAAAAATGAATTGAATCATAAACTATGCATTTGATCATGTGTTGATCGGGCAAATACCAGACATTTTCGCATTTATCATTTATGATTTTAATAACATTTAATATAACTCATTCCGGTAAAATTTTAAGTATTTTAATTTTGGAAAATTTTTAAAAATGCTGTTGGGTTCAATTGGATTGGGTACATTGTGAGATTCTAATAAATTTAACACATTTTTCATGTCGTTCCCGTGCAATCATGCCTCCAAAGCGGCAAGCAATTGGTCGACCTACACCTCGAGCACGGAAAACAAGACCATTACGAGCCTCAGAATCAGACGGGCAACTAGCATTGAGACTCCAAAATCTTCGAGTACATCCCGCTGCGACCCGTTTGGCATGAATCACTTGAAAAACGAGAAGTGAGATTAGAAACTGATCGAATGCGTACTGCTTAGGCCTGTTCGTCTGAATCATCTGGACAACGGGAAACAAAATCAATAAAATGATTCAAAATTAATTTGATATATTTGTGTAATGTCTTTCCTTCAAATTTATTTTAGTTTGTAATTAAAAATAAGATTGATTTTTTTGTTATGCATAAATTTTTAGACCAAAAAAGTTACAAAATCGGATGAATTCAATTCTATTATCAACTGAATTATATTTATCAAGCTTCAGTTGATGAAAGCATATCAAAATTAAATGCCGTTTAATGATGAACTATAAAATGTTGGGTAATAAAATATTTAACATGCATGCTTACGTTTGGACAGATAAATTCTTACTGACATAATTATGTAAACGTATCTGTATCGCAAATTTAAATGAGAGAATATGTGCGTATATGTACATGTATGCTTTTAATATAAATACAGTCATTGTCATAACAATAATTACAACTCGCTATAACATATTTTTAACATCTACAAACAACAAATGACTTTACTTTGATCAAATAATTTACGAATTTAACTAATATGTACTCGAAGCGGCAACACTACGTTTTTCAAAAAAGTTGTTAACAATTTAAAGAAGATGCTAATAATCTAAAAATAATAGACGGAATTGAAAATAAACAAAACAAATGATTTTTTTTTAATAAAACACATATATTTCTAATGTAAATGAAATAATTGAGCTCGAGGTCTGTTGTTGTTTTAAATAATTTTTATTTTATTTCTCCGATATTTCGAAATTCATCGAATTTCATCCTCAGGGACACTCTAAAGTTTAACAATAAACATAAACAACGATAAAAACATTTATAAATAAGTACATCGATCACAGAATAAAACAAAAAAAATTTACGAAGAAAAACATTGAAAAAACCCTTACTGTAAAAATTAAACAAACAAAATAAACTTTAAGCTATAGTTGTTTTAACATCGTCGTATGGTATTGCACTGATCTACTTAAAATTAATTATTGCTTCTTTTTCGTTACTAAATGTCTATAGCTGCTGGCTGCGCTGCACTCAATGTCTGCTTTATAGTTCATACGTAAATTTGTTGGTGTATTTATTATATTTAGCATCTCCAAAATGTAACGGCGTTTGTAGTTATTCTCCGTATCCAATATACGAACATTGTCGAAGTCAGGAGAGTGTTTATAATTAACGCAGTGGCTCATCAATGCAGTTTTCTGTGTTTCATGATTAAATCTTAACCTTTGGTCTGACTTGTGGGCCGCTAGTCTTGTTTTTAGCTTATTTTTCGTGGTACCTATATAAACTTTTTTACAAATTTCAGCATCGTTGCCAGTACAGGGGATTTTATAAATTAGATTGGACTTTTCCATTGCGGGTATTTTGTCCTTGGTTTTACTAAATAAGCTCGCAAGTGTGTTGTTGGTTTTGTGTGCCAATTGGAAATTTTGAACATTAAACAATTTAGACTTTTCGAACCTTTCAGATAATTCAGGTACGTATGTGAGGGATTTATAAGTTTTTGGCTCATCAGGGATTCTCAAACTTTTTTCATTATTTTTATTTGTATTGTAGTCACGGGTAAGTTTGTTAATTAACTGTATTGGAAATTGGTTTTCTTTTAATATTTCTTTTATTTTTATTATATTTCTGTTGTGGAACTCCTCGTCACTCAAATTTAACACTCTTCTTATTAAGTTGTTGGCCGTATTAATAATAATTCTTTTTGGGTGCTTCGAAAAGAAATTTATTATTCGTCCTGAGGCCGTGGGTTTTTGGTACCAATCAATTTTTAATGCGTTATTTTCTCTTATTACTATTGTATCTAAATATGGTAATTTAAAATTGAACTCTTTTTCGGCTGTAAACTTAATATTACGGTGAAAGCTATTTAATTTTGTCAATATTTCCTCTATTGCATCTTCCCGAATTATACAAAAAATATCATCCACGTATTTCGTCAAAATTTTGGGTTTTTGTGCCAAATTTTCTAAGGAAGTCTCCAACAATTTTTCCATTACTATATCCGCAACAATTGGGGATGCCGGTGATCCCATAGGTAGGCCTTTCTTCTGCAGGTAAATTTTATCATCGTATTTGAAATATCTATTTTCCTTTATTCCAAAAATCCATAAGGAAGATTACCCCCTTAGACCGATTTGCTCCAGTGTAAATTCACCATCAAGCCAGCTATGTAAATATATAACCGGTATATTAAAACACATAACTGAACAATCGAAATATAATGTTAGGGACTCGTTGCAATTTAGAGATAAGGTAAAAAACTTGACTATTGGGGACGATGAAAGAATAATTTCATTCGATGTAGTATCGCTATTTCCAAGCATTCCAGTGGATTTAGCTTTAACATTAATAGAGGAAAGATGGACTGAGATTT
The DNA here is from genome assembly GCA_936449025.2 of Sarcophaga subvicina. Classification (NCBI taxonomy): domain Eukaryota; kingdom Metazoa; phylum Arthropoda; class Insecta; order Diptera; family Sarcophagidae; genus Sarcophaga; species Sarcophaga subvicina. The sequence goes on along the minus strand of OW388081.2, from coordinate 38,470,960 downwards.
CCGAATTTACGGGGATGTCCAAAAACTTATTTTTACGAATTTTAAAATTTTGCATAAAGGAAAATAGATATTTCAAATACGATGATAAAATTTACCTGCAGAAGAAAGGCCTACCTATGGGATCACCGGCATCCCCAATTGTTGCGGATATAGTAATGGAAAAATTGTTGGAGACTTCCTTAGAAAATTTGGCACAAAAACCCAAAATTTTGACGAAATACGTGGATGATATTTTTTGTATAATTCGGGAAGATGCAATAGAGGAAATATTGACAAAATTAAATAGCTTTCACCGTAATATTAAGTTTACAGCCGAAAAAGAGTTCAATTTTAAATTACCATATTTAGATACAATAGTAATAAGAGAAAATAACGCATTAAAAATTGATTGGTACCAAAAACCCACGGCCTCAGGACGAATAATAAATTTCTTTTCGAAGCACCCAAAAAGAATTATTATTAATACGGCCAACAACTTAATAAGAAGAGTGTTAAATTTGAGTGACGAGGAGTTCCACAACAGAAATATAATAAAAATAAAAGAAATATTAAAAGAAAACCAATTTCCAATACAGTTAATTAACAAACTTACCCGTGACTACAATACAAATAAAAATAATGAAAAAAGTTTGAGAATCCCTGATGAGCCAAAAACTTATAAATCCCTCACATACGTACCTGAATTATCTGAAAGGTTCGAAAAGTCTAAATTGTTTAATGTTCAAAATTTCCAATTGGCACACAAAACCAACAACACACTTGCGAGCTTATTTAGTAAAACCAAGGACAAAATACCCGCAATGGAAAAGTCCAATCTAATTTATAAAATCCCCTGTACTGGCAACGATGCTGAAATTTGTAAAAAAGTTTATATAGGTACCACGAAAAATAAGCTAAAAACAAGACTAGCGGCCCACAAGTCAGACCAAAGGTTAAGATTTAATCATGAAACACAGAAAACTGCATTGATGAGCCACTGCGTTAATTATAAACACTCTCCTGACTTCGACAATGTTCGTATATTGGATACGGAGAATAACTACAAACGCCGTTACATTTTGGAGATGCTAAATATAGTAAATACACCAACAAATTTACGTATGAACTATAAAGCAGACATTGAGTGCAGCGCAGCCAGCAGCTATAGACATTTAGTAACGAAAAAGAAGCAATAATTAATTTTAAGTAGATCAGTGCAATACCATACGACGATGTTAAAACAACTATAGCTTAAAGTTTATTTTGTTTGTTTAATTTTTACAGTAAGGGTTTTTTCAATGTTTTTCTTCGTAAATTTTTTTTGTTTTATTCTGTGATCGATGTACTTATTTATAAATGTTTTTATCGTTGTTTATGTTTATTGTTAAACTTTAGAGTGTCCCTGAGGATGAAATTCGATGAATTTCGAAATATCGGAGAAATAAAATAAAAATTATTTAAAACAACAACAGACCTCGAGCTCAATTATTTCATTTACATTACAAATTTAAAGGTCGAATAAATACAACATTAAATTTACACATATATTTCTATAATTTCTTTACAACAGAAAAGCTGGAATTCATGGGGAATTCTAAGAGTAATCTAATTATTAAGTAAAATCCAAAAATCTGCTCTTTCAAAATATTGTTGCCAAAATCCCAAAAACAACACCCAATTGACTCCAAAAGCCTTATCAACTTATGTAAGAGCTTAAAAAAGCAGATTCTGTAGACCATTGACAATTCGTTTTACTAGTTTCACTAGAGAAAAGTGATGTGAATCTCGTTTTTTTTAAATATTTTCCGATAAAACCTATTTCTGTCGGAATAAATTATTAAATTAATTGAAGTGAATAGATTTGTAATTAAAAGCAATCACTGTGGTCCACAAATACACAATATGTGTTTGGATGACAGATGCTATCATCGGTATCCCTTCACATGTATTCCATTTCGCGAAATTTTAATATCAAATCGATATCAAGAAAGACTGTACTATATGGTGCCGTACAAATTTATTTCTTTTTCGTTTTCCTTCTTATTTTACAATTTCGAAGTCGCCACAGACTAGGAGACAGTGTGTTGGCTTATGAGAGAGAGAGACCATAGTTCAACTCCTGGTATGAACAAAACGAAATATAATTACTTTCGGCGACTTATTCTCAGCAGTCTTCTGGCAAGAACCCTGAATGCAAAATGAAATTGCCATTAAAAGTTTCTCATAAATTCTGACGTTCGAAGTCGATATTAAACTGGATAAAATTAACACACAAACTACATGAGTGGTGAGGGAAGCTAGGTTGTAATCCTGAATAAAGGTTTGAATGACCAAGATTCAACTTTACAATTAGTTCATATGAATAAACTGAGAATAGTCCTTTTTAAAGTACGTTTTAGCAAATAATGACAACGCTAAGCGGAGAATATGAAGCATTTGGCTTAATTTAGACAAATTTTTAACATTAACATTTTGACAATAAATATGACTTGCTTCCCAATATTTAACCTCTTAATTCCGTCTTATATTGTCAACAATTTGACCAACCGGACAATGTCATGTCAAAGATATTAACAGTAATTTGTCTAAGCACAAACATTTCTACTTAAATATCCAAGACAAAAACCGAATTAAAAACTTTCAGACTTTCTAAAACACTGGGGACTTGGTCAAAAATTAAATAAAAAAATTTAATTGATAATATTTTAATAATTGAAAGTGAAAACCTATTCACTAACAATAGTACAATGAATACATAGTAATAGTTCGATTTGTTTGTTTAAAAAATGCTTTATTTTGTAAACAAAAACAAACCCAAACTACTGTTGTTAGGCTAAAGTCGAGAACAGTAAACGGCTTTAAGATATCTGGCAATTGCAATAACATTTTTAATTTTATAAACCATAAACGAAGGTGTACCTAAACATGTTAGCGTCAGTGTATACACATTATTTGTGTACGTATCTACGTACATACAAACGTATAATATAATGTAAACAACAATCATTGGCAGATATTTAGTCATTGTTGCGCATCAATAAATATTGAATCATTATCATTTTAACATCATTATGATGTTTTACTTCTTTTACTAGTTCTTCCACCTCTTCTACACTCTTTCTCCTACTCGGTATCTATTAATGAATGAATGTGACCAATGGCAGCAGCAAAGTCAACAACCACAACAAAACATGCCAACAAAAATAGTTTTGCGAGACGGCAATAATCAAAGAGACACAAAAACAAAAAAGAACAAAACGAATGAATAACAAAAAAAGCAGAATGAATAAAATGAAACTATTTAAAACTATTCAGAGAATACAACAATGGGAACTAGTACAACAACAAAAGAAAGGAAAACGTGTAGACAAAAGATGAAAATTTATGAATATTTGCAAGTATTTGTATTAAAGGAAGCAAATAAATGCGAAGCAAAAGAAAAAAACGTTCAATAGCAATGACAACAACAACAGAAAGCTGGTCAAAAATAAGGCAACAAAAAATTTATTTTTGGCAACAGCAGCAACATTTATAAATAAAATGATGAGAAGAAAAGAAAGAAAGAAAAAGTTTTTCTCTTTTTTCTTTCCTTTGGTATAAAGATAGAAAAATAGCAGACTAAACAAAAAAATGTATGTACGAATATGTATGGATACATATATAAGATACATACATGCATACGTATGTATAGCTAAGTATGTAAATAAATTAGATGAGGGCAATAGATTTTTTCTTAATGTTTTTGAAACTGAACAAAAGAATATTGAATTAAACTATAGGCGAGTAAATAATTTGATCCGTATTTAAATTTCCTTATTTTCAATTTTTATTTACAGTGGCGACAATTTAAATAGCTCATACATATATAGAAAACACTAAAAATTTCTCAACATTTTTTTATTATACTTGAAATTTAAAATCCATCAACTGTTATTTTATTGTTTATTTTAATTTTATAAAACAACATGTGCAAAAATGTAATTTTAATTTGAGAAATATACAAAATTTAAAACAGTTGTATTCTGTAAGCAGACATGTTAAATAGCAATGATAAGGCAATTGTCTCTAAAGGAGTGCATCTTGGATTCGCAAGCATATTGACCATAATAACTAGTAGTTCGATCCAATACATAGAATTAAAACGATTAAACATGAAGGTAGTAGCGAAGTGGTTTGGTGAGGATTCAAGTGGTATGGAGTGAGACCAATTGTACGAACAGAGGGTACAATGAATCAAGAAGCATACGAAGAACTTTTATTAAGTAAAATGCTATCTTTCGTAGAAGACGAAATGCCTTTAAAGTTCAAAATAGCCCAGGACAACGATCCAAAACATACAGTCAAGTCTGTAAAGATATTTTTCGAAAAAAAAAACCGGCTCTATCGTCGGACTTGAATCGCATGGAAAACTTGTGGCACGTTGTTGATAACCAAATAAATCGAGCAAATATATCAAGAGGCATAGAACTCAATTTCAATAAAAAGCTTTGCGTTCTAATATCATATTATGTGTGTGAAGCTAGATTTAAAAAAAAAACTCGCTCTGTTAAGGGTTCTGGCGATTAATTTAGTTAAAGGGACGTAAAATGCTTTAAAACCAATTTACTTTGTCCGCCCATGTTGTCCTGTTTTCCCACAAAAGAACATACAGTGGATTTTAAAATCTGAAATCTCGGAAAATTCCAAAATCTACTGTGAAAACTCGATCTGTTAAGGGTTCTGGCGATTGATTTATAGTTAAAAGGACGTAAAATGCTTTAAAAACAATTTACTTTGTCCGCCCATGTTGTCCTGTTTTCCCAGAATATTGATTTTTTTATCGGATTACAATGGCTTTCGGAAATGTGTGATTATCTGTTTATTGTAGTTCTTATTTCGCAATATTTTATCAACTTTTCCTTTTTTTCTTATTTTACCCAGGAATTTAATTAATTTTCCCTGTTTTCCTTTCCCAGCCTTAAATTAAGTGTTTTATAGAGTTATGTAAGTAACATAACAGAGCTCTGTTAACTGACTTGATTTGAGTTTGGGGAGAAGATTTTAAAATCTATCTTCACACACATTATCATATACGCAGCGAAGAGTAACAGCTGTTATAAAAAATAAGGGGTTCTCAACAAAGTATTGAAGCTAATAATAATTTTAAATGAATTTTTATTTTTTATAATTTTGAGGCGTAATCATGAGGCGTCCTGGTAACGTAGTGGGTAGTATGGTAGACTGTTATCGTGAGGGTTATATGTTTGATTCCCACCAGAGACTCAGATCTGTTACACTACACCTAGCATAACATATATACATTCAACCCTTCAGTCCGGATTACAACAGCTTCTTACACCACTTATGTTGAGTATATTAATGTTATACATTAGTGGCGGGACCTGCAGTTTAAAGTAGAAGACATATTTTTGAAAAACTTTTCATGGCTATTTTGTTTACTCTCAAAGTTTTTGCCAGAAATCTGTTGGAGGAACTCGTCGAAAGAATATTTTTTCATATTCCGTTTTGATGTCTTACCTGAGGTTTGAACCGTGGCCTCACGTCTACTAAGCCAACATTAGACCACGGCAACGAAGTTATTCAGCTCGTAAATAATTAAATATAATTTATAATTGTATTGTAATAAATAAGCTTGGGCATGATAAGTTGGAAATATGTAGCTTAGAAAAGTAAAATTATGAAAATAATTGATGTAGTGTTGCATCAAAAATTGAAACAAACAATTCATATTTCCCAAGAAAGGAATTATTCTAAATAAAGCCTTTAAATTCTGTTTTGTAGATAAATAAATAATAAATAAAATGGTATAAATAAAAGTTAAAAAGTAAACCGCACATTAGATATGATATAATTGTTTAAATTAAATCCGTTTAGTGTTTTACATTAAATCTTAGCTTCAAACAAGATTTGTATATACATATGTATCTTATGCTTGATATACCAATCAGTGCTAGAAGTTTGTTCTTACACGTACCCAATATTTTAGTTTCAGACATGTTTTATTTTGTTTTTATTTTCTTTTTTTTTTTTTTCTTGTGGATATCAAATTTGGTAAGAAGTCAAATACTTGTATTTTTTTTAATTCATATTTTGAGTTAAGAAAAAAACGAAGACAAAGAATTAAATGAAAGGAAAATACATAGATAGATAGATAGATAAATGTTTATATGAATAAGTATAAATTGAAAATGCTTTGCTGTGTATTTATTCTACAAATGACAAAACTGACTAGATTAATAAATGTTTGGTATGCGGCATTCTATAATATGTAGCTTCAAGGCGAAGGCGGTGACGAAGGATGTAGACGAAATGTTGTTGTAAATTGCAATTATGAAATCACACACAAATTAAAATTGAACAAGAAAATATAATTGAAACAAAAACCAAAAATAAAACATTTCAAAAAATATTAAGTAAACAATTTCGTTTGAATTTTTAACCGCCTTCAAAAAGTGATTAGTTTTGCATTCGTCAGCCTATGTCGATCATAATTGTCGTTGAAGCTGCCGTAGTCTGGTAGGTAGTGTCTTGGCTTATGAGAAGAGAGCCTTTAGACATCTCGAACAAAATGGTATTAAAAAAAATATTTCTTTTGGCGACTTCCACTCAGCAGTCTTCTGGCGAAAATTTGCCATTAAAAGTTTCTGAAATCTGTCGTTCGGAGTGACATTAAACCAGGGGTTACCAAACACATCTTGGTTGTGTATTAATGAGTAAGAGAGAAAAAATAAGTTAAGAGAATTTATTTATTTACAGCCATAGAAAAGTGTTAGTAATATACGCTAATAACATAGTGTAGGTTGTGAGTTTTGTTGAGTAGAACTCAATTTATTTTTTATATTTCTCGAACCCTCTTATTCGACAAAAGCGGTATTTTTAATATTTTCACACAAAATTATTGATTACCCAATTATTTTTTAACCTATTTTCAAAATTCAAAGTTTTTTAAGACGGTATACATAAAACATGTGGTTCTAACTTATACGTTATTAATTTTTACGGCTTAAACTCGGAAAAAATTATTTCTTTTCATATTTTTACATAGTAGCAAACCTTAATTAAAAAATATAAAACAAGTGGTGACATTCTTAAAGTGCATTCTCTTCTGAAGAGTTTGACACTTCGTTTGATAAAATCGGACAAAAATTACAGTAGTTATTATTTAAACGCATTTAATATTATCAAAGGCATCTTTTAACATAAAATATTTTTGGGAGTGTCATTTTGAAATAAAATGATAAAGCATCCGCCGCACATGTGTTCTTGTTGCAGTCTGATCGACAACTAAATCAAAAAGCACAAAATGTACAATTGTGTATTAAAATGTAGCTCCAATCGTGGATAAAATTAGCACACACAACACGAGTGGTGTGAGAAGCCAGATTGTAATTCTGACTAAAGGATTGTAATGGCCGATTTAGTAAGTATTTATTTATACATTTATTATTTATGTGTGGAAACAAATTCGAATTTAAGAACCAAAAAATCGTACAGCCTCGGTGCTATTGTCCCGCTAACTGTGGTTAATTAATAACATTTTTATCTTATGATAAAATATTAAAAGATTTTCATGTTGCGCTTTAAATAAATATAAAATTAACAATTTTATAGCATTTTAATGTCATGCGATCCCTACACGTTGCGATACAACTATATTAAGTTGTACAACCAACTGCAATGTTGGAGGGCTGGTTGATGTAGGGTTTATGTAGGGACCGCATAACCCTTCCAATGTCAAGCGTTGTATAAAAAAATTTATAAAAAGTAAAAGAGTAGAAATTAAATTAACATTTAATACTGTCTACATATAACGCTGTCGACAGTAAATCATCTCAATAATATTCAGTAAAAATGTATTCCTTTTTTTCGTAAACAATATGTAGAGTAAATAAAGAAAATTATTTATATTATCTGCTAATTTTTGAAATTTAATGCAATAAAAATTTAATTACAAAAATATGAAGCTCTGTATGTACGAGTATACTTGCATGTATCATTGTAATTTATTAATAATTTTCTTTTTTATTTAATTTTGAAATGAAATTATCTGAGAGAAACTATCATAGTGTAACAATGACGATCAAAGACAAAAGCTAAGCTACTGACTACGATAATTATACAACCGTGGGTTGTTTATATACAATACAAGTGATTTAATGAAAATAATACCAAATACAAATGTAAATACATACATAAATAAATAATAAAAATATGTATGGTTGGCAACGATGATCTAATCGGATTTATATTAAATAATAAAAGAATTAATCATAGTAAAATTCAATTCATTTTATGTCACAATCACAATTACAAAATTGACATCTGTATGTACATTATTAATGAAGTTAGGTTAAGTTTAACTCTCTTTCCTCCTTTCTGCTGTATTGAAAAACAATTGTATGGCTCTTCAAAAAAAAAAACTCTGTCAATTGATTCTAATAAATCTTTTATCCCTGAGGAATAAAGCATATTATAATAATTTCCACAGCTCTTTACGGAAATTTTTTGTTTGTTTATTAATTACAATACAATTTCAAATTATATTTAATTATATACGAGCTGAGCAACTTCGACCTTATGCTCAGTGTAGTGTAGCAGACCTGAGTCTCTGGTGGGAATCGAACCCATGATCCTCACTCTAATGGTCTAGGATCACTACCCACCAGACTACCAGGGTACCCAACGAAAAATAAAGTAAAGTGGGTTGATCTCAAAGTGCCGAGTACAGTCTGTGTGTCTGGCCTGGCGTATAATATCTAAGATTTTTGGGCAGGGTAGTCCCATTGGGCTATGTTAGAACCTACTTATCCTTGACCTTTTTCCTTTTCTTGTAATGTTTTCCTTTCTTTGATTGAAAACACACATAATGGAATCACGCTGGCCTTTGGCCGGAGCTGTTGTTTTACACATACATATGTGCCTCCGTAACGTAAATGGAACCTTCATATTTCAATTAAAGTTAATAATAAAGTTTCAGAGCATATTCCGAAGGTTGTGATGCAACAATCTCTAGCCAATGGTGACATTGCTGTTATCAGGTTGAAAAAACCTACTTGTCAAACAATTTATAGTAATTACAACAAACAGATCAATGAGTGAGGCTTGTTGTTAATTCACTTAGTGCATTACTTAAAATTACGTCTCTTTTAGATAATCTCTTTTCATTACATGAGCAATTTCACTTCATTGTGCACCAAGTTTGCAACTTTAATTATTAAGAGTTAGTTTTCTCTTTTACAGATATTACTTGAACATATTTTCATTGGAATCATGTTTAATACAAGAAATTTTTAATTATTTTAATAATTTTCTACATCTATCACGATAATAAAAATTTGCTTTTTATTGCATAAGAACTGTTTAGAAACCAGCTACCTTGTTTAAAATGACACCATAATAAACTTGTTATAATAATTAGTTATTATATACAAAAAGTGTGTATATGAATGTTTTGTTGGCCTAATTTGTTTAAAAAGTAAAATAAAATTGTATGCGTTAAAACATTATATTCTAAGAAGATACTTAACGATTAACAATTAAAAAGTATTGTACAATATAAACATTGTACAAGAAAAACTGGTTTCAATTTAATTAACGTTTAACATTAGCGAGCAGATGTTCATACACGTTTGGTTAACTGTAAACAATTTCGAAATTGTTTTTCTGTAAAATCAAAATTTAGAAATTTTTTTAATACGCTCAATATGTGTACACTTCGTAATACTTTTTAACTTGATGTTCTTATGTTGTTAAACTAAAAGTTTAATTATACATTTTCAATCGCGTTTCATGTAAACATCAGATTTCCAATAGATGTCTGCAGTTATTTCTATCTTCCACTATAAAAATGTGATTGGGAAAACACTGGTTGTTTGGCGTTAAACAAACAACATCTTATATTAAAAGAGCAAAGAGAAAATACATATTCGCGCCGTAACGTCGAAAATATCAGTAAAAGGTGACTTCAATTACAAGGTTAAACGACATCGTTTGTAAAAAAGGTTGGATACAAAAGGGAACTTTGGCATACAAATCGATCTCAAACGAATTAAAATAGTTTCTCTACAGTATCGCAACAAAATCGCCCAATTTTTAATCAAAGAAACGGTGAAGGTCCGTGTATAATAGGTAAGTGGCGACTGTGTAAGCAACGATGGCTAAGATAAGATCTATGAACACGAAACTTTTTGAGGGAAAGGCAGGAAATAATCATCTATGTTTGAGCAATTTGGCTACGGCCTAACTGTTAGTTCGGAGTAATACTGTCAACAATTGGAGTATCTCAAAGAAGTAATTATTCTATTTCATTAGGATTAGATGTTGTAAATATGCACATATATATTTATTCTCATAAGACCATTGTTGCACATATGTAAGTATATGCACCTGTTGCGTATATTTTCAACGAGACTTTGACCTAGGGATAGTCGCCGTCGTCAAGTAAGTAGTGTGTTGGTTTATTAGATGTGTGGCGGTGGTTCCGCCCCTGGCTCTGACATCTCGAATAACAAGATACAGTGCACTCGGGAAAACGTCAACACTCGTTTACGTCAACATCCCAAAACGTCAACCCTTAATTTTTTACATTGTCTACTCTAAAACGTCAACCAAACCACAAAGCTCTAAAACGTCAACTTTAAATAAAAGAAAATTTTGAATTTCGCCACAGTTAATATACACAGATTTGTGCACACACACATTTATTTTATGAAATTAGTTCAGAAATTCGGGATTCCCCTTATAAGTATGTAGAGTAGAAAAGAAATCTGCACATATTTACATATGTGTTAGAAGTGACCGATGATGATGGCAACGGTTTAGATACAAGTACAAATGTGCAGGCAATAAAACCAAACGAAGCTGTCGAAATATTTAACCGGGCTTTGGATTGGGCTCAATGCGAGAATGAGGAAATGTCTTAAATGTATTAAGACGTTTGCGAGAGTAAGCTCTCTTCCAAGTATTAGAAAGAATAAACAACAGAAAAAACTAACAGATTTTTTTAGATGCATAAGTATGTGAAGTTAAAAATATGATCTCATTTAAAATGAGTTCTTTTAGTTTTTGTTAGGCTAAAGGCCTTTTTTGTTTCTTTTTTTGGATTTGTTTATGTTTGGTTTTAGTTTATAGTCAATAAAAACGTTTTAAAGCACACTATGAATATGTTTTTTATTACAATTTTTTACATTCATAAACGTCAACGATTTGTTAAACGTCAACAACCGCGGTTTTAATTAGTTGACGTTATCCCAAGTGCACTATATATTAAAAAGTATTTCTTTGGCGACATCCTCTCAGCAGTCTCCTGAAAAAAAATTTGGAAGTAAACAAACAAAGAATTTACACTAACTGACCAAGTGTCAAATATTCATTCTAAGCGAGGTTTTAAGCCTCAATATACTTTTGATTAAGGAGAATATTTCAAAAAGCCAGGTTTGATTTGATATCTTCAGGGTCAAAGACTACTCAGACGACCCAAACACACGAGTGGAATGCATTTGTTGCTGGGATGAAATAAAACAAATGGCTGGTAATAGAATTGCTTGGGAAGAAGTCTTTGTAATGTTGCTCCCTGTCGGAATTTCAGGAATAAAAGTTATTTATATGTTCATGCAACTTAACAAGTTCACAGCGGTCTTGCAACTCATGCTCTTCATCCATTTGCATCTGCATTTAATGCGGGAGTGTTACACCCCGCCCAATGAGACAGCATCATGGGGCCATTTTAATATTTAAATTGGTTGCGATAATTTGTCACTATATTCTCGCCCATGTTTGAATAAATCTTTAGTAAAATTATTAACTAGAAGTTAGTCAAAAATTAAATAAAATATTCGTTGATTGTTGCTTTAAAAACTTTGTTGGAAAATGTTTCCATTTTAGCACCAAAATGATTGCAGACCACACGTGTATTCCATTTCGATCGTCACTAAATAAAATGAATGTTTGTTATTTGAAAATGCACCTGCGAGAAAATTTCTAGACATATGATGACGACAAAATGAGATGATGATAACCATAACGAAAAAAGAAAGGATAATTATTTAATGATGCTCTTGTTGTAATTACTTTGTTTGCAAACAAGTAACGGAACTCATTAAAAAAAGAACAAAAAAGGAAAAAAACTATGGTTGGCAATAATGCATTAGGAATAAAAAAGAGCAGGAAAAAAGAGAGAAAATAAACAAAGGAGTTAAAGTTAAAAATGTAAACAAAACGGAATATTGATTTGTTTAAAGTAATTTACTGCAAGAATAATTGTGTTAATAAGAAGTAAATAAAAGAAATCAACAACAAATTAATCAACAACAAAATAATACAAATAAAGAATGCACAAAAATACTTAAGAATAAAAGAAAAACAAAATTGAACAACAAAAAAATAAAGAAAAATAACGCAAATAAACAAAGCATAACGTAGTAAAAAGAAATTACGAAATGAATTAAAGTAAAACAAAAACAAATCAAAAAGGAACGAGAAACATAATATCAGAAACAAGGAGTCAACATATGAAAATAGAAAACAAAAAAATCTCCCTTTTCTCACTAGCCATTCATACCTTTCCTTGAAATAGTCCAATGTTACCGATTCTGAATCAAATTCAGAATAGTCGGGTAGGGAATCACTATCGAAAGAGCTAAAACCACCTATAAAATTATGGGCATTTGCAAGGGCATTATTATTGTTGTTGTTGTTGATATTATTATTCGTAAGTTGCTGTTGTTGTTGCTGTATGTTGCTTAACACAGATTGTTGTTGTTGAAAAGTGGGCTGTTGCTGTGTTAAATGATGCTGCTGCTGTGGTAGTTCATGTTGTTGCAATAAAGAATTGTTGCTAAGTTGAGAAATGGATTTTTCATACACTTTGGCCATTGTATTCTTATTTTTTTGTTGCTATTTTTCTCTTGTACCAAACTTTTTCTTTTCGATTTTTATACAATTTCAGATTCACTTATTTGTTTAACTATTTTAAATTCTGAAAAAACAAATGAACATTATTATTTTGCTATTTTTCACTCACTTATATATACAGACACACACACACACACACGTTTATACACGTTTAAACACGCACTTTTTTCTCGATTTCAATTTTTTATTTTTCTTTTTCACTTTATAAGGTCTCCAACACAGATACCAAAATGGCGTCAACTTTTTTTGTTCTACTTTTTTTCTTTGGTAGCCTTCTCAACATCGGTTACAGCTTTGTATGCTTACATTTCGTTTTATTAAATATTTATTTTCTATATTACTTTTGTTTATTTAAACAAAAAAATAATGGAACTAAAAAAATTATAAAGAATTTTTTGTTGGAAAAATGCCTGCGAAATTATAAAACTCCCGTATTTTTCGCTGTGTGTGCCTCTTTCTTCTACTCGTCGTCTGCCTAATTCAAGAAAATTTTATGAACTAATGCTGTTTGTCTACTCTCCTATTAAATATTGCTATTTCGTTTTTGTCTTTTGCTTTATCTGCTCTTTTTTCTTACCCCCAAACAAACAAACAACAACAATACTGTAATTTATGTGTATTTATTTAAAGAATATCAAAAACAAAACAAAGTACAAAAACATATACAGGGTTGTATTAATTTCTCATCCAATTGTCCTAGTACTCACAAATGCAACTATATTGTTTTGATTGCCTTAAAATTCATATTGTTGTTGTTTGCAAGCCAGCTGTCATTGTTGTTTTTTACATTGCTAACTGCCAAGGAAAAACTTTTTTAAGCCGCCTCCATGTAAAAGAAATCTTTAAAAATCTCAAGAATCCACTAAAAATTTAAAAATTAAAAAATATTTTCGTAATCCAAAAGTGTTGAATGTTATTAATCTGAAAAACTGCTTTAAATTAATGTGAATGTTGTCTATTCTATGGCCTTAAGTGATGGAGTCTTCTGCAACAGCCTCTTTGCATTCTATACCAAATCTGGCTTTGTCCACAAATTTAAATGCATCACCTTCATTTGAGGATGATAATATGGTCCAGTGTCCCACGTGTGAAACAAAATTGCATCGTTTTGAAGTGGCCAAACATTGTGAACAGGAAATGCAGCGTTTAAAAAATTTACCTACACATGCCCTGACTGACGCTTCTTTGCCAGAAGAGTGTGAGGGCAATGGAGAAAACGAGAGTGCCACATCGAATGGCCAGTCGACATCAGAAAAACGTAAACCGTGGTCTGTCTTTCAAAGAGTACAAAGGAATCGCCAGTCACGCATGAAGGTAAGAAACAAAAGAACTACAAGCACATACTACATATACGTACATCATGGCCAATCATCATTGTTGTGTTGTTGGTCGTAGAGTAAATACGAAATAAAATCTATTGTATGGCTTCAGCATTGTTATAGGCAGACCAGAACTAGCCACAAACAAATACACAAGATTGGCAATAAGAACTAAATATTTCAAAGATGCCTACAGTTGTGTTCGAAAGTATGGAAGTGCATTAACCCTTTCCACACGAAACTTTTTTCAGCCTTATTAAGAGCAACCCCCTATGTGGCCTAAGTGTGTAAATCCCATTCTCTTGGATGGACAGCCAGCTCTACCTACCTACCCACGAGCAACACCAAGTAATTTCAATAGAAAAATATGAAAAGATATACAAGTATACATTAAAAGAAATGATTCTTTTATATTTTTCGTTAGAAATTTACGCTTCGGCAATTCGGCGTGAAATATTGAAAGTTTATTGGAGATGGAAAATTATCCACTTCTGAAACACCCATGCTTTTGTCTTTATATTATGAACTTATTTTTTTTTGCATTGTCTCCAATAGCAGACTCGTGGAGTATGAAAATAAATGGCTCTCCTTCGTAGACCTCGCACGGAAAGGATTGAAAAACAAAGTTTAAGTTTTAAATCTAAAAAGTTATTCGTGTGAGGTGTCTAGTTGTATAACATAATTTATTTGATTATTTAATAAATTTTAAGTTTATTACTTAAAAAAAAATCGGAAATATTTGAATTGTCTGAATTTAGTCGTAATTTAGAAATTTTTCTCTACGTATTCCTGGAAATGAATAACTTATTAACTCTTATTACCACAAGATTAATTAAGGAATGATAAATCAACCATTTTTTGTTATTTGTTTTGCATGTTTGTAGCAACCTTAGTGCTAACCAACTGAGGTACTAAGACGTTAGGCATTTATCTGTGCTGTTGACAGTCCTTGAAGAGATATGAAACAATATTTTTGTGCGCCAAAAATTAATTTTCTTTTGATGTAAAGATTTTCAAACTGGAAAAATTACGTAGAGCCGCATACCGAAGCGTTATTAAAAAATATCTAAATCAAGAATTTGTTTACTTGGAAAGTAAAAAATTCTATTTATTTATTAAATGATAGTGCCATATAATCAGATGAATGCAGAAGGACCTATAATTAGGATGGATGGGTTAAATCCCCTTTATAATATTTTGTTGAAAATCTAGCGCTTCTTAAATCGGATAAGACCTTCCTGACAAGTCGCTTTCGTATGACGTTCGGGGAAATTGTTTGTAATCCAATGTGAGGTGGCTAAGTCTTGAGTATAAAAAGTTTTTCTTTTATAATTTGATAGGTTCCACGCCTGATAAACTGACTAAATTGCCGTCTACCATATGGGCTTCAGACCGATTAATAGTCGTTGCAACTATTTCTGTCAGTATGTGAAGTCAGTCGCACTTTAAAGTTTTGCCCAGTTGTTACAACTTTAACGTATTAATTAGTTTGTGTTCGATTGTTCTTTGATAGATGCTCCCTAATTTTTCTTTCTAATATTACAGATTTCGATGGCAAACGGATCTAGTTTTAAGAGAATTAAATTTAAAGTTTACATTAAAAACGCTTAACGAATATTTTATTTTTGAATATTTTCAGCAACGTAATCGCAAACGACCCTCGATTCCTGAGCATCCCTGTCCTGTGTGCAATTTAAGCTTTCCCCAAGACGAAATACAACAACACGCCGAAGATTGCTTAAGGCGGAGTCGGCGTACTGCCAATGGCCGCAGTAATAGTGATGAACATTCCAGTAATGACGACGAAGATGTTGGAGGCGGTGAAGAGTATGAAGAATATGAATGGGCTGGTCAAAAACGTATACGTGTATCTAGTTTATTACAAGGTGGCTATGCTGCCATAGGCATTGGACAACCCTTAACAAATGGCAGCAGTAGCAGTGGTACTAATCGTCTTAACGGTCATCTAATGGATGAGGAGGACGATGAAGATCTCAATGTAGATGAAGATGATACACAAATTTATGGCCCCGCACAATATGGCGAGAGTGATGTTATACCATCGCACATACTTAACGAAGATGAAAGTGATGTCACCTCATATATGAGACGTTTAATTACCGGTTCTTCTAATAGTCAAGTGTTGACAACAAGTCTGGAAAATAACAGTGACAGTCTAAATGTTTCACGGAATTTGTCAGCGGCTACGGAAACAACACCAACAGCAACGTTGTCATCTGTTTTGAATACCAATTCTGAAGTAGATAACCAACCAACAACTCCCGCTCAATATCAGCAAATTATTGACTCTTTAAAAGCAAAATTACGTTACTATGAACAACAACATGTGCCCGGCAAATACAAATGTCTCATTTGTCTCGATGATTATCGTAATCCGGCCATATCGGTGGCTTGCTGGCATGTCCACTGTGAACAGTGTTGGTTGCGTTCGTTGGGCGCCAGAAAACTGTGTCCTCAATGTAATTTGATAACAACTCCAAAAGATTTAAGACGTATTTATATGTAAGGCAATTAATTACTATTTAATAATGTTTTTATTATTAATTTTATTTTTATTAATAATTTTATTAATTATGACTATGGTTATTAGAAATTACTAAGAATTGTTTATGATTTTAATTGCATCTTAAACATTTCCATTTTGATTTCTATTTTATATTTTCTGTTATTTTCGTTTAGTTTAGCTTTTAGTTCATTAATATAAAATTCATAGTATAGAGCCAATAGTCGCTAAAACCAATATTAATTATATGATATTCGAAAGCATATAAGGATAAACAAAACACAAAAATATTTGTTTAGCTTTTAAGTGATCCAGTGCAGTTACAATAAACAATAACAATATCAACAAAATATCTCGAAATATTTTATTTTACATTTTTATATTACACAACGAAAAAAGAAAGTCAAACTTTTTACCAAATAACACGACAATAAATTCACTCACAATCTGTCAAGTGATCTATAAACGAGGAGGCTTGTCATATGATTGTCAAGATCCCTAATTATTGCCACATAGAAGTATTGAAAAGGGTTGAGCCATGATTGGATATAAACGATCTATATCCAATCGTTTAGATAGACAACTATTGAATTAAACCACTGATAGAAACAAATTTTAAAGAAAGTTGAAGATTTTTAAATTCTTTACCCTCATTCTACTCGTTATAGCTAACCTGACCACCTTGAAGATTTATGAAATGAAACAGACGAAAACAAACCGTCAATAATGCAAGGTTAACACTCAACAAAATCGTATTTAAAAATATATGCAACTTATGTATTTAGATGCACTTTGCTTGAGTGTTACTCTTACGTTATTGACTGCCTGTTTTCGTCTTATCCTAGTATTATATTGGGTCTCATAACCCTTATTCGCCACAGATAATTTGTAATTCGTCAAGGTTAGTTTCTTTATTTCTGTCAACAAATCACTTTTACGTAGGGCAACAGTACAATGGCATAATTAGTGGCCAATATCCTCATTCCAGTCTACTTCATTCCTCGCGAATTATCTTTTGTAGTAGTAACGGAGGGTTCGAATTTGCCGTGTAACAGTACAATCAGGCCAGCAGTATTATTACAAGTTACAGAAATACCACATGTTAGTAGGTAGGTAGTTAAATGAAGGAAGATGACTATTATTCAAATGGACAACCCTCTATTGGTTTGTCAGCATACTGATTGCCCTCGCGTCAGCCTTGTGCACTTAGCAATAAGTAATACCAGCCATGTAAAATTCATAGGAAATCTGTATCATATACGTATTCTCCTACTTTAATCTAATTCAGAGCTGTTCAAAAAAAAAAAAATAGATTCACCTACTCTCCAAAAAGTTCACTATATCTGAATCTCTTATACAAAGAAGTATATTTAAAAAAAGTAACTGCACTTTGTTTACCGCTCTCTTAACACTTTCATGCCCGAATTTTTTGAGCCAAAGCTAAATTTTTTTTAAGGACATGTGTTTGTTAGTCATTGATCTAAATATGAAGTGATATTAAATTCAGAGTCGTACGTATTCTAGTTTTACACGTTTTTAACCAAGCTTGTTTGCAAAAAAAATCTAAAAAAAATTAAAAATTACGGAATTTATGAACAAAAATGTACAATGTTGCCTATAGGCAACGTCGGGCATGAAAAGGTTAAGAACAATCCCGTTACATTTCAAAAATTTAAAGCGTATAGTTTTGGTTTTTCTGTTTTATTGGTCTCAAAGATGTTAAATCATGGAGAATCTATTTTTTTGAACAGTACTAATGTTTTCAAAAGCTAGGAAATGACATCAAATATGCTCCCTCCTTACGATGGCCTCCACATGCTCAGCATTCTTATTTGTTGAGCCAATCGGTCTGAAAATTGAAGCATCCCCTTATTATCCTGCTCACAACATACTGCTTTAATAAATTTTTATGACAAACCCAGAAGCTCCCCATATCTTCGTCGACCCAGAGTGATTTAATAATTTTGCCCAGTTTTTAATAGCATGTCACATCATGTATGACCATTATTATCTGCATCTAACAGATTATATGTTCCTTGGTACGTAATGCATTTAATCCATTGCCATCTTCATGACAATATTTCTTAAACAATACAAATGGTAATGTCACCACCTATTCCCTTTCGCAACCAACGGCGACTGCTATGTTTGTTGGGTTATTTGCTTTTATAAATTGTGATACATATAACACAACAAACGCTGTGAGGTCATAAAAAATAAAGTCTCATGAACTGGAACGTTTACAAATTGGAATATTGAAAAAGAACATCGAGTGGGGAAATTTCAATGGTATTTTATTACATAAAGAAAAACTGCAGACTTAAAATTTGTATGCTGCAAACATGCGCCACCAGCTAATGATAAACTCCACAGAATATACAAAATATATTCTGTGATAAACTCACTATTGGGAACTTTAATTTTTATAGATCGATGGGTGGAAAACAATCACCATGAAAACAATATGAGAATCGTGTATGAACACGACCAAACATTCTTCCACAGTTTTCGCGTTGCCACATTAACTTTTTGTATATTGGCGTTTTTGAGATTGGGTTTTTTTGTACATAAAATAAATCGCTAAATATTAAAAAGTGCCCAGGTTCATCACTGATGTTGGTACAAAGTATATGCCAACGATACTTCTTTCTTATAGTATTTTTATAGTATAATTAAAAAGTTAAACATTAGAAACGTTTCCTTCGGCAAATTATAAATATTACATATTTAAAGTGTTATTCTAATCCTTTTAACACTTGGGTATATTACTACCCTTTAATACATAAAAATGCGACTCTGTTATTGTTTTACAACCTTTGGCATTTGATGCAATAAATGTTGCTTCTCTCAAACACATTAAAGAACTATACGACAAAATGAAGAAAGGCCCTATAAGACACGGATTTTATAGAATTTTTTATAATTAAGTTTTCTGCAATAAAACCGTTGAAGAAATAATTTTATTAAAAGAAATAAGCAAATTTAACGTGTTTATGTATTGAAAGTGTTGAAATTTTGATAAAAAGTGGTCCACGAAACAAAGAAAAACTGAAAATGTTTTCTAAACAAAATTTTTACTTTTAAAAATCTTGCCAGCAGAATCTAGAAAGAAGGAGCGAAATGAGAAGAGAGTGCCAGCAAAATGGAAATAGTGCATAAAGAGTAAAGTAAAGAAAAAATACAAATATACATAAAAGAGAGAAAAAGAAGGAGAAATAGTGAAGTGAAATAATAAAAAGGAAAACAAGAAAAGAAAAATGAATGGAGTTGGAATGAATGAAAAACTAAAAAGAGAAAACAATATGTGCAAAAAATATAAACACAACATAAAAGCTACACCAACAGCAACAAACAAAAACCCGTAAACGAAAGAATCAAAAGGAAAGAAGCAGAAATAGTAGAAAAAAGGAGAAATGCAGTAGTGGTTTTAAGGGAAAAAGAGAATAAAGAAAAGGAAGTTTTAAAATCGAACGAAAAATAAAAGAAGTATAATCTTTATGAAAATACAGAAGGTAGCAGTAAATATAAAAAAAAAATAATGGAATGAAAAAAGTGAAAACTTGAAATGTTACTTTATGTGTTTGTTGTTAATACAACTGTGTGCGTGCGTGCTGTTTTGTGTTAAAAAGTAATGAATGATGATGATGATGGTGGTCGTCGAAGTTGTCGCCGCCGCCGCCGCCATCATCTGCGTTGTAGCCATTGTGGCCAACGTCGTGCTTAGCCTCCTCTCCGTTTAAAATATTCGTTTCGTTCGTGTTGTGTTTTATATCGTTGTCGTCTTCGGTTGTATGTTGACGTCGATTTTTTGATTTTGAGTGCTTTAACAGGGCCGTCGCAATAAATTTTCGCAACATAATAAATAGTTTTTTGTATTTTTTTTAATTTTATCTTGTTTTTTACAAACGTTGAAATAAAAGTGTTTTCTTAGAATTAACAAAATAAGATAAAAATCCTCCTTGATAATATAAATGGTGCATAAAAAGTTTTCGTTAGTGTGTTTAAAATATTTGCCAATGTGTGCGTGTTTGGTGATAAAGTCCCAAGTAGAAAAAGAAGAAAATAACAAGTGAAGCAAATAAAAAAATGTTTTTCGTTTTTGTATTTTGAGAGCAAATAGTGTGAAAATAAAAGAAAAACGAACAACAACAACATATTCAGTTTGCTTGAGTGGCGGCCACCATTTAAAAGCCGTCGCCATTATTTTATGCAAAAAAGCAAAAACAAAACAAAAAAGAAACAAATAAAATGGTCCATAAATTTTATTGAAAATATAAAAATAAAATGGCCGGAATTATGTCATTTTGTAAAAATTCGCCCGAAATTTTAATGATCTGTGTTAAAAGAAAAAATCCACTAAAAATGTAAAATAAAAGAAAATAAAAAATATTTTTTTTTCAAACCAAAGGGGAAATTAATCCCTGCACTGTACTGCAACACAGTCCAAAAGGAAACGGTAAAGCAACAAATTTTATTACCATTAACTAAATTGCAACTACAAAAACAATTTTAAAAATATAAAAGGAAAATAAAAGAGGAAATATAATAATAATTCAGCATAGTTATTGGCTTCAAGAGAACGAAACATAATTCCTCGAAACTAAAGGTGCCTCTAAAGCAAATGGCATCATATAACCCAAGTAACCATAACTCATCAGCACCAGCAGCAGCAGATGTGTTGAGTTCCTCATTTGCCGCCGGCGGCTCAAATACTCAACATAGTTATCATAGCCAACATCAACATCATAATACTGCGCCTCCTACTCATCATTTCTCTAGCCATTTGTCACCACCACCTTCCCATAACCATCATAACCCGCAACACCAGCAATTTGAACGCAGCAGTAGCACGAGTAGTAGCAGTACTACTTCTACAACTACCTTTCTGGTGCCCGTTACTTCTTCCCACTTGCCATTGGATTCTTCAGCCTTTCTGTCGGCTGCTTCACCACATTTTGTTACCTCAACACCGGTATCTCTGAGTTCGCATTCGGCATCAAATACATCATCATCGTCCTATACGTTCGTTCAAATAAAACGTGAACCTTGCCAAGTGTCGGAGGTAACCACCTCCAATACAAATAATCATCATCATACTATTGGCTCTATAGCAGCAGCCTCATCTTCCTTGTCGTCTCTGTCTTCGTCGGCTGCCGCCGGTTCGTTAGCGGCTGCGGCGAAAACTATGTCTTCGTCCACTCTAACGACGCTGGTTAAAATAGAGGCTTCATCACCGAAGGTTCATGAAATGGATAAGTCACATGTTAATACCCAACCGGGCGGTGGTTGTGGTGGCGGAAATCTGGTTAATAGTTCAAGTAAGTTTTTTAACATTTTAACTGATTTAAATTTTTAATTAAGTTTTGTTCAATTAAATTTTTCTCTTTAAAATACTTTTTCAGGATTTAAGAATATCTTCACAGTGTCGACTTAGTTGGCACTTTAGTTTAAACAAATAATTAATCTGCCATACACTAATTGCAATTGAATGAGTCGATTTATAGTTCATATGTTGTCATACTAATATTAATAAGGAGCCACTGAATTTGATCGTTCTTGTTGCTGTGCCTACTGAAGCAATAATGAATTTTGTTGGTATAAACCGACGGCTTTGAAACAAAACCTGTAATAGGATTTGTCTTATTACCTGCATTATATGGTTCCGTCTTGGAATATCGTGTGTCTCTGGGCGTGTTTTAGTCCACAGCAGCTTTTTAGCCTTGGTACCACTCTAGCACCATAGACTGCTTCTCTTAGATCTGCTATACCTATATCAGCGTTGCCGATTTCTTTAGTTTCTAATTTTTCATAAATTTTGGTTACTTTTTCCCTTCAATTGCTAAAGAAATATTCTTTTAATTGAGACCTAGAATACTAAACATGTTCCAAGACAACTGAAGACCTATTTAGCGATGTTTTTGTTTTTATATCAAGACTTGAGAGTCAAAATTTTCTGTTTTTCAGCTATTTAAAGAAGTTTGTGTAGTTGCGAATTGTCAAATCACAATAAGAAAGTTAGGTTAGGTTAGAGGACGAGTACTTGTCAATTAAGACAAGTACAGTACCCGGAGGCCGAATTGACCCATTGTACAACGTCCTAGTTTCTCACACCACTTATGTTGCGTGTGTTAATTTTATACATGAGTGGGGACCTACAGTTTAAAGTCGACTCCGAACGACAGATTTTTGAGAAACTTTTTCATGGCAATTTTATTTATTCTCAGAGTTTTTGCCAGAAATCTGCTGAGAGGAAGCCGCCGAAGAAATACTTTTTGAATTTTGTCTTGATGTCTGGCCTGGGGCTCGAACCCTGGCTTTACGTCTAATAAGCCAGTACAGTAAAGACTACGGCGACTTCTATAAGAAAGTTACTCGTGATGTCTATTTTTCGACTGGTTCGAAGAATGTAAGAAGCTTTATCCACATTCAAAGTCTACTTTTAAAAATCTTGGATCTGTTGGCGAGAAACATAAAACGGGCAGGCGAGAGACTTACTTTACTTTAATTGGCCATAACAACCCGTTTATCAGATTTCGGCCTGCCGCAACACATCCTTCCAGGCGCCTCTGCTTCGTGCGCGCCTACGCCAGTTGGTCACACCAATCGATGACAGGGCTTCCTCTATTTGGTCCTTCCAACGGATGCAAGGTCGTCCTCTTCGCCGACTTCCGCAGATTCCCGCATCAAATACCCGTCTCGCCGGCGCATCCTCCTCCATTCGAACGACATGGCCGAGCCAGCGCAGCCGCTGGATATTAATACGCTGTACAACGTCTATGTCGTTGAGGAGCTCATACAGCTCACTGTTGTATCGGATACGGAAATCATCGCCAACTCGCACTGGACCGAAGATCTTGCGCAGTACTTTTCTCTCGAACACTCTCAAGGCCGCTGCATCTGTACTTAATAGGGGTAGAAGCACGGGTAGGATGAGTGTCTTGTAGAGTGTTAGTTTTGTCGTACGAGAGAGGTCTCTGCTACTCAATTGCCTATTGAGACCATAGTAGCACCTGTTGGCAAGAGTGATCCTGCGCTTGATCTCCAGACTGACATCATTTGTGGTGGTAACGGCGGAGCCAAGATAGATGAATTGCTTGACCGTATCAAAAGTATAGTTATCGGCCGTAATCTGAGAATCAATACGCCGCGCGTCTCGACTCGTCGATAACATATACTTTGTTTTGCCCTCATTTACTGCGAAACCCATCTTGGTAGACTCGCGTTCAATAGCACTAAAGGCAGCAGTAACATCTCGCTTGGTACGCCCTATGATGTCAATGTCGTCAGCGTACGCAAGCAACTGGACACTTTTTTGAAAAATAGTGCCACTGCGATGCACTCCTGCCTTTCGCAGAACACTCTCCATGACAAAGTTGAAGAGGTCGCATGATAAGGGGTCGCCTTGTCTGAAACCTCGCACGGTATCAAAAGGCTCGGAGAGGTCCATTCCTACCTTGACGGAGCTACAGGAATTGCTCAAGGTCATTCTGCATAGCCTTATCAGCTTCGCAGGTATACCGAGCTCAGACATTGCGGCAAAAACACGATCCCTTATGGGGCTATCAAAGGCAGCCTTATAGTCGACAAAAAGATGGTGTGTGTCGACTTGTTTCTCGTGGGTCTTTTCCAGGATTTGGCGTAGTGTGAAGATCTGGTCGATGGTGGACTTGCCAGGTCTGAAGCCGCACTGATAAGGTCCAATCAGTGTTTTGACGAGTGGCTTCAGTCGTTCACACAACACGCCTGTAAGAACCTTATATGCGATAGGGAGAAGGCTTATACCCCTATAGTTGGCGCATATAGTAGGGTCTCCCTTTTTCAGGACAGGACAGAGGACACTGAGGTTCCAATCGTTGGGCATACTTTCCTCTAGCCATATTTTGTAAATAAGCTGCTGGTGCATGCGCTTTATAATACTGAGTTTGTTCTTCGCTCATCGTTTATACATGGTGGTATAAACAACAATAGACAGTTTAAGGGAAAGTTTAAGATGAAACTTTGCTTGGGGAAATTACATTGAAGAAACAAATTCAAATAATTCATGGTAACACCATTAGTATAGGCCTTGTGGGTTTCCTGAACGAAAAACTGATCGAATTGCGTTTAGTGGGCTTCTTAAAGCAAAGTGTTTTGTGTAGATATCGAAACAAATCATAATCTGAAGGTGAAAGGCCCGGGCTATAAAGCTAGATTCATCCATTGTTTCGGAACAAAATTTTTGTTTGTTTGGTATGTCGTTATCATGCTAGAACACTATAGCTTTTCTGTTGATTAATTTTGCTGCTTTAATTAAATTGCTTGCTTGAATTTAGTTCAAGGCTGACAGCGGAGGTCAGTATCAATGCCTATTGATTCCCTTTCAAGCCGTACAGAATTGGTGTAAATCTCTGTTACGGAGTTTTACTTTGCTTCGTATATGATGTTTTTCGCATGTCGTGCCTGATTTCCTTTTCATCTCTTGTTGTCGCTCGCTCTAGAAAGAGTTAGTGTGTCGTGTATCGAGTCTTTTCCAAATCATTAAAAACTGTTGGATGGTGCCCGAACAATGCCCACGCAGCTTATATGCCGCTCTTTCTTCCTTCGACTATTTCACTCAGTGCAAAGTGTATCTTTAACATCAAAGCACCGCATTTTTAAAAGCAAATAACTGTTTGCAGGAAAGCCTGATTTTAAGAAAAACTTCTAAGGAAGTGTAGCTTAGGATGGTACCTTTCAGGCAAGCAACAAATGTCATCACAAAGTATTACTGGCGATATTGTATTTTAAAGCCGCGAATTTTAAACAAAACTTAAAACTTATTCTGTACTGAAATATACATTCTTCTACTGTAACTTGGTTGTATTCTTTCCAATTTTGTTACTTATTGTGCAAATTTGATTCGTGATAATTAAAGTACCTTCACTAATAAGCATTTTGCTGAAAATACAAAATTTAAATTTACTTGAAATAAGACTACTACTGACACGGCTATCTCATGGACACTAGAAATTATTTCATATCTCATAAATGTCTGTTTTTAAATCCTTATTGTTAGTATACAAATAATTGTAAAGGATACATATTTTTATAAATTATGCAGGTAGTGGCAGCCAACGTTAGCAAATGCTACTTGTCGTAGGTAGTTCTCATCTTCAGAGTCCCATTGTGTTGCTTATTTATGAGGGAAATTTTTATTTTCTAAGAAATTTAAAATGTAAGAAAATTGTTAGAATAAAAAGAAAACATTTACTTTCAAAATTACCTTTCAGGTATGACAAGTAAACAAGACAGGTACGAAACTTATCCAAACATAGTGTGATAGTACGTTGGCAAATAGTCTTACACCTCAAAACTCAATTGTACTTAGCTGTTCACGAATGTAAAGAGTGAAAAATCTGTCTATTCTTATGCAATTGGACCGTTTTAGCTATTAAAAACTGATAAAACTTCTTACTGAAGCTGCAATTCGAAATTATTTTTATTGACTTCGCGTATATTAGAGAACGTACTTAATTGATCATAACAACTCTGTAGTCAGGATTACCTAACCTAACTTCTCACGCCACCTATGTTGTCTGTGTTAATTTTATCTATGAGTGATGGAACTACAGTTTAAAGTTGACTCCAAACGATAGGTTTTTAGAAATTTTATGGCACCAGAGTTTTTATCAGAAGACTTCTGAGACGAAGTCGCCGAGTGACGTACTTTCTTCATATTATGTTTTGTTCGAGAAGTCTGAGCTGGTCAAAAAAAATAAAAAAATTCGTTTTAATGAAATTGTCTGCATGAGAAATTAAAAAAGACAAAAAGTTCTGCTTTCTACCTGTCCGAAACATGTGGGCATAGGTGATCAGAAAAATTTTTCTAAACGGAACGAGTATCAGATGTTTTAATAGTTCGATACCACAGAGAATTCAGCTCATGTAATGAGAACCGGCATCTGGTGCTTCATCATCATCATTCACTTTTGTAACTGCTATGAGGATTATGTCATCACATACATACATAGCTGCCAGATTTGACGATTTATCGTCATTTTGACGATTTTGAGCTCCAAAAATATCATATTGACCATTTGACGATTTATGTCCTTATTTTGACGATTTTTGGAAATTTTATGGATACTAGGCTTATACCATAAGGGTTTATACCATAAGTAACAGCATAGGCCTCTGCAGGAAATGAGTACCACATACGAATAGTCTGACTAAAAAACGTATTTTTACTGTAATGCAGTGGGTGATCTACTGGCCAATTGACAATATACGGAAGTGGTGGCCGATAAAGACGAGCGTTACATAGGAATATATGATTTTCGGTAAAAGTCCCCTTGCTTCGTTCGAGCAAAATCCTTTCGTCGAAGCGATAGAACAGTGAAACACAAACCACATACAACGATGTTCCAATGATTCAATGGAGTTGGATGCACTACCGTCATTAACGAGCCACTACGGCCTCTCCTGTACACGATCGAGAAACTTCAAAATAGACGTTGAGGCACTGACCCATACACGAGAGTTGTATTCCAATCTCGGTCGGTTACAAATGATGTAAATAGTAAGATCATAAGATCTTAAGAAGGAACTGAAGGAACTGAAAAATGTGTCGATTGAACCCAACATTACACTGCTCAGAATAATAATAATATTTACACCACCTATAGATTAAGATGATGCAATATTATTGCTGCGCTTATGTGTCAATAAACAACACTATCACTGGGATAGATTGTTTAATCCTTAAATAATTTTTTCATGAAAATGATAAAAAATTTCTCCGTTTTTTGGAAAAAAATAAATAAAGATGAGACGCCAGCTTTTAATTTCTAAAAAAATTTTTATAAATTTTATTTTTCAACTCATAATGTACATATTTCTGGCGATTTCAATAAACGTCTTTGACGATTTTGACGATTTTTTCTCAAATATTTGACGATTTGGTGCCTCATTCATCTGGCAGCTATGCATACATAACATAATACATAATTGGTCATTACAACCCTTTAGTCAGGATTACGACCTAGTTTCTCACATTAGTAGTGGGACCTACAATTTAAAGTCGACTCCGAACGAAAGATTTTTGAGAAACTTTTCATGGCAATTTTATTTACTCTCAGAGTTTTTGCCAGAAATCTGCCGAAGAAATATTTTTTCTATTTCGTTTAGTTAGAGATGTCTGACCTGTTATCACAACATTCCATTATTGTCATTCCGTAGATTTTATTCATTATAGTTAAGCCCGCTGGTTACATTCTTGTTCTGGTTAACAGGCCTTTGTTAGAGATCCTTTTGGTTGAAATATTTTCAAGATAATATAAAGATGTCTGCTGCGAAATGTCTGTAGTTTTTTCTTTAGCACTTAACACTTTACTTTTGAAGGACTTCATAGTTAGTCATTTTTTTCATATTGGAACTTTCATTAAGCGCTTCCAGTCTTGAAATTTGAATAAAATAAAATATGTGTGTAAGATATAATCGAAATTTTAATTCGTTGGAAATACCTTTTAATGTCCGCTGCAACTTTTTTGAGTGGAGTATGGATTATGTTGGTTTTGAGGACCGCTATAGTCTTATTCGCATACGCCTGCGATTTAAGAAAAAATTACAAAAAAGTTAAATCGCACAACCTCAGTGGCCAGTTAACATCACCTCCACGTGAGATGGCAATTCTCTCAAGTCGCTTCTGTAGAATATCCAATGTGTTAAGTGCTGTGTGGCACATAGAAACGTTCCGATCATACAATTAAAGCCAAAAGAAGTTGCTAGTCATCAACGTATAGTGCTAGCCGTTGACAAAAATGGTCAGGCCAACAACGTTCTAAGAAAATACGGGCGAATGACGACGCGAGTAAAAAACCCATACCAAACAATAACTTTTTCGGAATATATTGGACTTTATTGGATCTTATGTGGATTAATTTCGTTGTGAATCCGACAATTTTGTTTGTTCAAGTAGCCATTGATCCAGAAGTGGGTCGCATCGTTGAAGATGGGTTGCTAATTGCTCCATGGTGGCCCATGGTGATTTTGAAAAACGGACTGAATAAATGACAACTAAATTGACAACAAATTTGTAGCTTCAATAAGATGGTCGTTATCAACTGCTAAGGTTTGGAACTACCTGTTGGAAGGCCTCATTCATTTGTGCGCTCAATTGTATTAAAATTTATTAAGATGAGAGATTGTTCCCATTCCAATATGTATTTTTGAATTTTTTTTACATTTTTCCTTAGAAATTTTTTTCTGAAATTTTTTTATAACTTTTGTTAAATGCCGTCGGCATGAGTTTCATTCAAATTTTTGATATTAAATGAAGCATTTCTTTTAATTCTAGTATTTTATGACCTAGTTTCTACCAGTGTTTACACAATTCAAGCCTGAGAATAGAGAATTTTCTGTAATTTTACCTTTGTATGTTGTGTGTTGTTAGTCTGTGTTACTTTTTGAATTACGTTAAGAATTCTGTGGCAACGTATGAATTTCTTTTATTATACACTTTATCTGATAATAGGTAAACACCCAAAATGTTTTAATTTTTTAATTTTAATTTTCTGTTGTCGCACAATTTCACTTTTTCCGCCTAGAAAACAATTATAAAACATATACAACTTGGATTAAATATTCTTTCTCGAAATATTCAACACGTAGAGTTTCATTACAAATGACATTAACCGGTTAAAACCGACGTGTACGATAAAATAAGTTACCGACGGTAAACTACAGTTTAGGGTAGCATCCGCGATATTCCTACACTACTAAAAGTATAGCATAATCAAACCCGCGTTTTTTGAAAAAATTTTGTCCGTACTAGGTCCATTCATTATCATTTAAAGTCTAGTAGGTACTGTGTTAACTTCTTAGTCGTGAAGCCTCGGTTAAAACTCCAGGTCAGACATCTCGAACAAAACGAATAAAAACTATTTCTTCGGCGACTTCCTTTCAAAAAAAGTCTGTCGTTCGGAGTCGAATTTAAACTGTAGGTCCCGCCACTCATGTATAAAATTAACAAACATAACATAAGTGGTGTGAGAAGCTAAGTCGCAATCCAGATTGAAGGGTTGCAATGACCAATTATATATGTATGCGTGTGTTATTGTGCTTGGCCTGGCATAGGCTTGAACTTCAAGAGGCTTATTTTGTTACTACATATTCCCGCTTCGGTTTCGATGTTGTTGTTAAGTTTTCACTGCATATCGAAAGATCCATGCGCAAGCATATGTCGTCTGCGTAATCTATTTTTTTTTGAAAAGCGTTACGCCCTCCATTTCTTGCATACTTTTACATTTTTTTAATTTCTTGCTTAATAGCTGAGTGGCCCAGAACTTTTCTGTGATTGGTTGTAGGAGCATGAAATGTTGGATATGTTTGAGCAAAAACTCGCTATTTCCCCCCATTTTTAATGATCCTCTACAGAAGCTATGCAGACTCTTTTTCGTACTCATATTTTTTGAATTAAATTGAAATGATGTTATCGGACAGGCAACTCCAGCAAATAACGATTTTTCATCCTGTCTGTCTGTCTCGGTACATTATTGAATAGTCTTTAACAATAATCTTGATTATACGGACGTTCAAACGAGCAGCAATTAATCTTTACGGTCTATATATGGTGTTTTACGTTGACCTTTATTGTATTGCTGGTGATCTTTTAGCCCTTGGTCTCATTTGTCTATACAGAAAGGATTTTATTGATTATTGTTACAATTTAACTTTTCCACAATTGCGTGAATCATGTCTCATATTTCACAATATTCTTTATGTACGGCCTTCCACTAAGAACTTCCGAATTTTAACAGTTGATGACGGCCAACCTGTTGAAGTTACATCTGTCAAATTAGTTGTCATTTTTTAAGTTATTTTCGTCAAATCATCGTGAACGGGTAGAGAAATTAACAATGCGTGCAAATGGTAAAATTGTTTTCATTAAAATGTCACTTGGCAACTGGCCCTAATTTTCATCGAAAAATCATCTTCGGCGAACACGCCCATTTCTGGATGAATGGGTACGCAAACAAAAGAAATTATCGAATTAGAAACGATACTAATTCACATGAGATTTAAAAGCGTCCAATACAGTGTGAAAATAACACAGTTTGGTGTCGATTTTTGGCCACGTTAGATTGGCAATGGAATAAGATTCTTGATCAGCTCAGGATTTGTTAACAACCGATAAATATCGTGGTTTAATGGATAAAATAACGGCGGAAGCATAAGATGTTCTTTTTTATTTGTGAATTGGTATACAGTAGCAGTGTGACTGCTCTAACATCATAAGATACGTTATTACCAGGTTTATCACTGCCACTAGTAACCAAGCCAGTTGATCAAGAGAGTGGCAGCAATTGCCAAAACCAGCTTATAGCCGAAGGTTGCTCCGCTTGACTATCAGTAACGATAGAAATTCTAATAGTGGGCGATCCCTTACTTAGGATCAATTTCGCAACGTGATTAATGGCTATTATTTCGGCTATCTATCCGGGGTAATGACCCTGGAACAGTTTTGCCTGCTTGGTATTCTAGTGTGAAAAGGTAAAGTCTATTTCACAAGTGTATCTATCGACTTTAACGAATTCTATTAATTTCAATTTTTTTTTTTTTAAATTTTAAGTGTTTTGTATGATCAGAATTCTCTTATCGAATGCAGAAGATAAAAAATAATATACAAACACATCCCAGCCAGCATTTTTTGAAAATTTTAATCAAATTCGAGTCTTTTTTGATTCTTCTGCGCGATTGAAAAGTAAGAATATGCTGATCATAAAAGACTCATTTGTCGGGAGAAAAATATTACTACTGGCGACTCTTCTCAAAAAATCATTTATGAGTCATTTTCTATATTAGTTTCGAGTAATTTTCGATGCGTTTTCGAATAGTTTTTTGATCATTTTTGAATCGCTTTCTGATCATTTATTAGTCGTATTTAACTTCGTTTATGCTTCTTTTTCGAGTCGTCTTTCAGTCATTGTAAACAAGCAAGCGAGTCTTTTATGAGTAATTTATCAGTATGTTTAGGAGTCCTTTTATTGTCATTTATCAGTCATGTTTGTATTAATCTGGACTCCATTTTGCGTCATTTGTGATTATAATTTGAGTCATTTATTAGTCGTATTTCAAAATGTGTTTTTAGCCGACCCCAACGACTAATCAAGGTGGCAAAAAATGAAAATGCATTGGCCATCTTTAAAGGCATACAACGAAAAGATTGTTAAAATCCGACTTTAGCCTAGCCCCCAGGCTAATAAGAGCTTGGGGCTTCATACATACGGACATACATAATTGGCCATTACAACCCCTCAGTCAGGAATACTACCTAGCTTCTCACACCACTCATGCAGTGTTCGTTAATTTTACACTGGTGGTGGGACCTACAGTTTAACGTCGACTCCGAACGACAGATTTTTGAGAAACTAAACTGAAAGGAAGTTGGCGACTGCCAAAGAAAGAATATTATATTTATATTTAAAAACAAATTGTACTTCATTTCATAGCCATCTTTTTACATTAATGAAAATTTATATAGAGAGGGTGAAGAAAAAGCATTGTTTAATCATCCATCTGTTCAAAATATGATCATAAATACATACTTATAATCACTTTTCAAACACCTACATGATGTGTCTTTGATTAATCGTTTTTCAATCTACAGTATAAGTAGAATATAATAATAAATAATGTAAATAATAGTCACATTTTAAACATCTGGATGATTAACTTTCGATTGCTATACAATTTTTTATTGTATTTTAAATCGAACTTATTTTACTCATTGGCGCGAATCATTTATGAGTCCTTTTTTAATCGTATAACTGACTAATAAGTTTTTGATCACCAAAAGTACTCTAAAAAGACTCAGCAAGGTGATTTTTCAAAAAACAATCTTCCAAATGCTAGCTGGGATATATTTTTTATATGTATTTGTAAGTATGTACATACATATTTGCTAAATTATATTCTATTAATTTTTTCTTTTCTTTATAAAACATTTTTCATTAGAATATTTGAAATAATTATAACCAGTCATGCTGTGTGAAACAGATTATTTTTGTTTTTGTTTTTGGTTTTTATTTTTTTTTTTAATATAAAAAAAGAATATTATTTTAAACAAGTTTGACACATTAAATTAAACAAAATGTTTTATGTACATTCATAAATACATACATACATATATACTACAATATTATACATATGTATGCATGTGTATGTATACGAAACCAATTATAAAAATTATTTAAGCGGAAAATGTATTAAAAAAACAAATGATAAAAATAAAAATTAAATATTAAATTCCATAGAAATCAACTATGTATTGTTAGTGTTATTGCCGATGGCAATTTTAAATTCAGGCGCTTTAAATCAAAGCAGCATTCATCAGTGGATATTTCGATTGCAATCAAAGCATCAGTCAGATTAAGATCAGACATAATATTCTCGAAAGTAGATTGATTTTTATTTAAATTTAAAAGGCAGTTAAAGCACTTTAAATTGTAACAGTGTATGCATGCCGTCGGTATTTTGTACTCAAGTGTAAAAAGAAGAATAAAGATTTGTTCAAACCTCTCTTAAACTCATAGCAAGCTGCCCTTATTATGACATTCGTGAGTAAATAAGTCCATGACATACGTTTTAGGGCCATTATTACAACTTGGCGTTAAACTTGGCTTTAGTTAAAGATACCTTTAGCTAAAGGGAACTGTAAAGTTACCTTAAACTTATTTTCATTATTACAATCTACAGATAAAATAAAGTTAACTTTTTCAAAAATATGGCAGTGCCGGAGCAATGTCGATAAAGCTGTTCAATTAAACAAGTTTTTTTTAAACGCATTGGCAACGAAGAGCCTCTTTTTTTGTTGTTGTGTTTCCTCATTTTGTTTATATTTGAAGTTGTCATATTGAAAAAAATCCATAATATGGCAAGTTCTAACATAAACTTAACTTTAAAAGTTAAATGTAGGATGATTCTCCCTTCAGCTTAACGCTCACTTCTACCTTATTGTTCACTTATAATAATGAAAAACAATTTATCTGCCCGTTAAAATCCGCCCTTTAGTTAACGGCAAGTTGTAATAATGGCCCTTAGAATAAAAATGATTTTTATTTTCCAACATAATCTCCTATAAAACACATTTTGTCCCATATGTCTTCTATTTTAGAATCCCTTCCTAGTCCAGGGCATCAAAATAGGTTTGTTTGTAAGAGCCTGTAGTGAAATCAGTTGCCACCGAACCATTTCTTTAGGTTTAGAAACAAGAATTAGCCATTGGGTGCTTAAGTCGGAGAATGGGTTGGATAAGAAAGTCTGATTTATGAAATTTCTATTCTCAGATTACACGGTAGTAGTTTAACACAAACTAAATGCGTGTTAAAATTTTTACAGAAGTCAAGTGATAAATGCTGGTTAATAGGAACCGTGTTGCTTTTTTAGCTAAGAAGTGGGAAATTCAAAAACTCACGAACTTATCATGGTATTTATTTGGATAGCCGCCTTATATGGCGCAAAGCTTAAAGCTCACGCTAGCTAACTTATCATAGTTCGGGACCAAGTTTAAATTTGTCGTAGAAGTTGCAGTCTCTATTTGTCGCCCCATGCTGCTGCTCTGTGGGTTTTAGTCTATGGTTTGTCTTGAAAGAGTGGCATACCCATCTTAATTTGTCTGCTTTTGATTCGAGGTGGATTGGTTTCTGTTTCGTTATTAACCGCAAGTGGTTAGTTTATCACTAACCCGAGTATTGGTAGAATTTTCAGTCGATAGTTATTCAGGAATAAAAACTCATGTATTTCTGTATTTAATAACTCATATCCGTAAGGAAAGTATAACTTTAGGCTAGTTTTGATATACTCAGCAATATGCTATTGTTTGATTTCCCCACAAATTTGAAATTCTCAAATACTTACAAACGTACTTTAGTGACTCTATGTAACTCTTCAATAATGTTTCCTAGCACTTCCTGTACTTGTTACTGTCTATAAATATACATACACGGTAAAGCTTCTTAATAGGCAATTATTTTTAAAATGTATCCAGTATTTACATTATTATGAAACTGTGGCTGGTCTTGTAGATTAGAAATAATCAAGTCTGGTTTGTATAAATAAGTACCTATGGACTAACATTTTTTGTATTGGCCGAGGCTTTAAGGGCGCCGGTGCATCGCACAATCCATTACAGAGGTAATTTGTTCTCTAGTTGCGCTATCAGTATGTCAAACGGTTTTTCTGTGGTAGTTTTTTTGTCACTTAAAATAAAAAAGCATTAGTCCCCCTTTCCTCTTATCCACAAACAGTTTCCATAGTTCCTATACAGCACTTTGCATGAGTAGGACCTAATCCCAAAGCGTAATTTGTAAACAAAAACATTTTTGTTGGGACCTTGACTATTGTTTAATGAAGAATCGTCTACATACATGCATACATAACATACATACATACATAACATACATACATAATTGGTCATTACAAGTCTTTAGTCAGGATTACGACCTAGTTTCTCACACCACTTATGTTGTGTGTGTTAATTTTTATACATGAGTGGCGAAACCTACAGTTTAAAGTCGACTCCGAACGACAGATTTTTGAGAAACTTTTCATGGCAATTTTATTTACTCTCAGAGTTTATGCCAGAAATCTGCTGAGAAGGAAGTCGCCGAAGAAATATGTTCTCCAGGGGTTTGAAACGAGGCTTCACGTCTAATAAGCCAACACACTACCTACTAGACCACAACGACTTCAAGAGTCGTCTATGGTATACTAAATTTGAACTGAGCTGCACTATATATCGCAAGAAGTATATGAGCCTAGAAAAAAACGACTCTTTCATCGCAAAACTTTTATGGAATTCTCCAAAAGTCTCTGCTTAGCTTCGAAAGTATTTTTTTCTGTTTTGATTTCAGAGAACATCTTTTAAATTCCGACATTGTAATACGAAAATCATAGAAGCAAAGCTATTTTAAACCCCAAAGAAACTTTTTGTAAAAAAGTCTCTTAAAATATCACATGGCTTTGAAAAAACTCCCCCTGAAAACTCGCCAAATTAAAAACAAAAACAGAAAAAAATAAATAAAGTAAATAATTTGTTTTTATTTTTATTTTATGTTCGTGTGTTAGGCTTATAAACAAAACAAAAGATCTTATTTGTTTATTAATATTTTAAATAAATTATTTATTTATTTATTTATTTGTGTAGATTTTTTTTACTCATTCGCAGAACTCATTATTTGCATCTTCTAATAATGAAAGCGTATGATTTGAGATTGAAATAGAGATTAGCTTTTTAATACTTTTGTTGTTTTATTTGTTATTATTTTTACATGGAAATTTAAAGAATAAATATTTGTATTAAAGAAATAAAAAAAAAACTTAAAACTAGAATGCCGTTGGGCCTTAGGTTTTCATTATTAGGTTTTCAATTAAATTTCAATCAATTCAATGGAAACATATTTTTCTTTTATTTGAGATTAAGGCTTTACTAATGCTATGAGTGTAGGAGTTCAAGGTTTTATGAACAAAACATTGAGAGAGTTCTTTCTGCACAGATCGAAATAATTTATATCGTGTGGGTCCAAGGACCCGACTATATGGTGAATGCGAATGCAAGCTCTCTTTAAGTTTTTTACAGGTCATCAATACCGTTTGGGTTTTAGCAGTGAATCATACATACATACAGACCAGAGATCACCAATGAATCGTTTTTTCGCTACTCATAAGCACTCATGAAATTTTGAATGTAAGTCAACAATATTCATATTTAACTATTCTGATTCATTCGTACTCAGTACAACGTTAATTTATAAGTATGAGTACAATGAATATGAATACGCTGACATCGAACTTATACCTTTGGAAATATGTTTGATTCATATGCCTACTCATTCAGATTCATAACTTTAGAAAAATACTTATAATACTTATAAATGATTCGAGTCACTTCGAGTGATTTAGAGTGACTCGAATCATTCATCAAAATTTACAGTCTTAGTTGTTGCATTTACAAAAAACAAAAAAAGAAAAAAGAAAAAAAAAGGCAAAGATAGCAAGCAAAGCAAATACACAACCTACTAGTGAGTATTGTAGTGTTCGTACGCGAATCACACTTATTTTGTGATTCTTGTAAATGTTGAGTCATGGAGAGTCGAAATCAACAACTTCATACGTATTGTTAAGTATGAGTACGATGAGTACTTCAAACTTTGAATATGAGTAGTATGAGTATAATATTAAAATAAGTATGAATGCGTATAAGTATCAGAAATTATGAGTATGATTCGATTCTACTCATCTTTTTGAATACTCATTGCTGATCTCTGATACAGACATACACAATTGGTCACTACAACCCTTCAGTCAGGATTAAAACCTAGCTTGTCACACCAATTATATTGTATGTTTTAATTTTATCCATGAGCGGCGGAGCCTACAGTTTAAAGTCAACTTCGAATATTATTTTTTTTTTTCAATTTACGTTCGCAGTTTTTGCCAGATCTCTGATGAGTGGATGTCGCAGAAGAAATATTTTTTGTATATTTCGTATTCTTCGAAATGTTTGACCTGGCATTTGAACCCGTGGGCTCATGTCTAGTAAGCCAACACACTATCTATTAGAGGACGGCGACTTCATTTAAAAGTAGCACTTAAACATTCAGCTGCTTTTTGTATACAGTTTTCTTTAAATGTTTGATGATTGTTGGCAGATGAAATACTAATCGCCTATAAACGTCCACGTTACTTACAGTCATAGATAAAGATCTACATACGGACAGATATACATACATAATTGGTCATTACAACCCTTCAGTCAGGATTACGACTGAATCACTTCTCACATCATTTGTAGTTGTTGTTGTGTGTTAATTTTATACACAAGTCGACTCATAACGACAGATTCCTGAGAAACTTTTTCGTGATAACTTTAGTTGCTCAATGAGTTTTTGCAAGAAACGTATTTGGTTTTTTGGAGATGTCTGACCTGGGGTCTGAACCGTGGCCGTACGTCAAATAAGCCAACACCAGTAGATACCCTACGACGACTACATACCTCCAACATTCCTTCGAAATCTCGAAAGCCAGTAATTTTTTAAAAATTGATTTGTAAATTATTATTAATTTTTTTTTTTTGACAAAAAACATTAAAAAAATCAGTGACAAAAGTGTACGTACATTTTAAGAAACCAAAGAGAGGTTTTTTGCTTGATCTTCTGCTGCGAAAACCACTTTCATTTAATGATTTTCGATCTACCATTCGCGGATGACAGATATTACTGATTGCCAAAGCAAGGTCTTCAGCTAACTTCGAGATATCTGTTCTTGGGTTTTTCCGCACTTCTTGAAAAATAAATCTGACGTTTCCACCAACAAGCTTGCTTTTGCCTTCGACTGCACCATTGTTATCTTAATTTCTTATATTCGTTTCCACTGTTGACCAATTTAAATTTCGGATTTTTGCTTTTTGATTCCAAGATTTTGATTCATTTCTTAATTTAACAATTAAGTTTATAACGTCACACGATATTTCTTTTCTTGAACCCATTATCAACAGTAATTTATCATATTTTGCCCTTAAAACTTTGTTTCATGACGGGACTATTAGTACCGTTATCAATAATTGCTTATGTACATTTTTGTTATTGCCCTTTTGCGCTTATTGTTTATTTTTTTAATTTTTTCTCTTTGTAATTATTTTTATGTTTTTTTTTATATTGATTGATTGACTGATTGATTGAATTTGAATCCAACCTGTATCATTATTTTTTTTGGACAAGTTTTCGAAACTCTAAATGTAGGTGAAATGTTTTGACTTTTGTCCATGATGGTATGCGTAGTTCTTTTTCAATCTTTTCCATGATTTCATCAACTATTTTAGCGATTGGTTCACCGGAATGGGATTGATCTTTAACATCCAAATTATTAGACTCAATCCTGGTCAACCATTTCGCAGATTTTTTCTAAATACAGCACTGTCTTCGGAAACTTCAGAAACTTTTTCAATAGCCTGCGAAGCATGTTTTCTAACAAAGCGAAGGTTGAAATGACATCTTTTTATAAGCTATATTGATACATGATGCAATTAACTACATTTTAGAGCTATTACCGGCAATTTGTTAGCGAACTTTCTTGAAAATCTAATAGAAATGTTTCCATATAAGTTCACTATTCCAAATCGTATTTCAATTAAATTTCCGTTTTTTGTTATATAGAGTTGGACTTCAAAAGTTCTTTTGAATAGGTCTAAAACTATTTACTTTCTCGATGCTTGCTATGTACATATGCATGCGTGTATGTATGCATCTTGTTAAGCTGCTTGCTAGTGGTAATGCTCTTGCATAATTACTTTTATATACGCTGCCGCCACTATTGTGTTTTAACATATGCATGGCGTGTCATGTTAACCATTAATTGTGAATAGCTGATTTAATTATATAACAACAACAACGACGATAACTACTATGTAATATTTATATGTATATATAGGTGTTTAAGAAGTATACATATATGTATGTATATGCACAAACATTTATGCTACAGTAATTAAAATAATTTTTTTTTTACATGCAGCGTATATTTCAGAATCAATTTACTTTTTTATTTATTGAAAGGGGTTTACAAATTTGTTCTCAAATTTAATTGGCAATCTTAACAGCTTACTTACAGCTATCATCATCATAGTTCACAAATTCTAATAATAATGAAATCGGTAAATCGGTCAGTGGTGAGTACGAACAGATATTACTTAACGAAAGTACGGCTGTGTACTGTGTTGACTAATTAGACATGATGCCACAGTTCAAACCCCAGGTCGAACATATCCAACGAAGAAAAATATGAAAAAAATTTTTCTTCGGCGACTTCCTCTCAGCAGATTTCTTTCCAAATCTCTGAAGGTATATTAAAAATTGCCGGAGTCGACTTTAAACTGTAGGTTCCGCCACTCGTGTATAAAAAATAACACACACAATACATATAAGTGGTGTGAGAAGCTAGGTCATAATCTATCCACCACTGAGGCGGCTGTCATTCACACCTATGGTATAGAAATATGTAAAATACAGCAACTGTAAGCAGTGGTGAAAGTTGGCTAGG
Organism: Sarcophaga subvicina; assembly: GCA_936449025.2. Taxonomy (NCBI): domain Eukaryota; kingdom Metazoa; phylum Arthropoda; class Insecta; order Diptera; family Sarcophagidae; genus Sarcophaga; species Sarcophaga subvicina. Next base: position 38,431,174 of record OW388081.2, on the reverse strand, counting down.
ACACCCAAAGTAACACGCAATGATTACAGAATTGACATATCGTTTCAACAAGAAGATAATGCACCTTGTGGCACATTCATGTTTTGGGAGCAATCATTTGATCGCCTAAATCTAAATATATCACCTCACTAAACTTTTTGGTGGGAATACTTGAAGTGTCCCGTGTCCCGTATTACAATTGACACGTGAACAATGTCGGCCGAAGTGCTAGCTAAAGTATATCGAAATTGGATCTTACGGATAGATCGCCTCTCTTCCTGAAAGTAAATTTTGACTTGGCGAGCATTTATTTCGAACGATATCCGTTTACGCTTAACATTGTTATAAAAGATATCAAGTGAACTGGCTGATGGAAACTCGGTACAGAACTTTATTTGCAGTTTATTGGTGGTGCACAGATACCTAAAGCTACTTTTCATATTCAGCTTGACATTATTGAAATGTTTGGCTGTCCTGTAAATGAAACAGTGCTTGTGTGATTGTCGGTAGGACTCGTCTATTTGCATAATTGTACCGATAGTTTTTGACAATAGGCCCAAGCTTTAATCATATTTTTTGCCGCCTTTGTTTTATGCTATTTAGTTTTATTTTTTTCATTTATGCTCTAAACGTACGATTTTTGTTAAACCATTTCAATGCGTGCTATGATTTTCCTAATGCATAAAGCTACTGCAGTCTTTGCATTTTCAGTCCAATCAATGACTAGCAAATGACTGGCATTGTTAGTTAAATATCTTATCTTTTTATCGCTACAAAGTCGTATGCATATAATAGATTTCATTTTATTACTTTCCATCCCGCTCAATTCAATAAATATCCCAAGGGTAATAATTGTACCGCCGGTCTGAGTACAACACTGTCTTAAATTACTTGAGCACGGCAAGTTCAATTTTTCTTAATTCATTGTGATACGAGCATTCTTTTTCGCAAATATTCTGCTGTTTCATGTTATAAACACAATAAACGCAAAGCAGCAAATACAGCAATCTCTCAAAAATAGAATACATGGGTGTATATGGAAATTATTACTTTAAAGGTCATACGACAACGAACCAAATTGTTGTTGTAAAATTGCCATGTTTGCTGCGTTGCGTTCATTGTGTTTATTACAACAGCCTTAAAGGACAACTCAAATTTGCAGATTCGCGCTAGTGTATTCCTAAATAATAGTATTAAATCTACTCTACGGGCAGGGCGAAACTTGTCTCGAAAGCAAAACAGATTATTGTGTCTATTACGAATGTCTAGAATTAAGTTGCAGGCTTTATTTAATAAGTAACACTTATAAAGAAATTTTCTCTTGCCAACCTAAATTTTGTAGTTGCCAAATGGCAACGTAACTGCAATTTGTTTGTCACACATAATTTATCCATAAAATCTTCGTTGTCATTCCTTTTCATGTGAGGTAAATAAATTCGTGTTTAATCAGCTTTTGCCTCAGTGTATTGGAGTTAAATTTGGCAACGTAAATTTTGTAGATTTTGATTTAATGATTTGAATAGCCCCTTTTGTCTATTTTTTTTTTTCTAATAAAATGAAAAACAAAAATAACATTTTGTGTTGCATCACCCTTTGCTTTTTTTTTGCTCGAAATAACGATAAATTTTAATGACCGTTTTTTATGTCAAAAACCAGTAACCAACCTTACCTTCTCTCTTCCCCACCTTTATTTTAAAATTCAACATTTCATTTAAAATTCTCTTAGAAAAACTTTAAATTTCAAATTAACATTTCAGTTGCCTAATAACAACAGAGGAAAAAAAATTATTTTATTTCATTTCGTTTTGTTTTTATTGTAGTTTTCAATTTTATTGTTGTTGTTGCTGTAAATTAATTCAAGTTCAACATTTAAAAATGTTCAATTCCTAATTATAGCCAAGTTTTGTTCTCGTTCGTTAGAAAAGCAATAGCAACGGCAACGGCAAAAGCAAAAGCAAAAGAGGCCGTAAAACAAATCATTTTTAGTGGCTCTGAGTGTTTTAATTTTTATTGCCTGCTCTGCCTTCAGTCCGTCGTCTTCCCTTTCTTGCCTTCGTATACGATTCGATTCGAATTGACTGTGTGGGAGTAACATTTGAAAAGTAACCAAATGCCGACGGCACTTTGTCAAGTTGAATTTTAGTTTGTTCGTCATGTTGTAACAACTTGTTTTCTCTTTCATCTTTTTATTATTGTTTTTGTTTCGTTTTACGATTGCCGTCGTTGTAGTCGTCGTCGTCATCATCTTAATCTATAGAAAAGCTAAAGCTGTCCGTTGTCGTCATTGGTGTTAAATATTAATGGTGACATTAAGAGGTAAATACTTTCCGTGCCCGTACGTACGTACGTATGTGTATAGTACCTCTTGGGACTCTTTATTGGACTTGTAAATTTCGTTAAATTTCTTTGAAAACTTGAGAGTTTTTTCCTTCTTTTTTTTGGTGTTTTGCTTTTAATTCTATTGATGTTTTTGAAATTTTTGACAGTATTTTTGGAAATTGAGTATGAAAACAGTTTAAAAAAATAAAAATTTTTATAATCACTTGATATTTTTTTTCCCATAATTTTGTAAGTTATGTGCGAGTGTGTATGTGTATGGATATTTTTAACAATACACCGGAGATAATTAAATTTTACGAGTTTTTTTCTTTGCCTTTTTTTTGTAAAATTATTAATCTTTGAGGAGATTAGTACAACATGGGGTTATAATCAGTTCGATTAGAGCTTAAACATCGGGTTAAGCAACATTTTTTTCTTCTGAATTTCAATCAAACATTTTTCTTTATAATTTCAAATTAATGCTGGATACAGATACGCCTACCCTAACCAAGTTATTGTTTTTCGAAGAACTTCCATTAGAAACTTGTCTAAAAACGACACACTTGTGGTCACATCATTCTTCCATGAGTGTAGAACTTCTAGGCGAATTTAATTGTGATTTGCAAATCGCTACAAAATTTAAATTCACAACATTTACAGAGTGGTACAGATATCGTAGCAATCTAAAGCCCTTAGGTCCAATAAAATTTCCCAATCAAAGTCTATCAAGTCTTCAAAGATATATGTGTTCTGACGTTGTCATAGAGGAGCATAGTTCCTTTTCTATTCATTTTGTCGGCTTTAACTGAATTTCTGGCTTCATTCTGGTTAATTTATTGACAGGAGAGCTCGGAATCAAACGTTTGATCATATTGCAGAAGTCGATAACAAAACAATTCCCTTCCAGTCGTAGAAGCTACATAGCATTACCTTTCTTAGCGTCAATTCTGATTTTGTACCATCTGTGAAACTCGAATTTACTTCATGTATGATTTTTTTTTGCAATTTTTTGCCAAACACTTTTCACCGCTCGTAATCATTCGATTCAGAAATGGTTCGATTTCATTCATTCCAGTGAATTGCAAATGTCAAAGCAGGTTTTTTTTCCATTGTTTAGTAATTAATGTGTAGTTCTTAATTTCTTTTTTAGCAGTTTGCCTTATCATTTCTACACTAGATAAGCAAAATATAATGGTAATGCTCTGCATTTTCACTTTCACAGGATCCGATTTTAATTAATGACTTCTAACAAAGTGATGCTTTGCCAGACAAGTATTAGTATTTCCTAATTTCGAGTACTAACCTGTAATATTACATTTTAGAGCCATCTACCGTCCATTTTGTAACAGAACTTGAGAACCCAACGTTATTATTCATCGTTGTTTGCTGCAATTGCTTATATTTTACGAAATAAACCGTGAAATTTAATTAATTTTTGATTTCATGGAAAGACATGAGCACAAAGGACTAATTCTCGTAGTCGTTCTCATGCTAGATTTATTTGCAGTTTGTTCGATATTTTACTTGCAAATTTCCCCTAATTATGACTGCCAAGATGTGAGATATTTCGTGCTAAGCAGGGGTCTTTGGAATCTTTTGAGTCGGCTTTATCCAGAAAACTTGCAGTGATGGAGATGTTTTTCAAGTTAGAGGCAGTCTTTTTTCCTGCCAGACTGTTGTTATGGGAAGAGGTTCCACTGAACCAGTAAAATTTTATCAAGTATTCCATCTCGCATATTGCCCTACTAGGTCAGATGTGTCCGGCGAATTTCTCAACAAGAAATTCTTGTCATAGGCTACCGAGCTGTCAGATGTGTCACTTTTCAAATATTGTAATAACTGGCAAACAGTTAACAATTACGAAGGTCACATGTTTTATTTCTAATTGATTTGTATATGTTGTATTTGAACCTCCTAAACACTTGCTTCACTCTCCTAACGAATTCTGCTAGCAGCCATAGTTTGGGTATAAAGTTTCTGCAGCTTCCAAAAAACGTTTGCCATTGAGTCGACGTCAGCAATTTCGATACAGAAGGTGTTTAACGCATGCAACGGTGTTTGATATGTGTTCTCAAATAATTGAATAATAATTTCAATTTTATAATGCGATCAACTACAATTGTCCAACTTCATTTATTAGATTTCGGTCGAGCAACTTCCAGAACTTACTGTTGGTTTTTGATTGTTTTTCATTTCAATTCAAATTCAATTTTCGTTGTCTTTCTATATAGTTTTGTTTTTGCACTTTGCTCTTTGTTTATCCCTATTCTCTTCGGTACCTTTCGAGTTTTCTTTTATAATGTTTTTCTTATCCTGTTTCTTCCGCCACGTTCTCACGCAATTCAGAACTCATTCTGTTTTTGCAAGAATATAAATTTACGAACTTATTAAAATATAAATAAAACTCCATTATCAGCTGCTACAATAACGATCACTGTTTCCAAATCAATTCTTTGACGTGTGAAAACATGAAAGAGCGTTCACAATTGGTCAACAGAAAATACGCTCTTTTCTATCCTGATAATGCCCGGCCACAGCTTAGGATTTCAATCAAATAGTGACGTCATTTTGTTGAGAAAATCTTTGTGTCTGACTCCTGAAGAACTATCTTTTTTCCAGTTAACTAGCGATAAAATTATGCAGATAGTATACGAAAAATGACAGAAATTTTGCCATAGAACAGCCTGTTCGTTTTACAATAAAACTGCCGAAATCTAACTCACCTTAAACAGTTACTTTTGGTAAAACCCAAGAAAAAAACAAGAACAATTCCATACAAAAAAAAGAACAGAAAATAAACAAAAAAAAAACTTTCCATTATAAAATTAGATTCTGACTTAATTTGAAATGGTACCTTTTTAAATAAAAGTTGCCCTTGGGACAAAGAAAAAAAAAAAAAGAAACCCTTTCTGCTGACATTCGGATGTTTTGTTCACTCCCCTCTCTCAATTTAACTCTTAAACAAATCTTGCAAATGTTTGAACATTTTGTTGCTGTATTTCCCGGCTTAGAAAAGTAAGAAGAGCACAAAAAGGGCCAGCAGAGATGAAGTCGAAATGTTTATTATGGCTGGTGTTTTCTGGTGTAACCTACTCTCACTCGCTAGACGTCACACTTCATTTGCTAAATGACATGGCTGGGTTAAACGAACAGCGACACGTGTGTCTCCTGTGGCGTAGAGTTTTTCTTTATTTTTTTTCCACTTATTGTTGTAGAGTTTTTGTTTTCACAGCATTTAACTTTTGCTCTCCGTCGTCGTCAAAGTTAAAAAAGCAAGACAAGGAAAAGAACTTTAACTTTCAGACAGATTCTCTTTCCTTGCCACAAGTAGTAGTAGTGGTGGTGGTGGTAACAATAATGAGACGCATAAACAAGACTAGAAGAGCTAACAACCACAACAACAAAATATTCGACGACTATTATTTGATTTTATCTAAAGAACGAAGTAAACGAACGAAGCACGAAGAGACATTTGGTCAGCATAATCCTGTTAAAAATTTAGTTTCAGAAAAAAAACTTGTTTTTTTTTTTAAGGAAATAAATGTTCAATACTTTTGAATACGAGGGTGAAGTCGTTTGTTAGAATAAATAAATAACTTTTAATACAATACATTGCGAATTATTGTGTCTTCTAGTGCCTTCAAACTCTTAAACTATTGGACGCCCGTAATACAACTGCCCTGACTGTGGCATTCGAGGACTATTTGTATTTAAATATTTTATCTGGCCTAGTGTATCAAAACTATAGAAAAGTTATTGACGAAACCACAATATTGAGTTATTGGTTGTTTCTGTATCAGAACTACATTTTCAACCGGTCAAGCCGTTACGACAAAAGCTTTTGTGGCTTTATCGAAGAAAACTGTAAACGATGGCGTCTTTTCTCTTTACTCATTATTTGAGTAAAGTTCCGATAATACTCGACAAAACTCTTAAAAAGAAAAATAATAGCCTCCTTTTATTGTTACCTCGCTGGATGGAATATCACTTATATACACTGACGAGCAAAAGTGAATCTGCAGTGAGTTTCAAAAGAAAGTATACATTTTGGATAAAATTCTTTCAACCACCAAACTGAACTTCTCCCACTGAAGGAGAGTGCTCGATAATGAGACCAATCCATCCATCAAATTTTCTGATTTCTTTACCTTAAATATCGGCTTCCTATACTTCAAAAGTGGTTGGAAATAAGGTTGTCACCAAATTCATTTTGCAATAAATCGATTGTTAAGTAAGCTGCATGGCAAGATAGAATATACCTACTAATTTCGAAAGATATAAGGACAGATCACGCCACCTACATATATACATAATTGGTCATTTCAAACCTTCAGTCAGGATTACGACTTAGTTTCTCACACCACTTACATATGTTGTATGTGTTAATTTTATACACGAGTGGTGGGACCTACAGTTTAAAGTCGACTCCGGGCGACAAATTTTTGAGAAACTTTTCATGGCAATTTTATTTACTACTGTTTTGCCAGAAATCTGCTGAGAGGAAGTCGCCGAAGAAATACTTTTTATATTTTGTTTTGATGTCTGGCCTGGGGCTAGAACCCTGGTTTTACGTCTAATAAGCCAACACACTACCTACTAGACTACCGTGACTTGTAATCACGCCACCTGCTTCACTTTTAATGGATATAATGGTTCTTCGTTAACAGTTTGAGAATTGTTTTCGCTTCATATAGGACAATTTTGCATTTAACCAGAAATGTTATTTATTTTTTTTTATTTAATACAATGTGCTCGGTGTAGCGTAACATACCAGAGCCTATGGTGGGAATCGAACCCACGACCCTCACGTTAATAGTCTACACTAGACTACTAGGGTACCCTAACCAGAAATGTGCTTTAGTGCTGAACACAATTCTGAAACAAAAAAAAAATAATTTTCTTCCAGTTTAAAAAGAACGCAATCAGCAAAACTGTTATGTAGACGCAGATGGGTTTCAATTCTTGTACGAACTGACTCACTTTCTAAGCAAGTGAGACCAGTACCTTATCGACATTTGCTCGTCTTCTTCAAGACTTTGCACTACAATAGTAATATTCTCTTCAGTAGGCTAATTGCTTTGTCTTGTTGATGGTTTTAAACCGAGGAGAGTAAAAGTAGTGTGAAAACCATCAATATCTACCTGAATTACTTGCACCCTATGCCGATTATGTGGACCGTTAGACGGATGAAATGCTCTGAGAACTTGGTGAACAAATTTATTTATTATTTTTCTTCCAAGCAAATTTCCATAATTTGGGAGCACAGAAATCACAGCACAGACTGACATCCTCAGCTATCAAGCCATAATTATCGATATAAGGAAGGAAATTTACGATAATTCTGTCTTAAATTCATCTGAGAAATTTCACACCTTTTGCTGCCTTTCGCAGTTTTAATTGCTTGCTTACGTGCTTAATTGGCCATTAACAACCCGATTAACGGATTTCGACCTGCCGCAACACATCCTTCCAGGCGCCTCTGCTTCTTGCGCGCCTACGCCAGTTGGTCACACCAATCGATGACAGGGCTTCCTCGATTTGGTCCTTCCAACGCATACAAGGTCGTCCTCTTCGCCGACTTCCGCAGATCCCTGCATCAAATACCTGTCTCGCGGGAGCATCCTCCTCAATTCGAACGACATGGACGAGCCAGCGCAGCCGCTGGATATTAGTAAGCTGCACAATGCCTTTGTCGTTAAGGAGCTCATACGGCGCACTGTTTGATCGGACGGGGAAATCATCGCCAACTCGCACTGGACTGAAGATCTTACGTAGGACTTTTCTCTCGAATACTCTCAAGGCCTCTGCGCCATAAAGAAGCACGGGTAGGATGAGCGTCTTGTAGAGTATTAGTTTTGTCTTACGAGAGAGGCCTCTGCTACTCAATTGCCTATTGAGACAATAGTAGCACCTGTTGGCAAAAGTGATCCTGCGCTTGATCTCCAGACTGACATCATTGTTGGTGGTAACAGCGGAGCCTAGATAAATAAATTCCTTGACTATATCAAAAGTATAGTTATCGGCCGTTATCTGATATCCAATACGCCGCACGTCTCTACTTGTCGATAACATATGCTTTGTTTTGTCCTCATTTACTCCCAGCCCGTTCAATAGCACTAAAGGCAGCCATAACATCTCGCTTGGTACGCCCTATGATGTCAATGTCGTCAGTGTTCGTAAGCAATGCGATGCAATCTCGCCTTTCGCAGAACACTCTCCATGACGAAGTTAAAGAGGTCGCATGATAAGGGATCGCAGTTTCAATTACTTCTGGTTAATTTGGTTATGAATGGTCTTTGAAATTGATCCACAAAAGGTAGTCCATATGTGGTATTGAAGCTATCGAACGTGGCTGTAAAATTCCTTCACAATTCCAATTTTTGTTGTTCAAATCATTCGTTCGTATCGATATCGTAATCCGTGGAAAATAGTTGCACATTCAGTTGGAAATTTAAAAAAATGGTCGAATCAGGCTTACTGTCTTGTAATTTTTAATGACAAATGCAACAACATTGTTTGTTTTGTTGTAAGCATTGATGCCATAGCATTCCAGATTAGAATTCTTCATGATTTTAGAATAAAAAAAAATTGAGTAGTGCCATCTCTTGAGAATGACTAAGGTTTAATCGGTAAAAGTTCCTTGCAGCCGCACCTAACACAAAGTGCATTGTTTCTAGATAACGAAAAATGGTAACCCTATCGTTCTAAAACCAGTTACAGTAGAACAAATACCTGCTTAGCTGGAAAAAGCTAATTGTTGAAATTGAAATAAAACGTACCCGTCATAATAGAAATACACTGCAGTTGTTGCTTAATAAAATTAAAAAGTAGTCAACATTATCGTCTTCTATCAAATGAACCTTGTCCTTAAAGACTAAATGGAAAATCAAAAACCCAAGAGTTTGTCAAATGGTGTCAAATTATTATCACTGAACGGCTGGGACGAGTATGCTGTTGAATTTGTTGTTCTAGCTGCATTAGCAGGTTAATATCGACAGACAAAAGGAATGTAATTTCTACAGTTTCATCAGTTTTATTATATCTTTCGCAATATTAACTTAAAACAAAAAAGTTATGTTGAAAACTATTGGTGGCCATACCTTAAAAATAATTTGTCGTTGGAACTTTTGTGGGACGTCTGTGAGGAAAGTCTCATACAAGACTTTTAAAATGAATTGTAATTTTCCTGATGTCGTTGGTACCTCCCATATTGATTGATTACGGTGCATTAAGATCCTTATTATTGTTTCTGTACCTTTGTTACGACACACATAAATATTTCGTAACGAATTTTAATTATTTTTCAACTTACTGTTCTCAATTGAAATTCAACTTATTTCAGGAAATTACTTACTTACTTAATTGGTCATTACAACCTTTCAGTCAGGATTACGACCTAGTTTCTCACACCACTTATGTTGTGTGTGTTAATTTTATACATGAGTGGCGGGACCTTCAGTTTAAAGTCGACTCCGAACGACAGATTTTTGAGAAACTTTTCATGGCTATTTTTTATTTACTCTCAGAGTTTTTGCCAGAAATCTGCTGAGAGGAAGTCGCCGAAGAAATACTTTTTGTATTTTATTTTGATGTCTGGCCTGGGGCTCGAACCCTGGCTTTTCGTCTAATAAGCCAACACACTACCTACTACACCACGGCGGCTTACCGCGGAAATTACACTGAAATTAAAACCCGGCCATAATCTACCAAAAGAATAAAAAAAAAGGAAAAATCTGCAAAACATCGTAAGCGAATTATATACTGTGGCAAATCTGGCAAACTTTTATACTTCTATGACAACCAACTTTTCCTCATTGTAGTTGCCTACTCCTCTATTACATGACATTAACATGGTCATATGGCATCCAATTTGAGGAAAAACCCGCCATAATTTATCTCTTCATTTCTCAAGTCAACTGAAAACTGAAAAAAAAAATGTATTTTCTTTTTTACTGCATAACATAGAGAAAAGGAAGTAGGCGTGTCGCACAACAATAGTCTCCGCCCTCCAACCATGTACAATATATTTTGCCGTCGTTATGACGTATTTTAAAAGTCAATACCAACAATACAAAACAAAACACACATGAAACATGATTTTTAGCCAGCCAGTTAAACGTTTCAAATGAAAAGCCATGCAAACCGTAATAAAGAGTTTTTTCTCTTTATTTTTCTTCTGTTTTTCTTTTTTCGCTCTCTTGTTTGTAATGAGGGCCCCTCCGAGAGTGTTGCTATTAAAATTGTCATTAATGTACGAAAACAACAACAACAGTAAGAAAAAAATATATAAAATTGTTGTACTTTTTTAATGGAAGTTTTCCGATCGTAAACATTTAATACACTGACCGGTGTATTACAGCAACAACAACAACATTAAAAAAAAACTTATTATTTTTATTGCCTTTTTTTTCGGAGTATAGTGTCTCGAAGGCAAAAAGTTCAGGTTTTTTGTTTGGTTTTTTTGTATTTAAAAATATTGCACTCTCACTTGCGTTTGCACACTCACACACAATGCATTCACGTTAAAAATATTTAATTAAAGAAAAACAAAAAAAAGAGGAAAATTAAGTGACAACGCTTTGCAGTAAGACATTCGAAAATACTTCTTATACCCTATACTTCCCATCATATATGTATGTACGGATGGAAGGACGGTATACTGTGTTTAGGCATTTAAAGCTTATCTTTAAACCAAACACAGAGGTATGCAGAATCCATTATACATACATAATTGGCCATTACAACCCTTTAGTCAGGACTATGACCTAGTTTCTCACACCACTTATGTTGTGTGTGTTAATTTTTATACATGAGTGGCGGGACCTATAGTTTAAAGTCGACTCCGAACGAAAGATTTTTTGAGAAACTTTACATGGCAATTATATTTGTTCCCAGAGTTTCTGCCGAGAGGAAGTCGCCGCAGAAATATTTTTTTCATATTTTCGTTTTGATGTCTGGCCTGGGGTTTGAACCGAGGCCTCACGTCTATTAAGCCAACACACTGCCTACTAGACCACGGCGACTCAATCCATTTATCCATTATTCTTGATCAAAATTAAGATTTCGTTTGCTTTAATTGGAATCTCTGCCTCTTGACCTCAATTTTGTACCGTTTTGTCCAGTCAATCGAAATTAATCGTTTTGGGTGTACCATTTCCGCATCTAACAATTACGATCTCGGAATTTCAGTTGAATTAGTCGTTGAGTATGGTGGCCTGTAACGTTTTCTTAACCGAATGGAACACAACTATTCTCCTATTCGCCAAGTTTAAACGTTTCCGTGGTTACTGTACATTCGGTTGCTGGTCATTACTATCATTTAGCAAAGATTACACTTCCTAGCTTCTCACACCACCCATGTTATGTGTGTTTGTCTTATTGAGTGGCCGTATATGCAGTTTAATGTCGTCTCCTAACTTTTCATAGCAATTTTGTTTATTTTCAGAGTTTCAGCCGAAATAATGATGATTTCCTTTGTTCCAGATGTCTGAGCTTGCTTTTCAACCACAGAGTCTCTTCCAATAGGACAATTTACTACTTACTAGACAACGGCAACTTCACCTCAACTATGGTTTTTGTGTTTTTTTTTTTTGAGTACAATATTGTACAGTTTCGGATATCCGATACTATACTGCTTGAAAGAATTTTATAGCTGCTTGGGTGATAAACCCAAGTTGGTTTTCTAAAGAAGCCTGAGAAATATTGTTGAGTATGTATGTACTAGTGTGAGTCCGAAGGGAAAAATCGATGATATCATCGCGGTAAGCAAAAAAAAAACAGTTGGAAAATGTGCTACTATATGCATTACCATTAGGGGACCTAAACATAAAACAGAAGCTGTTCTGGTAAGCGGAAGCAGAATTAGGAAACGTTGAGATTCATTGCTCACCAATCTCGCCTTCGATAGTCTTGTTGAAATGCTGCAATTTTCAACGTTTTTGAAGCCCTAGGTAGCGCATCATTAAGGGTGTAATGGCAGCTTTAATGATTAAATTCGACAATTCAGACCATTGATGTACTCATCGTACCAAAAATTTAGCTTTATTGCTGAAGATATTTTGATAATTCAATGATTTATACACGCCTGTTTGTTTGTAATACTATGTTCTACTATATTAGGTCAATATTCGGTTAATTGAGTACAATATTTTAAATGTTCAGGCATAATAATATACGCAGTTTAGCTTCTTATTCAATATTCATTTGACAGCTGTTAAACAAAACAGCTGGTTGTTTCAACTGCATAGTTTTTTTGTCGTTGTTGACATTTGAGTTGTCAAATATCAACAAAAAGTGTTCGGATAATTGTAAAAGGCCCACTGAACATACTTATGACAGTGCTGCATTTTAAGTTTTACTCAACATTATAACAATTTGCGTATTTATTGCGCAATAATTAATTGAAACTTTATATGAAATATTGAGCTCAATAATGGCGCCTATTGCGATTTACGCAATAAAGGTGCATATCTGAACACCGTATAAGTCTATTCGTGATGGAACAGCAACATTTACCTGGGATTTTTAGCAATGTCACACACACACATATATTTTTCTACTGGAAAATGTACACCTGAACCCATTATAGCCATGTTATATCACGTAATTGTAAATTTTTTAATCCAAAGAATTAGGATGTTTTGTAGTCGGTCTTGAACGATTTGAAGTTTTTTTTTACTTGTTTTCCTTTCAGTCCATTTATATTTTTTTTATTGTTGTCGTTGTCGTTGCTGAAATTTTTTTTGTGTGTGAACATTGTTGTTGTAGTTTTTGCGATAGGCGTTACAAAAACCATAACAAAATTCCCCAATGAATTGTTTTTTTTTCACATTTTTTATCGTTTTGTTTTTGTTGCCTTTTTTCATTTCTTTTTTACAAGTGGTTCTATACGTATGCCATGTGTATCGTGTGTGTAGCCGTGCAAACAGTGTCGACAGAAAATATTTAAATAAGGGGATGAAAAGGGGTTAAAGGAATAAATTTTATTTGTTTTTATAGTTGAAAAGCTTAGAGCATGTATTTCGATTTTGTTTCAAAAAAATATTTACATTAGAGACAATCATTATAATTATCGGGACAACACTCGCTAATTTAAAGTTTAATACTTATCGATAAATGGTTCTTCCATATGGTCTTTGAATACTTATACAAAATGACTCTCTGAATAACTCGGTTTCTTTTCAGATGAGTTCAAGTTCAAGTCAAGGCCAAGCTTATAAACTTTACAAATATTATGCCAAATATAGCGTCAAATGCACACCGAAGTAATCGTAGATATATCGACACGCCCCGAATTTCAAGAACGGCGTATTTGTTGCTATTTCGCACTAAGATGTATTTCGATCCTGTTTAGCTGTGTAAGCTTTGATATAAGCACCGATTTCGATATCCATGACAAGACCATCGACCAGTTGAAATATGCTCGCATTTATTAAACAACATTCGTTTTAAACTGAAAAGGTATAAGATGTAGTAGGTTAGGTTATACGATTTGCTTTCAAATTTTGCCAGTACACTGGCTTATGATACCCTGGAAATTTCACCCCTGTGATACAGTCTTGCGTACATATATTTCACGTGATTACCATGACAACCAATCATTACTCGTAACAAATTCTATCTGACGGGAAAGTGATACATATACCACACAGCCCCATTCTTAAAAATGATCTGCAATTAGGCACCTTAGTTTTAGTCCCTCATTGTGTTGCATATTCTTTTCCTCATCCACAACAGTTTCTACAAAAACTATACAGTGGGTAACCAACCCATACTCATAGCTATCCATCATTTAATGTACAGTAATTTCGTCTGATTGAATTTATGCCAAGAGCATAGAGCGCCAGAGTAGGCCAGAGCATCCTGGGTATTCTGCGACTGGCAACATTAAAGCTGAGTTCTCCGTTTCCCACTTGTGAAAACCCAAACCGGAAAATACAAGAGTCAATCGGCACTCGCTACCAGAATTTATTAGAGTTGTCATGGAAGAGTAATAAACCATATATCATATATAAAATCATAAATAAAATGTTGGATAACCCACATGTTGCGAAGTAGGTCGAACGATACAATGCCCAATATTTATGCCTGTTAAAAGCCTAATTGACTTTCTCCCCAAGGCCAGGAAAGTGTTTGATCTTTCTACTGGCGGAAAGAATTGTGGATGATCTGCAAGTCGTGATATTAGTTCACCTCAGTTATATCTTCCTCGACGCCATTTATCTGTCAAGTTCGACAGCTCAACTAAAAGATGATGTGTCTATCCGCGTAGGAGTCAATCTAAAGGATGATCGCTTAGTAGGATGCCCGTATGACTTGAAACCCATATCAGCTCAAAGCTGAGCCAGTAAGCGAATGCGGATGGGAACACACTTAATACATATATTGGATTTGAAAGATTTAGTAAAAAGGAGGTCATAAATTTTATACAGAGCCTTTTAAGTAAGTGATCTGAATTAGCATTTACTGCTAAAACTGACGGAAACCGAACCATTTTAGTAGCGAATGATTACGAACGGCAATGGATGATGATAATAGTCAGAAACGAATCAAGATGAAGCTTTACAGATGGATTTGACGACGAGAAATCTAATGCTGTGTGTCTGGGGAGTTAGGAATTATAAGCTGCTACCAACTGGTCAAACGATTAATTCTGGTGTCTATTGCAATTCAATGAACACATCCAGAATTAGTCAATAAACCAACATGAGACTGTAAACTGGTACAACTTGATTAACACTATTTCTACCAAAGGTGTCAAAAGACACCTTTTAAAATTTTAACTTGAAATTTATTTCAAAGTTTAATAATTTTTTCTCAGTTAATGTTTTGACTTTTCGTATAACTAAAAATAAATTGTCAAATTTATTTGCGTTATCATGCGTACATACATGATACCTACACCTATTTCTACCATGAGGTGTCTTTTGACACCTTTACGATATTTGTTACAGCAAGAAATAAAAAATATAAGTAAACTACACATACATACATTTGGACTGAACTATAGTTTGTTTTTGGTTTTTTCCTCTTCGTATTATTATACCAAGTCATGGAAATTCTGTGCAATTGCCAGAAATTTTCGGTACACTGAATTTCCCGTTATAATTTTTATATTCGACTGTTGTTTGGGAACAATAGGAATAGGAATAGGACATGTTTTAATAATTATTTCCATATTTGCATCCAAACGCAAAGGTGTCAAAAGACACCTTTTGGTCGAAATAGTTATACACAAAATCGTTGTAGAAATAGTGTTAGGAACTTTCAATGGATCATTTGTTTCGATCTCTGCAAAAGAAGCTCTCTTAAATTTAAGTCGCTTTATAAAGGGTGTTTTTTATAGAGGTATAGAACTTTAAGCTGGCATTACTTTTCAAGATGGCGACCGATTTAACAGCTGTCAAGTGATTTATTCTCAGTTTGGTTTGGCAATTCATCATGAATAGACTCACGCCTGAACAACGCTTGCAAAGAGTGCAATTTTATTTCGAAAATAATGGTTCTGTGCGGAAAACGTATCGCGCACTACGTCCATTTTATCGTCGACAAAATCGTCCATCAGAGCAGTTAATTCGATTAACCATGGAACGTTTTCGCACCACGTTTACTCTTATTGATAACTCGCATCCCCAGAGACGCTGTACGGTGCGTACAGAAGAAGCTATTGCTGCTGTAGAGCGTAGCATTGAGGAAGACCCGAATGAGTCCATCCGCCATCAAGCACAGGAATTGGATCTGTGTCCATCCACTTTATGGAATATTTTGCGGAAGGATCTTGGTCTGCGTGCTTACAAAATCCAACTCGTGCAAGATTTGAAGCCAAACGATCATCAAGTAAGGCGTAGATTCGTCGAATGGGCCCAAAACGAGATTACCGTTGTTCCCGATTTTCATAAGCGAATTTTGTTCAGCGATGAAGCGCACTTCTGGTTGAATGGCTACGTCAACAAACAAAACTGCCGCATTTGGAGTGAAGGTAATCCTCAAGTGTATGTGGAAACACCGTTACATCCAGAAAAACTGACTGTTTGGTGCGCTTTATGGGCTGGTGGAATCATTGGTCCGTACTTTTGCAAAAACGGTGGTGGCCAGAACGTTACAGTCAATGGTGATCGGTATAGAGCCATGATTACTAACTTTTTCATTCCTGAATTGAATAACCATGATGTCCAGGAGATGTGGTTTCAACAAGACGGCGCAACATGTCACACAGCTCGTGCCACAATAGATTTATTGAAAGACACGTTTGGTGACCGCCTAATTTCACGTTTTGTACCTGTGAATTGGCCTCCAAGATCTTGTGATTTAACATCGCTAGACTACTTTCTGTGGGGCTATGTAAAGTCATTGGTCTATGCGGTAAAGCCACAAACGCTTGACCATTTGGAAGACAACATTCGCCGTATTATTGCCGATGTACGGCCACAAATGTTGGAAAAAGTCATCGAAAATTAGACTTCCAGATTGGACTACATCCGCGCCAGCCGTGGCGGTCATATGCCAGAAATCATATTTAAAATGTAATGCCACAAGATTATCTTTCGGATAAATAAAATTCATGTCAATAAAAAACACCCTTTATTTCTTTTGACGACTTCCTTTCAGAAATCTTTCTGCTAAAACTCTGAGAATAAAATAAATTGCCATGAAAAGTTTCTCAAAAATCAGTCATTGAGAGTTGACATAAAAAATTTTAGGTCCCGTTACTCATCGATAAAAGTAACACAGACAACATAGTTGATGTGAGAAGCTAGGTCTTAATTCTCGCTAAAGGGTTGTAATGACCTGTTATGTAACTAAGAAGCCTGAAAGACGCATTTGGATCATTTTTACGCCCAGAAAAGCTTGAAGTTCTATGCTTATGGAATATTGGCTTTAACCAAAAAAGGAAAAATTTTATCGATCAAAACGCCATTATATTTGGTATAATAAATCTCTTTTCAAACTTAAGAAAATGGTTTTTCATATTTGGTTAAGTTTCTAATTGCATTTTCCGAAATTCACTCAAATTTTTTGTAAATGTTGTTGTTATTTTAGTTTGTATTTTATTTTTCTAAAATCTCTCTGAAAAATTCAATTTCTATACTTTTTCAATATTTTATGAATTTATAACGGATTTATCATGTGTCAAGTAGGTTTTTTTTTTGGAAATAGGACTAAAGAGCTCGCGAGCAGACATACATGCTTCTTATAATAAAACGATAATTTTTAAATAATTTTGTCTCAAAACCGTGCGGGAATTTCCCTAATATCAGAACATTTTTACTCAATACTGTGTACCATGCGAGTGAATGCGTGTGTGTGTGTGCGCGTATGTGTAATAAGCAGTTCGTAACATATGCCAGCAAAGAACAATTTGCCGTCGGCAATTTTCCTTTCCTCGTTGTAATGGTACACTTGCTTCGTAAGGAGAGTTAAAGTGAGAGGAAAACCCATTTGAATTTTTTTTTGTTATTTTATTCTCCTCTCTGAAGAAGTTGCCACATATGAAAAAATTCCCACTGCTTTGAAAATGTTTGTAAAAACAAAAAAAATAAAAAACAAAATTAAAGAGAATTGAAATAAAAAAAATAAACTTTAATGTGACAAACTGTTTTACCGTGTAGATGTTTACACTCGACACCACACACCCGCCATGCATTTTAGTTCCACCTTTTGTGACAATTTTCTTACTTGTTTTGAATTTCTTTTTTTCTTCTTCTGCTTTAGGAATTGTTGTTTTTTTTCAACTAATTTGTTTTTATTTTCTTCCTTTACTAAACTGTTTTTTTCTTTCTGGTTTTGTTTTTGCCACAATGATTGCAATTCATTCATTTGTTGTTGTTTTTTGTTTTGTTTATTACTTCACAGATAATACTGTACCAATTGGTATTGCAGTGGCTCGTAAACGGCCACAGGAAACAACAGCACCACCACCACCTGTTCCTCCTTCTTTAACGAGTTCCTCAACATTGCCTTTGTCACAACCACTTAATAAGGATATGAATTGTTTTGGTATACGAGTTGCTGATTTAGGTAAGTCAAGTCTCTTTCTCTCTCTCTCTCTCTTTATACTCTTTTTTTCTTACACTCGTTTTTTTTCTTTTCACTTATTTATTGTTTGTGTAAAAAATGAAAACAGTGAAAAATATTTTGTTTATTATTCACACATACATTTACACTTTTATAAAAACATGAAAACAACGTACAAAAGTAATAATGTAAACAATTCATTATTATTACAATATTTTTCTATTTACTTTTTATATTTATACTTGTGTGTGTGTGTGAACTTTTTTTTTGTTTGTAGAAATTCTAATATTTTTTGTAGTTATTTTCTCTTTCATTTTTGTTTGATTTTTGTTGTCAAAAGAGTTGAGTTGAATATGGTATTTGCTTTACATTCTCTCTATTTATGTAATCAAAAGTAAGTGTTGCTGTTGTGTTGAATTTATGTTGTTTTTCTGATTTAAAGCGTAACAGTGGCAAATATTTTAAAGGGATTTGTATGGTCTTTTCAATTAATAGGCTTTTAATACAATAAAATAATTAAAA
This sequence comes from Sarcophaga subvicina, assembly GCA_936449025.2. Lineage (NCBI taxonomy): Eukaryota > Metazoa > Arthropoda > Insecta > Diptera > Sarcophagidae > Sarcophaga > Sarcophaga subvicina. The sequence continues at coordinate 38,412,340 of OW388081.2, read as the reverse complement.
ATTAAATTGAAAAATAAAACTTTAAATAAAATTAATTTTAGTTACATTTTTCTATTATTTCAATACAATTTACTGTAGACTCTCTAGTTGATACCTACATAAAGAAAAATTAAACGAAGAAAAAATAATTGTATTGCCAGGGAAACTCGAACAAGACTATTTTTTCAACAGAATAGAATTTAAGATTTTATTATATAGCTCGACTCTCAGTCTTTTTATAAATATTTTATTATATGGACAAATTGTATGGATTTCGTGGAGGCAATACTTTAACAACAAAAGTCTCTTTATAAGACAAGAGTTCAATAAGTTCTTCTGAATTATTATCGCCTTTTTAAGTGCTATGAATTAAACGTAGAATATAAATCAGGTCTATAACTGTAAGTTATAAATTCTGAAATAAACGTTTCGATATATGACTTGACAGAAATACTAGTTCAACTGTAAATTCCATTTTCTAAATCATAGTGAAGAAGTTCAGCTCAAGTTAAATTTATAGTCGCATAAAAGCATAACTTACTTGCTTCCTACAAGATCCGTTTGCAAAACTGATAGTATCTATTGGTCATCCAAATATTAGTCCCTTTTCAACTATCCTGAGAGTTTTAAGAAGTTGAAGATTTTATCTAATTTACCTAATCACCTTTGGTTGACAAGTTTTCTTTTGTCGCCTCTTCTTTCTCATCATTACAACTTCGGTAAAAATTGATATGTGACTTCCAGCCTCCGGGCGTTTGTATAACCAATACCTGCTTTTAATTGATTTGAAGTTTCTAAGGCGGACTCTTGGTAGATTTAACGGAAATTCTCTCCTCAGTATATCCATAAAAAATAAGATTTGTGTATTCTCTATACAGATGTTTATCCCTTTTCAGGAGAATATCATATATAAATTCATTCGAATTTTTGGTTGTATCAGCCTTTGCAATTGTGTCCGCTTGTTGACAAGTTCAAAGTGCCTGTGACAAAAAACCCATGTATAAGTAGACGTCAAATGTTTGACTATCTGCTTCAGCTACACCCCCGTCATTCTAGGATAATCATTATAAAGAAACAATAGCTTGTTTTAATACAACTGAATTCAATGGAAACAATGCGAAAATAATACAATTAGAATGCCTTACAAAATCTGAGACTTTGAAAACCATTTTTTTGCTTCTAGAAAAATAGAAAGAAATAATCTTATTACGTGCACCAAATTTATCAACTTCTTTTTTATACTGTTTTGATCACTTTAATGGTTAGTAAGGAACTTTGGATATTAATTACCAACAGCTGATTACCTTTTCTCTTCCAAAGTTCGGGCTTATTACTTAATTTGTCATTGCAACACATTAGCCAGGATTACGACCTAGCTTCTCACACTATCCATGTTATCGGGAATATAAAAACTTTTACATTTTTAGACACCTGATTTGCACTTTCGCCTTTAAGGAAGACAATACTTAAAATATGACATTTATGGCTTTTCTACTGTTCATGGCGCACCTTTCAACAAAGCAGAGTTAAATAAATAAAAAACTGTGAAGGAAAATTTTTCAATCTTTCTGTTTTCATTTACAAATATCCAGTCGCATCTAGATAACGTGTGATGAAGGATTTCCTATGACTCACATAAGATACAAAATTTTTTTTTTCGAGTAACAGCTCAAGTTTTTTAGAAATTTTCCCTGGGTAACTAATCGAAATCTGTTGAAATTAGAAAAAGATCCCATATTAACAAAAGTTTTTTCAGCTCACAAAGTATCCTTTTGGCAGCTCTTCTGGCAACACTAATTGTCGAAGTATTTCTTTGTTTCCCTAATAACCACAGCATGCATTTTTGTTGTTTTAATCTTTTCTCACGATTTAAAAGAACACTTCGTTGAGTTTAGAAACTATCTTAAAAAGTTTACTTTTATTTTATTTCATTTAAAAAATTTTTCGTTATTTTCTAAGCCAAATTAATCGTTTTCGTGCAAAACACTTAAAATAAAAATATTGCAGTTAAAATTCGTTTTGCCGTCGGCATTCAGTACACACACACACAGGCAGACATGTTTCGTTTTTAAACAGTGATGTCACATTTAATGTTTTTTTTTTAAATTTTTTGTCAGGATTTTTGTTTTTGGGAAAACGTTTGACGTTTACGATTAATGTATATGGTCAAAGAGTTTTATTTTTTATATTAAAAAATTCGTACAAAATTAAATAATTAGGATTTACATAAAATGTCTGTCTTTGACGTAGTAATTTTAACGCGATCCATAAAATCAAGCCTACACACGATGCGCGGTATTTTACTTTAGCTTTGGAGAAAAATGCCCTTTAAGACTAAGCATTTCGTAGATATTAGTTGATACTATAACCTTTGACAGCTATTGGTTTTAAGTCTGCAGATTATGGTGGCTATTGTTTTAAAGAATTACAACTAAGAACATTTTTTTTCCATTTACAGTTTGAATTTTATGTGATTTGTGAGTTAATTTCATTTTTAGTGTGAACAGATTAACCAAACTGCGTGGATAACTTTGTATTCTGGCCTACACTAAAATCAATAAATTTTCCATAAAGTTGCGGTATTGCACATTTCCATAACGTTTCTCCTGGTCTGCCAGTATCATTGTAAGTTTTAATAAGGGAATAAGCAAATATTTTTTCGCTAATACTTGCATCATAGTTCATTTAAACAGACTGACAGCCATTCCTCAGTCAAATTAAAATAGACTCTTGCGTTTGAAATTTATGTCCACATTTTCCTCTTTTTAAATCGAAAATAAAATAACACATTTGAAAGTGGCATATGAACTTTAAAATTTTATTTTTCTGCAACTACGAACTTCTAAGATAAGTTCAATGTTTTATTAATTATTATTAATAAAAAACTTTACTTGCTTAATTAACAAGCCATTTGTCGGATTTCTACGTGCCGTAGTTCTTCATTCTAATTGCCTCTGCTTTAAATACTCCTGCCTCAGTTAGTCACATCAGTCTCTCTATTGCGTTTCCAAAGCATAAATATTTGAACCATCGCAGACACTGGTTGTTAATGCGCTGTACAGTGTACATTGTTGGGGAGCTCATTCAGAACATTGTTGATTCGAGTACGGAAATAGCCACTGAAAGGCCGAAAATCATCAGCAATTTTTTTTTTTATCAAATTCTTCTAAGACACACATCAATAAAAGCAGGAAGTGCATGTAAGATAGATAATCGGTAAAATGAATTTTTTTTATACTGAAATATGCAAATATTCTGAATTGAAATCATGTAAATATATTGCGGAAACAGGATCTGCAGAAAAAAAGCAATAATTTCCGACGCTTTTTTGCATAGCACCAACCATGGTATACATTATGCGTTGGTTGACATTACTGTTGGTGTGTTTTAGAATATGTAATCAAACATAACCCTGTATTTGTTTTGTTAATTCCTTAATATCGTATTTGTTTTTGTTCTTATAGTTTTTGTATTCGTTTTCTATTCTAGTTTACTTTTAATTGTTTTTCTCTTTCTGTATTTGTATTTATTTTTAATATTTGTATAAAAGAGCCTGAGTGTTTGGGAGCGTGTGTATTCGTGTGTTTGTATGTCAATCATCACATTTTAATACACCAGCTTAAAAAACAAAAACAATATGAGCAAATAGACTGGTTTGGTTTGCTTGCTGTGTTTGGTTGTTGAAGTTTGCATTCGATTTTATTTTTGCTTCTTCAAATTCAGTTGAGTAGTTGAGTTTATCAATTTCTGAAAAAAAAAAAATATTTGAAACCATTTGAATACATTTTGTTTGGTTCCTTTTGTTTTTGTGCTTTTCGTTGTTTTTTTTAATCTTGTTTTTGTTTTAATAACATTCAAATTAAAACGAATACGACAATATAAGCAAAAACAGTTGAGCCGATTGTATACGAACCTATATTATGGAAACCAGTACTAACAACAGCAGCAACAACAACAAATAAAGAAATTAGAAAACAAGCAATAACAAAATGAAAACAAGTTTTTGCTCTCTGCTGGTTTGTAATGAATATTGTTGTTGTTGTTGTACCCTACAAAACTATAACTGTTAAAAAAAGTTCCTTTAAATTTAACTACACCAACAGGTTGACTTGGCGAACCAGAAAACAAAAACAGTAAAGATAACAAAGTACAAAATGTAAATTGTGGTACTCTTTGTTACAAATTGTGTGCGCTTGCAAATACTTCTGACTTCTTTCCTTCATGTCAAACTTAGCTAGTTTTAATTTTAGTTTCAAATTTAAAGTTGATACTGTTTATACAAATATTTTTGAGTACTATGCAAAAAATTGGAGTTATTTCACATGTACTTTTTTGCTTTTTCCAGAAATTTCATAAAAATAAAGTACTTTTTCGAAAATTCAATTATTTTCTCAGATAAAAATTTTTCATCCAAAGAACTATGGTACTTATTTGAAAGTACTTTTTCTCTGTATCACCGTTGCTTTTTAAGTCCTTACATCCGAACGGCGAACGTTTTTAAAACAAGTACTTTTTCAAATATTGTATTGAAATTACGCTTTTAGTTCGTTTTTAATGGTTCGAGCCAGGGACCTTTATCTCCTCTGAAGCTAAAAAGGCAGTGGCAGCGAAAGTGAGGAGTAATAATTTTCTCTACGCAATTGGACCTTCTACGAATGTCTTTATATGGAATAGAGGCTTGCCATCTTATTGGGTATTTACCGTTAATCTTTCAAACTGTCTTATGCCTTGCGTTGGTGGGGATCTTGTAAATGATAGTGAGTCCAGAAGTCTGACCATCACAGAAGACCACAGTGTGCTTTTTTTTGTGGTATAAACTGGCCTAGTGGTTTAACACCGACTAAGGCAGGCAAATCTGTGAAGTTTTTTCATGATAATTAGTTATTATCTGCAGCTTTGAGGAGTTTTTTTTTTAATATCAGAGCTGAGGTTTGAACTTTAGGATCTTGTCTCGTAAAATCAATGTTGAACATCGAGCATTTAGCAATATTGTGCCTGCCTTAGCTGGTCCATCAGCAATTACAAAACGACAGCTCATTTAGAAGGTACATAGCTGATAACATCTAAGTATATTAATATCCATGTTCTACATAAATATGTAACAGATATCTCTGTGTTGATATACAAATCAGTCTCAACACTAGGCTTTAAATTCTATTCCATTTATCTTGCTGAGAGATTATAATCCTTGCAGATGGTTAAAGGGTAGTAGGAAGCCACTAATCTGCATTCCTTCCTTCCATATGTGGTGTACCAGTGATATTCTGTCGTTTATTAGTAGTAGACAGTCAAAAATCCTTAATAGCTCTGCTATGGTGGCATCATTCTAAGCGCACACATGACTATCATCAAAACTTTTAGAATTCCTCTGTGTTGCAACCTCTTTAAGAAATGTTCATCAAACAACTGCGCTATAAACACCTCTTCAAAAATCCCACGATTTATTTAAACTGGGTAATACTTGGCATCGTTTAATTTATTCTTATACTGAACGTAGGATTGTTACGAAGCATCTCTTTCCCATCATTTTTGATTTGTTTTCAATTTCATTACTTACCTTTTTCCAGCTAAGCAGGTGATTAGTTTGCAGGTCCTACGTTGATAGCAGGTCCATGAACATGTCATCTTCTCTGATTTTTCTAGATTTCAAAAAACATAATGAAACTTTTCTGATTTCTCCGAACGGAAATTACTCGGGTTTACAGTCGAGCGCTGTAACTCTTACACCAAGTCACTTATATTTGGCCTAGTCGACAAATTTAATTTTGTATTTGAAACAAACAAACTCCGGCAACTACTTAGTTTCCCAAGTCCAACTTTCAGCCAGTTAAGCACAATATTCGAATGCCTGGCAAGTATGGCTTTGGTTTTCGTTATCTGTAAACTCAACTATTACGTGGGAAATAACTTGCAGTTGACAAGCTATTTAAAGTAAATTTATATCCAAGTTCACATTTTAATAAAGTAATTAATCTACTTCTATTGATTACAGAGATTGTCGAAAACTTGTCGGAAGAGACTTTTCCGATGTTAAGGAATTGGTCCTTCCAACTTATGTTGTCTCCCCTTCCTGGAGGAGATCTGAGACGTCAAGACATGCAATCAGGTTTAGTGATTAACATCCATCTGTTTTCCTTTTTAGGATTTTTGTTTTTGAAGGCAGTAAGATACAATTATTGATTTAAAATCTTTCCAACTTGTGTGAAAGGCCAACTCTACCGTAGTAGTCTTTCCGATAGTCAATCATTATGTGCACGGTTAATGCATAACTCATTTATAGTTTTCTTCACTTGAGTGGAACAGCGGTTCATAAAGATCTGAACATGACTTAACAAAGTTTTACTCAATAGTGGGTTCTTTGGGTAAGCAAACGAAATGAATTCCAGGTTTTAATCACTGTTTTGAATTTATTTGTTTTGTTTCGCTCTAGAGTATCTCAGAGTCGGTCTAGAGCCGTTATAACTTTTTTTGTGCTTGTATTTCTTGTTTTTTATTTTCTTTTTTTTAATGATTTTCTATTGTTTACCAACTGTAGCAACAAAGAAAATAAAACAAAACCAACAACAACGAAACACTGGGAGTTTTGATTTCTTTTATTTGTTTTGGTTGTTGTTTTTTTTTTATCATACTTTTTCCCAATATATCAGTGTTGCTATGTTATTCGACTTTTTTTCTCTCGCACTTTATTATCAGCTGGTTTTTTTATTCAATTTTAATGCCATTTTTTTTTTAAATTTTTTTATTTGAATTGCAAAAAATATTTTGCAATTTTAAAGATTGTTTTTATGGCGGAGCTTTTTAGTTTTTTGTTTTTGTTGTTTCTTTTTTTTTTATAATAACTTTTTACGATTTGGGTTTTTCCTTTTCTCGTCTCTATATTTGGCAATAAGAAGAAGAAAAAAAAGAAAAAAAATACACATAAAAGAAATATCAGCAGAATTAAATAAATTTATAAAACGTTATTGCAGTAAAATTTTTTTTCTTGCTTTTATTTATTTTTTCGTTTGTTTTAGTTTATTTTTAGTGTTTTATTAATCCTCACCAAATGTAGAAAAGTTTTGTTTGAATTAATATTGTTAATTTTTGTTTTTGTTGTTGTTTTTATTGTAAAGGGTGTTTTTTATAGAGGTATAGAACTTTAAGTTGGCATTACTTTTCAAGATGGCGACCAATTTAACAGCTGTCAAGTGATTTATTCTCAGTTTGGTATGGCAATTCATCATTAATAGACTCACGCCTGAACAACGCTTGCAAATAGTGCAATTTTATTTCGAAAATAATGGTTCTGTGCGGAAAACGTATCGCGCACTACGTCCATTTTATCGTCGACAAAATCGTCCATCAGAGCAGTTAATTCGATTAACCATGGAACGTTTTCGCACCACGTTTACTCTTATTGATAACTCGCATCCCCAGAGACGCTGTACGGTGCGTACAGAAGAAGCTATTGCTGCTGTAGAGCGTAGCATTGAGGAAGACCCGAATGAGTCCATCCGCCATCAAGCACAGGAATTGGATCTGTGTCCATCCACTTTATGGAATATTTTGCGGAAGGATCTTGGTCTGCGTGCTTACAAAATCCAACTCGTGCAAGATTTGAAGCCAAACGATCATCAAGTAAGGCGTAGATTCGTCGAATGGGCCCAAAACGAGATTACCGTTGTTCCCGATTTTCATAAGCGAATTTTGTTCAGCGATGAAGCGCACTTCTGGTTGAATGGCTACGTCAACAAACAAAACTGCCGCATTTGGAGTGAAGGTAATCCTCAAGTGTATGTGGAAACACCGTTACATCCAGAAAAACTGACTGTTTGGTGCGCTTTATGGGCTGGTGGAATCATTGGTCCGTACTTTTTCAAAAACGATGGTAGCCAGAACGTTACAGTCAATGGTGATCGGTATAGAGCCATGATTACTAACTTTTTCATTCCTGAATTGAATAACCATGATGTCCAGGAGATGTGGTTTCAACAAGACGGCGCAACATGTCACACAGCTCGTGCCACTATAGATTTATTGAAAGACACGTTTGGTGACCGCCTAATTTCACGTTTTGGACCTGTGAATTGGCTTCCAAGATCTTGTGATTTAACACCGCTAGACTACTTTCTGTGGGGCTATGTAAAGTCATTGGTCTATGCGGTAAAGCCACAAACGCTTGACCATTTGGAAGACAACATTCGCCGTATTATTGCCGATATACGGCCACAAATGTTGGAAAAAGTCATCGAAAATTGGACGTCCAGATTGGACTACATCCGCGCCAGCCGTGGCGGTCATATGCCAGAAATCGTATTTAAAATGTAATGCCACAAGATTATCTTTCGGATAAATAAAATTCATGTCAATCGAATAATCCATCGTTGTTTTATTGCAACTTAAAGTTCTATACCTCTATCTAACCCTTTGGAAAGAAAATCATAAAACTTCAATCATCACTCACAACATATTTGAAGCAATCAGTCATGGGATTTAAGAATTTTTTTTAAATATTTCGGATTTTTTTCTCTTTTGTTTGGAACTAAAAGAACTCACACATCCACATCATTTGTATTAAATTAAAATTTGAAGGAAATTATTCAGGCTTGATCATATCGTTTCTAATGTAATGTCTTGCAGGAATGAAGCTATGATTGCAGACAAGAGACTTCCCATATCCACACATAAAAATAGTCTAGTCCTGCTGTAAGAAGTAAATCTTTTAATAAGTTCAGGGTATTGCGTATTGTGTGGTTTGGAAAATCGTCTTGTTGAAACCCCATGTCAACCATTTCTATGTATATTCTATATGCACCCGGGAGTTTCCTTCTGGGATGTATTAAACCCTTTTAGATTCCTAGAAATCAACATTCACTTCGGTTCTCCATTCTGTACTAATTCTAGTAGAAACTAGTCTAGTCGGTTGTCTGATGCTTAACTCAAATCTCCTCCCATTGCAATTATCCAACTAAAGTTTAGATTGTATCTTACCAGTTTGGTTTCCATCTGCCTTTCTATTTCCACTCCACAGAAATTTTCTAGCAATATCAGAAGCTTGAAAGCTTCTCTACTGACAAGGCCATTTGTGTGCTATTTTCTCTAAATAGTTGATTCTATTTCCCAGTTGGTCCCGTATTATTTTTGATTCAATCTCATAAGAACCGAGTTACGGCCTGACTGTCAGATAGTATTGTCATGTTTCGTATTTTATACTTTCTATCCAAGTTGAATTGATGGCATAGAAATATACCCGCAAGTTTACCTATGGGCTCGTAATATTTTATTCCTGTGCTCGAATCGGTTCTTGACTCCCTTTTAAGATATTCAATAGCTTCTAGATTTCTCCTTTAATTCTTAATACTAAGTTTTGTTGCCAAACATATCCCAAAATCATAGAATTTACTGGTTCTGTCCAGGGGAAAGTTAAGGACGGAGATTCCAGCCAATCGATTCTTTATGCACCTAAATTTATGAATTTCACGTTCGACTTGTCTACCATCAACCTAGCCACAGTCTCCAAAGCTTTGGTTTAACTACCATATGCAGCGGATTTAAATCAAACAGAGCTTTCAGTTCCGCTATAGGACAGACTCTGATTGCGCCTATTATACCAATACTCGCTTGTCTCAGCATCTTGTTCAACTTCATTTGTAGGGTCAAACAATGGTCCCTATTTGTCTGACCATTTTGGTATATATCTTGTCCATGATTCTTGTACCACATTTCCAGGATTTGCCTGCAAGCGTACTACATACTTTTATGGCATGTTTTTCCTTTACCGAAATGCTCTCTATATATATATATATATATATGCTCGCTGTAGTCTAGTAGGTAGTATGTTTGGTTATTTGATGAGAGTTCGTGGTTCATAACTCAGTTCAGACAAACAAATTTGAAAAACGAAAACAAAACGAAATTTAAAAAAAAATTGTTTTTTGACGACTTCATCTCAGCAGACTTCTGGCCAAAAAATCTGAGCGTAAATAAAATTGCTGTGAAAATCTCAAAAATCTATTGTTCGGAGTCGACTTTAGGAATAAAATTAATGTGCTCAAAAGGGGTGTGTAATTACCAATTAAGTAAACTATTCCCTGATATTTCACCTTCAGTTGCTGTGACATTATTTTATCGAGGTGTGGAATACTTTACATTTGGAAAGTTTTCTGTTTCTTGTAAGGCGTACCATTGCGGTCTTATCCTCAAGTGCCACTGCCTATGGCTTACAAACGGCTCCTAACAGTGTATCCCTTAGGAGACAGCTCCTGAACAAGATCTTGCTGCTCTTCAAATGCAATTAGCCTCGTCCTCACATAGAAGAGCACGATTTGCAAGCGTTCATTTGTTAAGCTCCTGTTAAACGATTCAATTTCGCCTTTCCACACTACCTGCCAGCATCCAAGCAGATACTGAATAGTTCTGATTTAAGTTGGCACAACAATTTATTGTTGCGTTGGAGATTGACGATTTGCTGGAAGAGGACAATCAGAAAAAACCAAATTTGGACAAAAGAGTCGTTTGTTTAGAGATAAAAACGATGCCACATGAAATTATTGAAATATTTGGAAACATTGGCATCTGACTTCGATATACTATAACGGTTATTGAGAAAAGGGATAAAATTTCCATATTTTAGAGAATCTAAAGCGAGCTGTGATGTAGAGTGTCAAAATGCCTGCATTGACCAATCATTATTTGATTTCATGATCCCTTTTTGGTTTTTAAATTCCAAATTTGTTCAAGAGATCATTTGTTTTTGTGCGCAGCAAATAAAAACCTTTTTTTCTTTTGTTTTTCAAGTGATTTTAATCCCTTTCCTGGAAAAAAAGGAAAAGATGAAACCCTTCATTCTAATCAGTTAACAAAGTGTGAACATTTATTTACGATTCCATTTAGAAAAATTAAAAAACAGCACAATAAATATTTCCCATACTCCCCTCCTTGCTTGTTGGCTTGTGTTGTTGATTTTTGGGGGAAAACAGGGCAAAAAGATGTTAAAAACGCGTATGTAATGCTTTTTTTTAGAGTTGAGGTGGTATAGAGATTTGGCTTTTTACCCTCTAATTAGGCAAGGAATTGGGGGTAGAATTTAGAAAAGGAAGAGTTTTTAATTGGATTTGTTTGGAAGAGAAAGATTATATTTCGTATTCAAATTTGATTGAAAACAACAAGGGTATTAGGACGATGTGTAGGATATCAATTTTAGAAAAAATAATCGAATTTAATTTTTTTCTCTTTAAATTAATATGAAATATTTAAATCATGTGAAGTGAATATTTTCATGGAATTATAATTCCTTCACTATGATTAACGCTCTCTTTCCTCCTCTTCTTCTGCTCGTTCTTTTGTTTCTAGTTGATGTTTTTGTATTCATTTGCCTGACTTTAGCTGTTGTGGCTAAATTTTGTGTTTATAAAATGGGTTGAGCCTAAAGAGACACTGAAAGAGAAAGAGCAAGAGATAGAGAGAGAGAGAGACTGTTGTGTGTTTTCGAAAGCTTATTTTCTTTTCCTCTATGACCGGTTGGCCACACACGCTTACATATGTATGCACACGTTCAGCTAGTCAGGCGTCTAGTCAGTCATTCAGTCAGTCATTCAGTCATTCATTCATTTATTTTGTCCGTGTGTTCGTTCGTTCGTTCGTTCGTCTTTCTTTACGTCATTTAGCACGTGCTACGTTTTGTGCGGTTTTTATGAATGTTTCTGTGGCTTTTTTTTGGCTTGTGTTCACTTTTTTTTAATTTTATTTTATTTTGTTTTGTTTTCTTTTCTTTTTTTTGTTATTATTCATCTTTTCTTGTTGCTGCTGTCATTGTTGTTGTAGTTGTAGTTGTAATTGCTGTTGTTGTCGTTGTGTGGTTACACCTTTTGAAATCTTTTTGACATTTCCATTGGTAAAGAAGTTTTTCAATTAAGAATCCGGTTTCTAACAATATCATGTCAAAAATTGTAATTTTTTTATACACTGTGTTACCATTGTTGTTGTTATTATTATTGTTATTGTAATAGTAGCCAACATTATTGTTAAACATTTTCTAATATTATATTATCATTGATTCTAGTTTATTTCTAAACCTTGTCTCTTCCTCTCAATTTTTGTCCGTACGTTTCAATAAAATTGCAATTTTTTCTATGTCCTGCATTACCATGTTTGCGTAGGGTCCAGAATGTTTATGATTATGTTTATTATATCGTTCAGGCTCAATATTATTACGTGATTCGAATATTGGACAGTCCGCCAGTACACGTGTTGAATTACCGTTTTAGTGAATTTAATACCGCCGGCCGTCTGTCATATCTATTCTCCATCTAAAGAGTCATTTATTGAGTGAAAATTGTGCCATTTGCAATTATGGATCTGCTTAACAACCAAATAAAGTTTAGAGATCGTGGAAATGGACTATAAAAGTTTTGATTCAAACGTGGCTGCTTTGCGTGTATTGTGGTGTGATTGTGGGTCGTCATATTGTCGCCCATCTTGCATAGAATAGGCAAAATGATAAAGAAATTGGAAGAGATGTAGTCAGCCCTGTAAACATCCGAAAATATTGCTTCTGTTAGAGAAGCTATGGCGGCTAATGCGCATTTGACGGTGTTTTCAGCAATTGGGCTTAGTTAACGTCATGTATCTATCTCCATATATATGAGTTCCAGCTCATGTAATAATTAAAGCTGGTTGACCTTTCATAATGCTTTAAATATGTGGATTAGATGCTAGGGTATCAGGCTCGAACTCATTTTCCAAACGAAATATTCTCTTCAGCGATGAAGTCACTGCAGTCTAGTAGGTAGTGAGTTGGCTTATTAGATGTAAAGTCAGGGTTCGAACCCCAGGCCAGACATCAAAACAAAATACAAATTATATTTCTTCGGCGACTTCCTCTCAGCAGGTTTCTGGCAAAAACTCTGAGAGCAAATAAAATTGCCATGAAAAGTTTCTCAAAAATCTGTCGTTCGGAGTCGACTTTAAACTGTAGGTCCCGCCACTCATGTAGAAAAATAACATCCACAACATAAATGGTGGGAGAAACTAGGTCGTAATCGTGACTGAAGGGTTGTAATAGCCAATTATGTATGTATGTATGTATGTATGTATGTAGAAACTAATTTTTCACTCGCTGATTACGTTAACAAGCAAAATTGTTCCATATAGGAAGGCAAAGCCAGTGCACCCGAAAAAGTGACTGGATGTGTCATTGGACCGGAACAACTATTACCGCCAATTGATGGCGTATGAAATGGTCGCATGATAGGCGACTTCCTTTTGGCACGTAATTGAAGATGTGAACTGGAGAGTATTTGATTTAAACAAAGTAGTCCTACTAGCCATACATACGACCAAATTTTGGCTTTATTGCATGCGAATTTCCAGTAGTTAAAAATTATACTTGAAATTACACGGCTTGGCGACATCAATTGGCCTGCAGCATAATGCAATTTAACGGCGGTAGACTTTCTAGTTAGTGTTGCTACGTCAAAGGTCGCGTCCACATGGATAATGCCTTAAACCAAGAATTTATGCTGAGATAAAGCCCGATAATATCCAGAAAAGATCGAAAAGTAGCGACTGCTGTATTAAATCCAACGTCATACATAATGTCTAAAGTCCTAGCATTATAATGATAAAGAAATTTCACCGAAATCATGACCTTATGTGTGATTTATCTAAGTTATACGCTGCGCTTTCAGAACTTTTAAGTATTATTAGTTGTGAAGTAGTAGTTAAAATGCTTGATTTTGTTCATCGCGGACATGGAATTTGAAGAGTTAAAAGACTTCAATTCTCCTCCAAAAAACCCATCCAGAAAGCCCCTTGACCTGACCCTTCCCTCATAGACAGAACAAAATCTACAATGAACATCATAAGAAGGTCAGGTTGCATCAGCTCTTGAGAAAAATTCCTTATCAGTACACCCAATACAAATTTTCGGTAAGCGTTGTTTCTAGACATCGACGGATAGTAAACTTATCATTCCTATGACCTACTGAAGTAGATCAAACTGGAGATCAATGATCAATGAATGAAATAAAATAAAATAAAAAAAGAAACGAATTGAATTGAGAAAGGGGTTTCAGCACTCGCATTTTTGATTGACTGATTTTATTTCCAATCGTCATCAGTTATCCTTGATATCATATAAATTCTTGCTCAAAATTTCTCGTAAACTTGTCTGTCACAAATTAATTCCTTATATCGGGACTTCCAATTTCCTAACTTTGACAATTGACAGCGGCCATCTTATTGAAGCTACATTTGTCAAATTAGTTGTCATGTATTCAGTCTGTGGTGCTAAATCATCATCGATGACGATTGCCATTGAACGTCTTCGTCTTACACGGAGGTGATGCGAACTGGCCACCAAGATTGTGGTATTTTAAAATCACGGCGGTCATGCCAGAGAAGCCATGACGGATATTTGCTTCATAATGGCATCAACACAAAAAAATAATTTCGATGATATCACACACACACACTTTGTTTAAATTAAATTTAAAAATAGGAAGCGCTTAATGAAAGACTCGATACAACAAATTGCATTAAAGGATAGAGTATCAGTAGTTAGTAGTCCAAAAATTTGTTTCTTTACATTTCATTTACATAATTTACCCGGATTATGATTTTTTAAAATTCAATTTGGCATCACTTTACCATCAAATGTTTTCCTTTTTCAATTTATTTTCCTTTAATAAAAAAGGACGTTTTTAGAGACAGTGAAACAGAAAGAGAAAGGAAGAGACCGGGAAGAGTAACTTTTAAAACAAACTTGTCAAAACATAAACAAAACAATATGACCTCTCTTCAAATAGATTTTGTTTTAATGAAATTGGTATTGTTTTTGAATATTTTTTGCTTCTTTGTTTTCTTCCATTCCTTGTTTTCTTTATCGCAATGCTGAAGTATTCTATTTCAGGGATGGAAAATTTGATACATTTTAAATTCTTTTATTCGATAATAAAATGTAAGAGACTACCGAAAACATGTATTATGTAATTGGATTATAAAATGATAATTCGTTCCTTATGTCATAAAATTGAACTCCTAGTTGACATCTCTCAGTTATGAAGATGTGAATTCTATTCAAATCATCTTTGGCCAGATACGTTCTGTCAGTAAATTCTGGATGCCCCGAAAGTTTTCTTTTTAGGTTCCCAAGCGCCGGATAATGACAGAGAAAATGTTCTGTAGTCTCCCTCTATTTGTCGTCGTTACAGCCTCTGCAGAAGTGACTAGTGTGCCCTTATAATGGCTATAGTGTTCCTAATAATGTCGTTGGTTAGGTTTAATGCAAATTTTGTTCTGCATGTATCTACAGTCACAGACTGTACCACGGTGTACAGTGGATAGGAAAAGTCTTAGTACGGCAATATATTTTAGCAATTTCATGAATTTTTAGCCAAAAGTTTATATAAAAATTTATAGTTTTTATATATTTATTTTATTAATTTATTACTGTTTTATTATAAAACAAAAAATTTTTAATGTTTTTCATAAAACAAGAGAAAAAGAAGAAAAAGTTTCAGATGACTGCATATGGGGGTACCATCAGGGAGAACCCTGAGTAAATTTAAAATTCAAATAAATAAATAAAAATAAATAAATAATATATGCAAATGTTATTCCTTGTATTTAATAGAATATCTCTTAAGATCAAGCACTCCATTTAACCCATTTGGAATGGAATGTACATGTTTTGTTTAGTGTTTTCTGGTGGCACCTTGAGCAAGTTTTTGGGTTGACTTTTGTTTGATGTTTAGCAGTGTTGAAAAATTCAGTACTTTAGTACTATTTTCAATACTTTTTCATTTCAAAAATACCGCAGTACCCCCGCGACGCTTTCAGTACTCTTTATATTCAACGTAATGCTAAAGCCAGAATTAGACTTTAGCCCCGGTTAGCCGAACGACCACGGAACGTGCATACATTCGTTTTTAGAATACGAAACGTAATGACCACGCTTGCAGAACCGTAATGTGATATCGGTAAGCATTTGCATTACATACATTACGTTCCATCGACGTTTGACTAAACGGGGCTTTTACGTTTTGCTACGTTTCGAACCAGATATTTTTGTCTTGTATGTAAAGAACACGAATAAGTCGTTAGTTTTTCTGTTGCGTGCCGTATGTGTACCAAATATAAATGAATAAATAGTGTGCTGGCTTACTAGAAGTCAGCCCACGGTTAAAACGCCATGACCCCATCAAAACGAAATACAAAAAGATATTTCTCCGAGGACTTCCTTCTGGCAAAAACTCTAAGAGTAAATAAAATTGCAATGAAGAGTTTTTCTAAAAAATCTGTCGTTAATAGTCGACTTTAAACAGTAAGTCACGCCACTCATGTATAAAACTAACACACCCAAAATAAGTCATAATCCGGATTGAAAGGTTATAATTACCAATTAAGTATGTATGCATTTTTTTTTTACAAAAGTACCATTTGATGCAAAAAAGTACTCTTTCAGTTATAGTTCACTACCATTTCAAAATTTCAGTTTTGCAACACTGATGTTTAGCGATTACTTAACCGTTCTTTCAAATGATCTCCTAAATACTCTCTTGAGGTCCTATCGGGATTTTGTGCAAGAATATTAAGCCTGTGGGGACTATTTTTTTTTGTCAAAATACAGTCACACAGATAATTATACGTATTCCCCTAAAAATTATTTTTTTTTTAAATGATAATATGTGGACAAGTCAACTGATTTTTGCGCCAAAATTTTTTGCATTCCGTCACAGCCGAACAAATTATATTTGTTCTCATCACTAAATATTTCATTCGCCCAAAAATCAGTTGACTTGTCCATATATATTCCAATCGTGGCTTTTTTCTCGGCACTCGGATGCGGAAACTGTTCTTTCTCAAAACACTTCGAACTGTTTCGAAATGCACAATAACGCTGTGATCACTTTCCGAGGTATTTCGTATTTCTACGGCTGTAGTCCTAGGATTTTTATCCACAATACCTTTTATATACCGGGCTAGCCTTG
This sequence comes from Sarcophaga subvicina, assembly GCA_936449025.2. Classification (NCBI taxonomy): domain Eukaryota; kingdom Metazoa; phylum Arthropoda; class Insecta; order Diptera; family Sarcophagidae; genus Sarcophaga; species Sarcophaga subvicina. The sequence continues at coordinate 38,395,391 of OW388081.2, read as the reverse complement.
GAGAAATTTTATACGAAATATACGTCGTACGTATAATTTTCTGTGGTACCATATTGGTTTTAAGCAAGCTGCAGTCACAAATTCATAGATTTTGGGAATCTTTTTTCTTTATTTAAGTAAATGTGTCGTTACAGACGCTAATGTAAAGAAATTTTAGATTAGAAGTTCATTACTTTTTAAAAATATGATTCTTAGGGGGAGTACGTATAATTATCTGTGTGACTGTATATAGCCTTACTAAGACTTTTGCTGTCCACTGTATGTAGACTTTTTGCCCGCATTTTTTGTTCTAATAATTTCTAGGTAATATATTTTTATATTCGATTCTGTCTTCAAACATTCTTAATTGTGACTGCCTTAAAGAACTCTATAAAACATTTTTAATTTGAAAAAAAAAATCGCCAAGATAAAAGTGTACATACAGCGGTATATGTAGACTTTTTTCCTTGACTGTATATTGAGCGAGATCTGTCTGGTCCTCCTGCAATTGGGTTCATTATGCCAGTTTTCTTTCGTAAATTAATGAAGCTTGCGTACGATCATTTTTTTTTTGTACCTTTGTAAAGGAATGTCAATCTAATTTAAGCCTTTTTAAGTGCTTCGCATAATTCGCTATATTCTCCAAAGACACTCAGAATTTCTGAACAATTTTAAATATATTCTACACACACTCTTGGAATCTAATGAATAGGTTTCACGGTCGATAAATATGTTTATCATACGTTATACTCTGATACCGAGTTGGCACAACGGCAATCTTTATAGCCAATATTTTAGCCTGGGCAATACTATAGTAATTGGGTAGTGCAAGGGACACTGAAAGCTTCAGTTGTAGTAAAAATTTTCCACATTCGACTTTGCTGTGTTATCCGGGATTCATCAGTGAGTGCTTGGTTGATGTTATTTGTAAAATTGTAAACCATTATGCTGAAAGGATCTTGGTCGTAAAAACTGGACTGAAGCGGGTTCAGGTTGCCAGATCAATTATACACAAGATGCTCTTATGGCCCTCAGTCCTGTTCACTGCCTAATGGTTGCTAGTTAAAGATACTAAACAATGCCTTGGATAATGTAAATCAAAGTGTTTGATGATTTCTTTTTTCCACAGCCAACCACCAAATTGCGGCCCCATTGGAACACTATGCTTGTATTTTTAATCTTTTAAAACAATAAAGAGCAGCTGTCGCCTCAGTGCTTCTATCGAGGTTACTAACGACTGTGAACTTGGAGTTAACCGAATCAAAACAGAGCTAATGCAAGCAACAAGTTAGTACTATTCCCCCAATTTGTTATCTGTAGCATCAATTGATTAGCTCTTGCTCACTAAAATAGTGCCAAATACATACATTGGACAGCAAAATAAACTGGAACATGAACACACAATACAAGAAATTTTGCTTAAAAATTTAAATGTGTTTATACAACGTTACTGAAGATTTTTTTAATAAAAAAGGCAACAAATTGGCAAAAATTGTGTCAATTTTAATTGACAACATTTTATGTGTCGATCCCTGTATTTATTTTAGTATTTTGAATTAAAAAAAAAAAGTCAGTTTCGTCAATTTTGATTTTCCATCTCTGTGGTGGTAAAGATTATTTTATTTTATTGCAGAATTTTTTTTTTTTTATGAGCCACAATAAGTGAGTGAGCGTGACTCATCATCATTCATTTAATGTCAGTGATTAACAAGTGGACTGTCAAGTACATTAAAATGTTTTTTTTTTCTGTTTTTCATTATTATAACATTTTTGTATTATTTTTATTGTTGTTATTATTTGTATGATTTGTTTTTTATTTAAATAATAACAAATGAATTAAATTTTTTCTTTTTTTGTTTTTGGCAAAATAATAATTTTTTTGGCAGACAAAAAAATATTTTTTTAATAATTTATTACAAAATTTTAAGAATTTTTTTGTTGGTTTCTTTTTTGTTAATTTTATACGTATTTAAATATATTGTATTAAATTTTAATTATTCATAATAATTAACACAAAAAAAGTACATCGAAATTAAAAAAAACTAAAAACGCCATTCAATTATTATAATGATAGCAGCACCATCAAAAATAATTTTTTAATTTTTTTTATAAAGAAAAATTGTAAAAAACAACATTAATACTCGTACAATAATACATATTCATTATCATTTCATTGTTTCTCGTTCTACAAATTTAAATTGAAATTCAAATTAAAATTCTACTCATTACAACGGCAAACTTAACATTTAACATTTTCTAATTTCATTACCACGAATGCGGTGATTTTTTTTAAATTATTCCAACTAAAATAAAAAAAGGGGATTTTTTTTATCCCATTTGGTGAGCTAAGATACAGTCACACAGATAATTATACGTACCCCCCCCTAAGAATCATATTTTTAAAAAGTAATGAACTTCTAATCTAAAATTTCTTTACATTAGCGTCTGTAACGACAAATTTATTTAAATAAAGAAAAAAGATTCCTAAAAATCTATGAATTTGTGACTGCAGTTTGCTTAAAACCAATATGGCACCACAGAAAATTATACGTACGACGTATATTTCATAAAAAATTTCTCCAAGGCTAGCCCGGTATATAAAAGATATTGTGGATAAAAATCCTAGGACTACAGCCGTAGAAATACGAAATACCTCGGAAAGTGATCACAGCGTTATTGTGCAGTCCGAAACAGTTCGAAGTGTTTTGAGAAAGAACGGTTTCCGCAGCCCAGTGCCGAGAAAAAAGCCACGATTGGAATTCGCCCAATAATATATGGACAAGTCAACTGATTTTTGGGCGAAAGTAATATTTAATGATGATAACAAATATAATTTGTTCGGCTGTGACAGAAAACAAAAAATTTGACACAAAAATCAGTTGACTTGTCCATGTATTATCATTTTTCAAAAAATGATTTTTAGAGGGGTACGTATAATTATCTGTGTGACTGTATATCGTGTTTGCACTGATATTTGCAACCAATTTGAAATCATTTGCATATAAAAAGAAAGCACGATTTTCTCCCCTAAGCTGTCAATAATCATTTATAGTGCCAGTCACTCAAACTGTTGATCCAAAACATTATTGAAAAAGATTTTTTTTTGTTTTTATTTCTTGTTGTAATCGGTTCACAATATTTATTCACAATACGATCTATTTGTACTTCCCTTCAACTATTTAGAGTGTCCTTATTATGTCTGACAAAAACTCTGAGAGTAAAATAAACTGCCATGAAAAAGTTTCTCAAAATTCTGTCGTTCGGAGTCGACGTTAAACTGTAGGTGCCGCCACTCACGTATAAAATGAACGCACACAACATGAGTGGTGTGAGAAGCTAGGCCGTAATCCTGACTGAAGGGTTGTAATGGCCAATTATGTATGTATGTATGTTATTATGTCTGTTTGTTGTCAACAATGTTAATTACAGTCTTTGGCTCTCTTTACTTACCCTTTTGTTGCGCATATATATTCAAACTTTTGTTCTCAATTTACATAGGGGTTCTAATGCCATCAACGGTGTGGGTATTACACTTCTGGTTAGCTCGCCTGCTTTCACATTGAATTCCCACATTATCCGGCCTACCTATTCCATTCAGCTTTCCCAGACCTTCCCATACTATCTTCGATTTAACCTCATGAGAGGCGAGTGCGCGATTGGAGGCCTAACTGACAGATACTATTGCTATGTCCATCTTTTTTTATCCCCTATCCAAGTTGAATTGAGCACATCTTTCGGATGATAACCGCGAGCTTCCCTATGGGTTAGGATGTATAAGATCCTGCTCCTGTTCCAAGATCTGTTCTTGATCTAGCTGTTTACCGCAAAATACTCCCTCTTTTAAAAGTGTCTGCAAATTCCAGATCTCTCCATTAATTTATAGTACTAAGTTTCGTGATTAGCAGCACTTTCTACAATCATAGAATCCACTAGTCCTGTCCAGGAAACATGTCAGTCAACCGATTAATTGGGTCATGAATCCCCTAATGAATGCTCCCATTTAACTAACAGTAGTCGCCAAAGCTTTGGTCTTCACTAGCATAAGCAGCTGACTTAAATCTAGCAGTGCTTACTGAAGAAGGGCGATCTGGTTACATCTGCTATGCCAACACATGCCAGTTTTTGTATCCTGTTCAACTCCAATTGAACTATTTTCAGATTTCTTCTCGTTGTAGATGATACCTCCGTGAGCTTAAATTTTTACATATTTTTTTGGAGTATTTCTGTCGTCATCTCATCACTGGCTACTGTAATTCCAGTGCTACAATTAGCTGATTTGCCCTGAACGCGAGGGGCTCCATGTATCTCTGCAAAAAATTGTGTAGTTGGCTAAAATTGCTTGGTATTGGGTCTTAATGGTCAAATCTGCATCTCGATAGGTTTTTTGTATCACGCTCGTATGGTATGCGGCAAGGTCTTGTTGGCACTACAAGTCAACCAAGTTTAATTCTACTATTTTGGAAAAAAGTTAGTAAGCAATGCATGGTGCCTTGATTCATGATTGTACGTTTCGATTTTCATAGTACTTGGAGGCGTAAGGTGTTTCATCCAAAAATGAGCTTGGTACGTTGAAAATAACTTTTCAATACGAGACTCAATTCTTACTGCACGAATTTTGTTAATGGAATTCAACGATTTGCAAGCGTTGTTCGTTTGCCAATCTATGAACTGTGAAATGACAATCCTTTCTTAGCATTTCTGACCATGCAGCATGTCACGAATATTTTTTTGCACACAAAAATGTGCACTGAAAAATAAAATAACCCAAAAAAGTCTTGAATATCTTGCTGTTATTAACGAGCGCTTACGCCCTTCCCTGTACACGGTCGACAAAAATGTTACGCACTTTCCATTTTCTATCGGATATACTCGTATGCACATAGATTGTAAAAAGATCAGATGGAGTGCGATATTTCTTGCATTATCGTAAGAAACTGTGGCACATGAATACTTCATTAAAATAAATGCTGTTTCCAGCAAAGACCTTCTGACTTAGTAGTACTCATACAACCCTCCTGATTACAGATGACAAAATATTAATCGTCCCTATGCGGTCAAAGGAATATGAATGACGATTAGCACTGTTAACTATAAAAGACGTGATAGAAGACAGATGATTATTAGGAAAAGTAAGAAATAGTCCTTGTGTTATCCCGGATTTTAGTCACAATTCATGTCATAGAACCATATCTAAACCTACCTACCTATATAG